>CM066728.1:25274851-25779851 GCA_033961575.1 Aselliscus stoliczkanus
TTTAAGCACAATGCTCTTTTACCAGTTTTCTGTCCCTCTCTCTCCCCTGTTACGAGCATGCCACTGGCACTTTAAAATACAACATTAAGTAAAATACCTCATTAAATCTGTTTTTTTGGGTTTTTGTTTTTTTTTTTTTTTTTAGTTTATCACCTACAATTTGCCCCTATAAATTAAAACTATTGGAAGATGTGATTTTGCCTTTTTATTGGCTTGTCTGCTGGGTTTTTGTTTTGTTTTGTTTTGTTTTGTTTTGAGGGCATTGTCACTGGCCCTCATATGTGGGGCCCGAACTGGGACTGCTGGTGTCCCAAGCCAGCTCTTAACCACCGCGCCACTCGGCCGGCCCGTCTGCTGGGTTTTTATAGTCCTGACTTTGTTCTGCCTGGGGACACTCCGGTTTGCTTCAGTCTGCTGCCCTTGTTCTCAGAGTGCTACAAACACCACTGCCTGAGAAATGTGTGCACCAATCAAAATCTCAGTTACAAACAGTGCTCAAACCTGAGGATCACCGGGATGACAGAGGAGGCCAAGACATATTTATAAGGGCATTCACATATAGGATACTTAGATCCAGCTGCTATGGGCAGAATCTACATTAATCTTTGCACTGGGGATTAGAAAACCTGACCAAGTGAACCATGTACTGTAAACAATACAAAATGATTACTGTATACATCTGCCCCTACCACCCCCAGACTCACTTTCCTTTCTTCTTTTTAGTTTTGAAGACCACCTGTTTACAGACTTCCTTTTTTCTTCCTAAAAGAGTGTTTCCTATTTTTCTTCTGGTTTTTCTGTGCTTAGCTACCTGCGACTGACAACAGACTAGTGGAAGAACACAAAGAATAAAAAACAAATGCCCACCTGTGATACGGTTCAAAATCAGGTGAGAATAAGTATGAATCAGAATCCATGTATGCTTATTATACATTTTAAACAAACTCCTAGCTAACCATTATGAACTTGTATCACATACTAGTCTATAGCAGTTTTATATAGCATTGTTCTGAAGAGGCTGGTATTTTATGCTTCATCTGTTTCTTGCTGCAGGGAGTGGAACAGGCCCTAACCAGAGACGGAGCTGACCTGGGTGTGCGCTCGGTCCAGCCCTTGTGCAGCAACTCTGGGCTTCACCACTTCACATTTAGAGTAAGAACATGACAAAATAACTGCTAAGTTTCTTTTAGCTCTACTATTGTGTAATTCCACCTTCTTAGCAATGATTAAAGGAGCCCTAATCAGCATGGTGTCCAAGCCTATTAAGTTGCTAATATTAATTTTGACTACCTTTCTGGTATACTGTAATAAGATGAAAACAGTTCTTTAAAATTACCAATTTGCTTCAATGTGCAAATGGAGTGAGGTGGCTTCTCATTTCAAATAATTCCCAATTTACACCATGGCAACCTTGACTCACTGTTTCTTAAAAGAAGCCAGCTTTCATTCATCTTCGAGATGTACCAATCTGACTCTCACTAATCACAAATTAGAAATTATCAGGCAAACATGCATATAGTATTTTTTTCTTTAATGGAGTTCGAATACCCTAGAAACCCAGTTCATTTTATTGCCTTAATATGCATACAACACAAAAGATTTGGGGGTTATTTAAAAGAATATTTTTCATGATGCCTATGTTTAAACTGCAGAAAAATGGAAGCAAATTAATTAATTGCTGTCTCCAGCCATATGGGTGCCAAAACATCCCTTTTCCTCACCTATAATGAACTCCCAATGCCAACCATGATGGGGGGGAGGTGTGAGCAGTGGTGCTGACTTTTTCGGTACACGCAAATTGCTTTTCCTGATTTACATGGGGAAATAGACTGAGTGCCTGTTTACACGCTGGATAATCCAATTTGCTTATTTTGCAAAACAGTCCCTTTTCCCCTATTGGCAGCACTAAGCATTGTGCATGCTCTCAACAAGAGTGTAAAAGGATATACATTAGCTACAAGGCCACACAATGACTGCTCAATTCAGTAAATGAAATAGAGTTAACTTAAAAAGAAGGCGGAAAGGCAACATTTAGAAGATCATTTGATTTTGTGCTTATAAGAAGTATGTACACTAAATGTCCACAACAAAGACTAATGAGGAGAAACCTTACTGAAAGATGAAAAAAGTAAGAGGTTTTGTTATAAGTTTTCATCTGGCAATCTCTAAAAAGACTTGCCAAATAGGAGTCCTACATTTGCCCAATTCTCAAAAACTCCTTCTTTTGAGGCTGGAATGTAACTAAGAGCAGTTAATTTTTCTTACATGAGTCAGATACACAATATATAGATTTGTAGATACAGATGAAGATGGTGAAATAGATATATCTATAAATCAATAACCCACAGCATTTCAAAATAGCTGAGCAACATCAGTTGGAAAAGCAGGGTGTGAAGGAAGGAGTTGCAGGTTTTGTCAGGGTTGGGAAAAGGTGGGAGACTATTAATGGGTTTTGTTTTCCAAAGCTAATCAGAGAGGTCCCATGCAAAATCCTTCTCTAAGTGTTAAATCCGTGGTTTCACACTGCAGTGGTCCAGGGAAAGAGAACTGTTCCTAGGAAAAGTGAGGGTTTTGGGACAAAGGAGAATCTGAGATGGTTAAGGATACACAGAGCTAGCTAGCTGTCTACATAAGTAGTGACCCTGCTGTCAGGCAATCATCTTCATACCAGCCAAAACAGCCACAAAGACAAGAAGAGAAAATGGAACGTGAAAAAGACAAAAGTGACCAGCAGCTCCGCCCCCAGAGGGACCTTCCAAATAACACTGCGAGGGCAGCACTGTCCCCTTTCTGGCCATGACATTATTCAGTGAATAAAGCAAATGACAAGCAAAGCAAATGACAAGCAAAACTAATGTGAGGCAGCAGTTGATGAACATTCTCTCATGTCAAAGCCACCACCAAATGTTTCCTTTCCCAATGATTTTAGGAACAAGCTAGGGTCCGATACGGGCTCCATATTTATTAGGGGCACTCTGATCATAGACTATCTGTGTATATACTCTCACACATGTACACACACATTCAAACAGAGCCCTCCCTGAACTCTGACATGTTATATTCCTTCTGGATGTATGTATTATTATATAATACTCTCGCCCATAAGTTAAAATGCCAAATGCAAGAATCCGCTCAATCTGGTTTTATGATACCATCCTTCCTGGGAACAAAGCCTTCCCAATGTGACAGTCAGACATGGCAATTAGAAATTCGTACTAAAGCAGCTGTAGAAATATTCAGCCATGTATGCAGCGGAAGGTTGAGCAAGAGGTCACATGTTTTGAACAGTCTTGATTCCCTCCACTCCACTCTCACCCTTTGCTCTGAAAACAGTTCTTCTGGTCAGCAGCATCTCAGTGGTTTTGCTGACTCTCAAGGCAAAAAGCACACATTTGCAGACAGACTTTTTCCCCCTCTGTTAGCCTGCAGCTCCTGCTCTGCACCTGGGAGAACGTCCACCAGTTCTGGGACTGACAATGATTGGTTCTGGTTCAGGCAGACCCACACGGGTCACCAGAGGGCACTTCTACCAGGATGGGGAGCCTCTGGCTGGTCAACCTTCCTCTTGACTTTTCCCTGACTATTATTTGGAGCAGTAGCCACACCGGCAGAAAGAAAGAGATTGCAGATGAGAAAAGAAATACCCGGAGCTGTCAGGGAAGGCGAGAGAGGAAGAGGAAGAGAGAGAAAGAAACTGCTTTTCTTTGAAGCGTTCAGACATGCTGAAGTAATAATGATCCTGGCAACATGTTAGCGAAACATTAGAAACACTTTAGTAAGCAAATAATTTAATTATAGCCTTCTCTGAGGCTATTTATATTGCTTGACCCCTGACCTTCCCTATTGCTGGACCCTAACTCAGCCTGGGATTCACACTTCCTATTCTTGTCACAGAATCTCTCCATCTTGTACCATTTAATACAGTGTGCTCCAGGTGTTCTGTGGTGAATGAATAGTTATATTACTACCTGTCAGACACAATCACACTCTATTCATCATTCTCGGCTGGCTGCGTGAAGCCCAGCTTCCAGCAGGCTCCCTCTCTATTTCCTTGTTCAAACGTCTGCGGTGCTTTTGGCCCATCTGTCAAGGCTGTCATTTAGAGGGAAAACAGTATCAGCGCTTTAAATATATGGAGTTCTCTATTGAAACAGTGCTGTGATTGAACTGTCAGCATTCTCAGTATCACAGACAGTAATTCATGACTGGTCAGGGCTCCACTGAGGTTGCTATTACCACGGTGATCCTGCAGGGTCACGCTGAGGGTTTTTGCTTTACAGTTTGGTCTATAAATAGTGCAATTAACCTTTCAAGAATTACAAAATGCTCTTGAATTCTCTTTACATTGGCTTCGTGCTTGCACGATTTAGAGCAATGAGAAGAAGAAGAAAAAAACTCTACCGAATTGCTAAAATACATGCCATATGAGTAGAAATATATATATATATATATATATAATTGTTTTGAGAGCAAGCTTTTGAAATGCATGAATGTATTTTAAGCCACCGTTTGCTGTTTTGAAGCAAGATAACATATGCTAAGGTTTCTGCTGAAATTAAAAGGTTTCTGAGTCTGAAATAAAATATGATGGATGTGAATGAAAGGACTTCTGTTCATCCTTATGGAAAGGAAGTGAAGGTTTTCAGTTCTCCAAATTAGTACCTTTCAAAAACAGCATTCTTCCCTGCTTCCAGCCCCAGTGTCTCAATGAAAACACCTGCCTCTCCAACGAAACCCTCTCAGGAGCCAAATGCTATTTCTAAACTTAGAACACAATCCCCAGAGAGAGAATTTGGGATGCTGATCAATCCAGCAGGCTTCTGAGGGTCCCCTTGCATTTGAAAGCTTCACATCACCAGAAAAGGTTGTTCTCCTTTTATTCTTCAGGAAATCAAGGCACTCTCTCAAGGAAGCACAGAAAGTCAGCAGCAGGGCCCAGAATACACACCTAACCTCCAAATGTCAGCTTTCTGCAAATTCCAGTGCCTCAGTCCACCACCTGCCTTCCTCCCTGGAAATCATGATCCTAAGAGATCGCTTTTTCAGTATCTCTCCCCAGACAACTACATTGTAAGTGAATCAGACTAGTCCCTTGGACTTGTTCCGGAGTCACAGTGCTGGTTTTTGTTCCTTTAGGCTTCTGCGTCCCAGGGATGTCTCCTAACACACATGCATACAGGTTCCTGGTGCTGCGCTGTTGCCTCTCAGATGAATGTTTGATATGTTTTCTCTTTCGCAGGATCATTTAATGACTGTATTATGCCAGTTATTCCCACAGCTCATCCAGCACAAAGAGATTTCCTCACTAAGTTGTTCAAGAGACAAAGCCAACATGCAGTTTTAATTTGTGATGCCAAGATTACAAGGCTATAAACAGTCATTGGTTGCTGTCACCATATTTTCCTTGTTTCAAAGGCAATTTTATCCAGTTTCTTTCAGGGGAGGCAAGAGATATTATTTTGTGTGTGTTGAGGTCAGCAAAGGAAAGCCACAACTAACAAATGGTCCTCTATGACACATACTTATGTTTGCCTCCCCATAAAAGCAAAATAGCTCATCATTTTCTTAAACATCCTCATCACCAAGGAAGGGGGAGGACCACAGCAATATTGCTGCCAGCGGAAAGGCTTGCAGGAGGCAGAAGGAAGAGTAAAGAGGTGCGGACCCTCCCATTAGAGCTATGTTCTGGGAATGCTTTTCATACCAGTCTGCTGCTATGCAGAAGTGAAAGCCTTTGCTTATTACAGCCACCGAGCCAGGATAATTAAGAGGCAATCTTTTCCAGTTAGGGTGCACTTCCCTTTTCGGAGGCAATCATCAAAGGTAGAGACAGGTGCCCAACAACCCCATGCTGTCATTGTTGTTATCTTTTGTGACTGCTTACTTCTCTTCCTGTCCACAGTCAGAAAGCAAAAAGCCATTGCTTATTACAGAGGCAGAGTAAGTGCTAGTCTCATCCCATTAACTGTCATATTACCAGGCTCCGTGCCATCCCATTTGAGTTTCACTGAGCATTCAGAACTGCTTAATTATGTACAGTAAAGACAGTCTGCTGAGACTTTCCTCCTTGATTAATATGGGAGGGGGAGGAAGGGTGAAAGGTCACCTCCCCAGCTCCCTAGTGCCTTGCACAGAACTAACTCAGTGTGACAAAGGCTTTTGTGAGTTAAAAAATAAATTAAAGCACATTTGGAAAGAAAGATGCTGGCATCAAGGGATAAGGCTACTTTTGATTCTGCAGGCTAACAACAGATAGTCCCCCTCCGGCCCCACCCTGGGTTGGCGTTAAACTGCATAGTGCATTCCTTATAAATTATACCACCCCGTGTTAATTATAGTGTGCTGACAGTGCTTGTCATTACTAAGCCTGCTGCGGGCTTTGTGCGCTTGGATTTTAATAGCTGTTTGTTCTGAGGAATGTGGCAGAGCTGCATAAGTGGCTGAGAGGGTCACTGCTAACATCCCTTTCTTCAGTCTCTCACATGGGTTCTATTTTTACAGCCCTAATCCCTCCTCCTTCGCTCCTGCGCTGTCCCTTCCCCCCAGGAAAGCAGATGTATAGGTTACAGTCTAGAAATGCCAATGCATTCATTCAGACACAATCAGCGGAGGCTTATATTGTGCTACATTCATTGTCAGCCTTTCAAAGCCTCTTGCTGAAATACTCTCTTTTCTCCTTTCTCCAACCTCTGAATAAAAACATGACTGCTCTAATCTAATGGGATATGTTGAGGAGGTTCCTTCTCCAAATTCGAATTCGGCATTCTCATCTCCAACAGGAGGTTCTACCAGAGACTTCTTTGGTGCTCATGGCAATAGCCTGTGATGGAAGAGGTTACAATAGTGGAAACAATGTCAAAACCCAGGCTCCTCCTCTTCCGATAGTTTTATGTTTCAGGCAGTTATTCTATAATTACAAATAAATACCAAAACAAAAGTACTCTTTCATCTTTAAGAAGACAGACAATAAGGGCCGGCTGAGTGGTGCATTGGTTAAGAGCTGGCTTGGGATGCCAGCGGCCCCAGTTCAGATCCCACACATGAGGGCCAGTGACACTGCACTCTACAGCTAAGATGGCGAACCACAGCTCCACCTGGAGCTGGGCTGCTGTGAATCCCCGGGTCGGCATAGCTGCAGCCCCTGCTGCAGTGGGCTGCCATAAGCTACAGTGAGTGGCCGGCAGCCAGCGTGAGCAGCTGACAGCTGGTGTGAGCTGCCAAGAGCCACTGTGAGTGGCCGTCCAGAGGCTGGAGACCGATCTGCCTCATCCGGGAAGAGCACAATGACTATGCCAACATGGGCCAGTGAAGCAACGTCCTCCACAACTAGACTGAAGAACAAAAGGACAGCAACTTGTCTGTTCCTCTTCCCCGGTCGCCCAACGCTGTTCCCAGCCCCCAATTCCCTAATTAAAAAAAAAAAAGACAGACAATAACAAAGCTTAATGAGCACCTTATGAACCAGGGGAAAAGGCTAGATTCCGGAAAAAAACAAAAATGAATAAAACATATCCCTTGGCCCGAAGGGCCTTAGGGCCAACTAGGGGAGCAGATGTGTAAATAAATAAGTACCATTCTGTGTGATGTGTAATAACAGAGGTGAAAACAGAATTTCTCTTGGCCTCACCAGCCTGTGGTACAGGGGTGGTCACATTAACAGTAATAATTCAAATTTCTCTGACTTGTGCACTCACTGATTTCTGTGTGTCCCCAGACAGGGCCTCATGTGCACCCATGAATAATTCTGATCCTGCTGGTACTTGGGCTGTTGTCGGGCATCATGGCACCAAGTGGTCACAGTTTCTGTCCTGTTCAGTCTTCTGAGTTGTCCCCTATTAGAGGGTCACCAAGGCAGTGCCACTTGGGCCACAGTCTCTTATAGAGTTTCTAAAACAGCCCACCCTGCTCTCTAGAGAAGTCAGTAAAGCATCCATAAGGTTTGGACTAGGAGACAGGCCTGAGAGAAAAATACCATGCTACCCTCAGGTTTGTTCTTATTACCACAACTCAGCCTTCTTGCCGGCCACGTTCCCTCTGCCTGACCCCTTCCTCTCTCAGGCTGAATGTTCACACAAGTTCTTTTGTCTTCCTATCCTGAGGTTTTTGCTGGACTCTCATTGTGTAGGAAATTCCAGACATGTCTGTATCTCCCTCGCATTCAGGCTTTGATAGAGGCTTGTACGAGATGTCTTGATACACTCAGATGCTCAACATACACATACAGACACACACACACAAAACACATAACACGCAAAATGAATTGTAAGAAGAGCAACTGATACAGCAATCGCTTTCTGTAAAAATCAATTTTATGGTAAATATGGTGAAACAACCAATTAACTGTTGTTGACTTAAAGAGATGAAAACCATCTTCTTTCCACTTGCCCAAACAGAGTATGTAAAGAAAATGACTTCCAAAGTGAAACCAACTCAACAGAAAGTTGATTTTCTCAAAACAAAGTAGAATTGCAACATATACTCCATTACCTTCTGCACAGACTTTGGAACCCAACCCCCAAGAGGTGAGCTATCATTATCTCATTTAATCCTCACCACTACAAAAGAAACTAATTATTAGGATCACAGAAGCCTACTACTAAAACCAAATGGACTAACCCTGCCAGAAAGCATTAACTCCCTTCAAACCATCCACCCACCATCGCACTAGGGACTTGAAAACTGGTTTTGATGCCTGCTGTCTATGACAAGTGGAATGGTTTGAACACCGAAACATCAGCATGAAGATTGCACCTTTACCTTTTCTTCAGTCTAGCTCACCCTCTGCACACTGAAACTTCAGCATCTACAAGTGTTACTATAAAAAGATAGTTTTACATACTGTTTCTATGCACGGCTTCAAAACTTCCGGGGGTAACTTTATAATTCACGATTTCTGCTTTAATTTGTTGACTGTAGAACTTGATCCTCACATTAGCCATGACTCCACTGTAAACAGTGCCACAGGTGTGTGTGCATGTGCGTACATGCTCATCTATAGGTTTTTAAAACATAAATTTATGATTGGACATTGTAAAACTTCATTAAAAGACAGAGGATCACATAAAACATGGTAAGTAAATCATAGATTATGAAGCTTGGCTTCTTGTGGCAAACTGACACACTTGACTTTCATCAGATCATTTTACAAGATTTACTTTGTATCTGCAACACAGATTCCTTCTCTATCCCTTAGGTTCCAATACTGTTTATATGGATAATTGTAAATACGTACAGCTTACCATTGAGCTATAGACATATAGGTGTAAACAGCATGTAATAAAGAGAGAAATCTCACCCAGGAGATAAAGAATTTTGTAGCCCCACTTTATATTCACATCCAAAAATCCCTAGGTTTAAGATCTTGAAGCCACTCCCTAGTTAAAAGGTATTTAAGTGAAACTTCCATCCATTGGTTTTCCCTATAATATGATTGCCCTTTCCAACCTCAAACAACTAATGCAAATTAGATTCAAATGTCTTCCTGTATGAATTCAAAAATCAAAATTAAAGATCCATTCTTGGTAAGACCTATTTTTGAAACACGCACACACGCGCGCGCACACACACACACACACACGTGCAGCTTTCTGGCTTAGCCTTTATTTGTGGTCCTCATGTGTCACTCTGCCATCATCCCAACCCCCAACATCAGTGACAAATATTCCTGGCCCATTTAGAAGGGCTTATTTGGATCTTGCGGGGCACAAGGACCCCTGAGCTAGAGCCACACTTTCTATCATTCGCACAGCTTTGCAAAACTGCTCTGGGAGCTGCAGAGACCATATTTCACAGAACTTCATTCATGTCTCTTCAGCAAGCTCGCTGCTCACCTTTCCAATATAGAGTGGGAAATGGCTGGAGGCCACTCAGCTAGATTGCCACCTGTGAGGACCCATCCCTCTGGACTGAGCTGCTGTTTCAGTCAGGGGTCCTGTAACACACCTGGAGGGGACGTTCTGACATCCAGGTGTCAGTGTTTTTACCACCTGGGCTGCGGCAAGCAGCTGCATTCAGACAATTACCTGGGCACGCAGGCCTGGCAGCCATGGTTCTGTGGGAAGCATGCTGAAACAGGGTTTTCCTCGTCAGGAAGACTCACTGAGGGTGTTTGACTTTTCAGTGAAAATGGGGGATGGAATTAAGTGATTCCAGGACATGACCCAATCATGCCATACTAATGAGGTGTATGGGGTGTGGTGTCAACACCACCACCAGACACAAGCCCTCTGTCCAAAGAGAGAAATCCCAACCTGCTGGGGGCGCTTGCTGACTCTCTCTGCTACCCTTTCACATTTCCAAGAACTAGCCCCTCCCAGTCCAAGGGCTGCACTGCTCCACCCTGGGTCTTTGCAAAGCACTGCTCAGAATTCCTGACAAGTTTATCTGCATCCAAATGACCAACTCTATGACTGAAACATGACAGCGATTTCAATCATTCCTCTGCTCCTCCCAGGAGAAAACTCTGCATTCAAACTAAGTGTTTTTACATAATCAACTAGCTTGTCTGACAAGCACAGCCAAATGTCATTCTTTTGAGCTTCAAGCTGCTTTTAGCTCAACTAAGAGTAAATGAGTTTTCACATGTCATGAAGACAGGAACAGTTACAAACAATAAATACAAATAAATAATAGAAAGCATCCAATAAAATACATGATTTTAAAGGTTAACCCTTTTAGAATGTTTTACCTTTTCAATATTTGCCAAAAAACTAAAACAAAAACTCCACTGTTAAAAGTATAAAAACAAAACAATACTGTGATTAAACATAAGCAGCATTTTGCAATATACTTTTTTATTGTCAATATGTACCCAAAGCTGAACCCATAGTCATTTGGGTTTGTTCCAGAGTGGGGTTGTGAAGTTGGACAGTCTCCAATCGTTAGTTTGTGGCTCTGATTTTGAACCAGTGAGCAGGCACTATTGTTACTCGGAACCTGTTTCATATCACAGCTTGGTGTGGGGCACTCATCTGCCCAGGCACCCAGTAACCCACACTTACAGAATACACTCATCCAGCCCCAAGATGACTGGAAGCATTGCATGATTGGTGGCAAGTGCTCTGACTACAGGCAAGTATGGCCACTGAGATAATAGATGGCAAAACTAACTCCCCTCCATCCCTGCCTTTTTTTAGTCGATATGTAATCTTACATTAGCTTCAGCAGTACAACATAACTCCCTTTTAATAGAAGTAATATGGTCTAAAGAAGGACAACTAAAGAACGATATATTTTGGTAGGACTGTTTGTGCCCTTTTCTTGGAAACAACTTCCAAAAAGACAAACCATACAAGTAGGAATATTGGTTTTTCCCTATGAAGACTTGAGAGGAATAGCCTAGCTTTCTCTCACCCATTGGCACTGGAGCAGACATTTTCTATAAGGGAGGCAGGAAGGGAGAGCAGTCATATCTAGTTAGAAAAACTTATCTAGGTCATTCTAACTCCTTGTCTCACCCAGGGAGGATCCATGAGTAGAAGGCCTATAAGAATGAATGATTTGAGACTGTTGGTGAGAATGAGATTGAAAAAATGAATCATGGGATCTAGGCTGGGAAAGACAATAGAGAACATGAAATCATCAAGTTTGGGGAGATCATGAGAAATGTGGAGGACAAACAATGGAAAATTAGAAGAGAATTTTTACTTAGTTCTGTTCATTGGGTGGATTGGGTGTATCTATCTCTCCTATACTTTATTTTCCTAACTTTACAATAGTAAAACAGAGGCATGTATTTTACTGTTATGAAAATGTACAAAGGGAAGAAGAGGTGAGTGAGGGGCAGATCTAATGTTACTAAGATTGCAGTTTCAGGAGAGTCCTTTTCTTGTTACTTAGTCCTGCTAAATCCCCTTGGAGGATGGAGTATGATTTAAACTTACAAGAGAAAAGACAGGATGTCCAGTTAAATGTGAATTTCAGATTTAAAAAATGAATTGTTTTTTAGAATAAGTATGCCCTAAGCAATATTTCAGATTTAATTATGTTAAAAATCATTTGTTATTTTTTTTTTTTTTTTTTGTGTGTGTGTGTGTGTGTGAAGTTCACATTTAATTGGACATTCTGTACTTGTGTTTGCTAAATCTAGGGACCTGAGGAAAATAAATCCCAAATTTAGCAACTAGCACAAACCATTAATTGATGAGATTCCTCTTGTAATGGGAAGCTATTTCACCGAGTAATTTATATCCTCCTGTTTGGTCAATCAGGTTTATGAGTGACTAATCAAACTCCTCTTTCTTAAAAAGAACCCAAGTGTCACGAATCATTTCTACTTTGACCTAGGTTGACTGTACCCTTAATCAAAAGCTCCCTTCTATGTAACAAACAACATGACAGCGAACAAGGTGTTAACATGATCTGTGGCTCTTTGGCAGTGGATTTGCTGCCAGCTGATTTCTGAAAACTTCCATCATTTTTGTCATGTTGCTGGAACATGCTTTGTCTGGTTTCTCCATGGCCAGAACTTATAATTTTAAAAATTTGTCCTTATATGCATGTATAATGAAACTCATTAGAAAGGAAAATATGATTCCTGTACCAACTGGCAATAAATGGAGCACAGCATTATTTCAAGTGTTGTTTACCAAAGTTGGGGAAGTTGGGTCCATTAAAATACATGTAAAATGAAAAGCCCTCATACAGAAATTAGTTGATGTGGGCTTCATAGGAAAACAATTAGCATAATCTCAACTCATGAAATATAAGTTGCCCCTAGCTCAATGACCCCACCAGTGATTCTCAACCCTTGCTACATATTAGAATTATCTCGGGAGCTTAAAAAGGATTCCAGTGGCTGGACCACTGTTTCATTAAATCCAGATTCCCTCAGGCGCTTCTAGTTTTCAGCCAGAGCTGAAAACCACAGCCCTGTATAATATATAAATGCATAATTATTTGTTTAATATGAACTTGAGTGAGGCTAGACATCCAAAAATGATTACAGCTACCAATCACATTAGAGTTTCTATTTCTAAAATTCTGTTTATTAAGAACATACTGATCAAATGAGGAAATCTAAACTGGAAAGTGTTAAATTTTAGTCTATTTGGGTGTTTTCTCTTCATAAAGTCATCTATATTATCTTTCATTTTTATTTTAAGGTTTTTAATTTGAAAGCCTGTAAACCTTGAGCCAGTTTATATCCCATCTATCCCATTCTCCATCACATTTATCAAATTAAACCATACTGATATCATTTTTTAAAATTACCAAATCTTTAAATACTAGCCTAGTATTGTTGTTGCTTTTACAGATAAGGAAAATTTAATTTCTCTAAGGCAGTGGTTCTTAGAGTGTGCTCCATAGGCCAGCAACTTCACCATCACCTGGGAACAAATTCTTGCCCTCACTCCAGACCTAACATATTACAACCTCTGTGGTCTGGAAATCGTGGTTTAATAAGCCCTTTGGGTGTTTGGGATGTACACTGAAGTACCTGAATGTCCGTCCTTTTATTTGTACTACCTGCCTCTTAATTTCCTTTGGCGGTTTTTCCTTCTGTCTTCCTAATGAATAGGAATGCTCGATTCAGTGTTGGGGGGCCTTGGGGTTCGGAGGGAAGTGCCCCTCAAGCTTCTTCATCCCTGAACTGAATTTTTAAGTACAGAGGAAGCAGCCTCTGGGAATAATGAGGTCTGTACACAGACTCTGGGACCAGGAAATAGAATAAGGAGTGGGAGAGGACAGAGTACAGCCGGTCCATGGATGGGGATCTCGGCCCCATCTTTATAAGTAAGCTGAGGGATGGTATTTTCCTGAGGGACTCCATGAGACCCTTAAGTTGTCATTTCCTAGAAAGCAGAGTGACTGTGTCTAGCTTTACAAAAACTAAAAGAAACAAAACTACCATCACTCTGTTCTTTGCACATGCTCTGCTTAGTGGACTCCCATGAACCTGCTAGGCTCCTTCAACCATCTCTCCATTGTCTAGAATTCTCTAAAGACTCCTTCCCTGTATCCACAATCAATCTCAGTAAGGTGGGGCATTCCTGCTCAAACTCACACTTGGCCGCCTTGTTGTCCTTTTCAAAATTAAAAATACCTGCCTCTACCACTAGAATTCAAATTTCTTAAAATCAAGGACAGCATTATAGTAGACACTCAGTAAATGTTGGCTGAATGAATGAATTACAGATAAGTCATCAAAGATACTTTCGGTGATAATTACAGATATCAACATTATCAACAGTCAGGTACTAATGTTACCCCTGCTTTTGTTTTTGTTTTGTTTGTTGTTGTTGTTTTTTGTCTTTACACAAAAAAATATATTAGATGCCAGAAGAAAATGTATATGATTTTCAATACATTTAGAATTTGTAATTCCTACTTCTTTGCAAGTTTCTGAAATATGGTACTATATCACCATAGCAATGTTTATATTCAAAATTAGGCTTTTAAAAAACAATAAAATAGATAATTGCACAAGTGAAAGATGGCCTTTTCTTGAGAAGCAAAGACTTCCAAATGTTAACATTCACTTCAAGAATGTTAATGATTTTTAAAGAAAATATTTCTCAACCATATATTCAATCACATCATGTGAAAATTTTAATTTTCTCCCACAAGAGAATGAAGTTTCACAAGTCTAATATGCTTGGTATTGAACTGTCACTGTCTTGAAATATACTGAAGAATATTTATATTCTTTTTCATAGAGAATAACAAGAATGACCACTCTGATAAAAGAAATAGAAAACAGGTTAAAAAAGAACAATGGGATTTCCACTAAACACGGGAGAGGATTGATTCAAACCTCAAACCTTGTCTTCAGGCTCTTAGCCTTGCAAATCTTAGCTCCCTGGGAGCTGTGATTCCTAAGTAGCTCTCTGATGCCTTCAACTAGATTTTCTGTAAATGTTTTATACATTTAGCTGAGAGATAAATCAAAACAAAGAAACTGGAAAGTATAAAAGGACTGATAATGAGCATCAATATAGCATTCTATATAGAGCATCAATATAGATCTCAGTGAGCATTTAATATAGAACTAAGAGTAAACAATTTGTGGAAATTATGATTATAGAAGAGAGGGTGACCTTGGCAGTATAATTATAAAATAAAATTTGGGAGTAGTGGGGAGAGAAGTTTTCACAAAGTAGAAAAAGTGATGGTTTTCTCAACTTTCATAATAAAAAATTCAGTTAGTACTAACTAAATTTGAAACATAAAGGTTGAAAAAAAAAATCACTTGAATTTTGGAATTTACATAACCTTCCATGTAAACTGTTGTGAGATCTTTCAGAATTCTACATCATTTGCAATGGAAAATTTTTTTGGAGCTTCATCAATTCCTTCGCTATCATTTTAGTTTTACATTTTTCATTTAGAGTCAAATAAAATTAATTTCAATAATTTTATTTTAAAATACATGTGAGATTCCATTTCCACATAATTAGTTGGGCCTATTAATCTTTCTGCCTATTATCTATCCAACTTGCTATTTTGTGTATTTACAGAGAAAAAAAGGGATGATTACCTCATGATAAAAACAGTTATTTCAGAGTGGTTTTATTCCCCTTTCTTCTTTGTACTTTACTGTAGTTCCCTTTCTTCTAAAAATCATATTTTTGTATTTGTTAAAATGGGAGACTGTCTTTTCCTGTCCTGAAGTATTAGTAAGTTATGAAACATTAGCTCCCAAGTGGACTCTTATTTCCCCTTAAGCACAGAGATTTTTGTCTTTCATTCTTCTAGCACCAACTGCTAGCACAGATGTGGCCCAAACATAGAAGGTACTCAATAAATAATACAGTATACAAATTTAGTTCATATTCTTTATCTATGCTGAAACTCAAACCCTATGACAAAGTATTGACTATTCTCCTCAATTATTAAGGAAGAATCAGGACTCTGAGAAACTAAAGGACTATTCAAGACCACATAGCTAGTTCCTATCAGAATAGAAACATGAGCCTGATTTCTACTTCTGAAGCTCTGTTTATCCCAAAGCCTGTGCTATATCTATTTCAGTAAAGCTGACTCTCTATTTACTTCTACTTTTTCATATACTCTGAAAAACATCTTTGCCAATCCTATTTTCTCTTAGCTTTGGCTCATAATGGTAAGGACCACATATTTACTTGTCTTCCCTCAGTACTTCATCTCACTCTCTCTCAATATGATAAAAAACATATATACTGGAGGTGCCAAAAAATGTATGCACATGACATTTATTCATCTTTTGTTATTGGTATATATTATTATGATTTTAATACTTTTTTTCCTTTCTTAAAATGTATACACACTTTTTGGCACCGTGTGTGTGTGTGTGTGTGTATGTGTGTGTGTGTGTGTGTGTGTGTATCAACCCAACAACTGGAAATCCAACTGAAGTAATAATTTAAACCAGAAAATGGCATTATATGAAGTCCTTGACCCTATGCTTAGAGATATAAAGACACTATAAACCACAGAGCTAAATTTAGGCAACTGACTTAGAGTCCCAAATCTGGGTTCATGTTCAAGTTCACTTAAATATATTTACTTGGAATACCTGAACAAAAGCTTCTGTCACTGCTTTTGGAAGAACATCTACATGTACAAAACCTAAAATCACTATGACAAAGCCAAAGAATCTGACTTTTCTATCTGAACCAACCCAGAACACTGACTACCTTTTTCTCTATCAGAATTTATGTACCATTCAAAAGTGCCTCTCTAGCTCTTTGTAGTACAGCAGTTTTGCCTCTGGAATTCATTTTCCTTATTTTTTCTATCCTATACTACAAAGCCTCTATTCTGAACAAGATCTCATCTCTAAACTCAATGCATTAGATGTAAAGCTTCCCACCGTCCCTGTATTTTCCAATCCTGTGCAGAACATTCTATTTTTCCTGTGCTCCTACCACTGTGGGCCAGATCGGCACACTCCCAAACCTGTCTCCAGCTTTCAGAACACCAGGAGAGAGGAAACCTAATGATCTCTGCTCGACCAACTCATCACCCCTCTCCTGGAGGCAGCACAAGCTACAGAGGTAAATGGTACAGGTTTTAAAGAATGAATGGAAATATTCCTAAAATAGTAACAGATTATTTCTGGGTTATGAAACTAAGAGTTAGTATCTACATGACTCTGTATACTTTGTATTTTCTAAATCTTTTCTACAACGAATATCATTTACTTCTATCTTTAAAAAAATGTTATTAAGCATAGCACCATAAGATAATACATTAAACAATTATATGCTAATGTATTCAAATCTTGGGTGAAATTGATTATTTTTAGGAAACTATAAATTACCAAAATTGACTCAAGAAGGGTTAGAAAGCTAAAAAAAAAAGCAAACAAGGAGGAAATTGTGAGTTGTCAGAGAGTCATCTGCCATATTCATTACCATAACCACCACCAACAAACATCAAACTCAGGTAATTTTGGAGTTGATATCTGTCAATATACCAAAAAAGAGAAAAACTGCCCACGCCATTTCAACAGTTTCAAAAAATCTGAAAAAGTTAGAAAAAAAATTAAAATTACTTATCCATTATTGGCCAAAATTTTACTTAAGAATAAATACTGAGCAAATAGAGCCAGCAAGAAAAAATTTTTAATCGAGCATAATCTAGTGAGGTTCACTAAAAATGGAAAGGGGATTAGTTATTAGAAAGTCTAATTATAATAGTTACCAAATTAATAATTCAATAAAGAAAAGCTATTGGATAATATGTATGGAGGACAAAGAGATACTAGATAACATTTGCCAACATTTAATTTAAAAAATTAGTTGAAAGGGTATATGACTTCTTGATTTTTTTAAGGTATCATGATGGTTAAGTTTAAAATACAATTAAATTTGCTGATTATTATGGTGCTTTTAGATAACAATATTCTGGAAGTACTATCTACTATAATTAGACAATATAAGTAAATTAGAAGTGTGTGAGTATTTCTGTGTGTAAGGTGGAGTAAAAAATATTATTATTTGTACCAAAATGGTACAAAGAGAATACACAAAGTGATCAAGTAGGAAACTAGAAGAAAATAAGAGCTTAAAAAAATGTGTTCAAGTTAAAATGCAAAAACCACTTCCTATTTCATATAAATAGAGAGTTACAATATAAAACAGAATAGTTGATCCACATAACAACAAAAACAATATAGCTTATAATGTATGGAACCTATGTTTGTACAATTATTAAAGTGAGCAAGGGACATAAAAGGAAGCTTCATTTAAAGAAATATTTTCTTAAATAGAAAGAGTTTATATTGAAAAAATGTGTATTTTCCTTAAATTTAATGCATTTCCAATCAAATCCCAATAGAATGTTTCCTAACTTAGCAAAGTTACCTAGAGTTATACATTTCAGAGAATATGCAAAAACAAGGAAAGCAATGATAATGTTTTGGGAGAAGAGATAGGTGTGTCTTCATAATAGATATTAAAACATAGTAAAGCTAACATAAGGAAAAGAAGATACTGGGCTTCTGCTTCCAGCTAAGGCAGAATAAAAGGTACCAATCAAGCCCTCCCACTGTGAAGAACTCAAAAACCAGACAAACTATAAAGGACACTTTTCTTAGGTGTTCAACAATAGGCAGCACAAAACTGTGATCATTGAATATATATTATATACATATACATACATGAGATGAGCCCCTTGTTACTTGCATTCCTGTTTTGATACCTTTCTGGACCATGAAACAAGAGGAGGCCAAGCAAAACGGCCTGAGATTCTACAATGCTAGAACATGTTAAAGTTCTGGCTGGCCATAACAGAATAGAAAGTTCTCCCTGACCACCTCAGACATACATTTGAGACCACAAAAGGTCATGCATTAAGAATAATGAACACATTCTACAGTAGGACCATAATTTAGGATTAAGAGCAAAACCAAAATGGAGCAAACCAAAAAAAATTCCTGACAAGATCAAGAGTACCTGCTAGGAATTCGATTGCCTGCATGAATAAAACTAAGCATTTACCCTACAATGTATGATTATAACTTCCAGCATATAATACAAAAAACTACTAGATATTTGAAGAAAAGAAAATATGACTGAAACTTAATAAACTAGTCAATAGAGAACTTCCAGTTTACAGTCTAGTATGTAAGGAACTTGGAGGTCTCTACTCTGTCCTAACAAATAAAAAGCTGAACAACATGAAAAATCAACAACTCTGCTTAGATCCATCATAGAAGTAAAGTCATAGGGCAAACCACTGTTCCAAAAATTGGGACAAACAAGTGGATACAGAACATCACAACTTACTAGAGCAGAAATACACAAGCAGAAACCTCCATGGAAACAAGTGCTGGTATAGGAAAAAAATAACTGTAATTGACAAATTGCCAGAGACTCAGTGCAGACCAGTCTGACAGTTAAAACTCCAGAAGGCTTCTTACACTTTTGTGAGTTTTACCTCCTGGAACCCTACAAGGTTTTCACAGTAAATATTGAAGAAATATTCTCCTGGGCTTCTGGCTGAGAAGGGAGGAATGATGCCATTTTGAAAAATGCCAGAGCATTCTGTAATTCTTAACAAGACCTGCCTTCAACAGAAGTTATCTTATCAAGGCCTACCTGCTGGGGTTTTATCAGAGCCTACCTAACCTGAGGAAGGAAATATTCAACTACAGCCCCCCCTAGCCTTCAACATGGGGAAAGGGAAATATCTAACTCAAATCCCTCTAGGCTTTCACATGGGGAAAGGGAAATACCAAATTCCAGCACTCCCGCCCCCAGTCATTTGGTCCCACTTAAAGATGGGAAAAAATTGAGAGGCACTTGTGAAGTTCACAGCCCAGGGCCACTGGCTCACTAAAAACCTCAGACATAATCCTAGGACAACAGTGTTTCCCCTACCTCCATACCTTACCACCATTACTAAAAGCTTATTTATAAGTGTTCCTTTCAAGTCAGCACATGCACCAATATCTCTGATCATTTTAAGTGTCCATGGCATAAATACACAAATTAAAACAGAGAAATTGTCAGAGTGAATAAAAAAATAAGGCCCAACTACATGCTGTCTACAAGAAATGTAAATGTACAATATATATACCATGCTAACGTTAGTCAAAAGAAAGCAAAAGCAGCTATAGTAGTTTTCGAGCAAATTTTAAAGCAAGGAAATTTATCAGGGATAAACAGAACATTACATAATGATAAAGGGGTAAATTCTCCAAGAGGAATTAACAACCCTTAATGTATTTATGCCAAACAAAAGTGCCAAAACATGAGGCAAAAACTGATAAAACTGTAAAGAGAAATAGATGCATCCACTGTTACACTAGAGGCTTCAACACTACTCTCTCAGAAATGGACAGATACAGCAAACAGAAACACAGTAAAGACATAGTTGAACTTAACAGCACAATCATCAGCTGGATAAAACTGACATCTATACACCACTTCCTCCAAAAATCATCAGAATACACCTTATTCTCAAGCTCACAAAGAACAGTCACCAAGAATAGGCCAACTTCTGAGACATAAAACCACATTAACAACTTTAGAAGAATATTAATAGAAACTATACTATGTCTGCAATCAGAGAGAGCACAATGAAGTTAAACTAGAAATCAATAATAGAACAATAGATGGAAAATCCCCAAATACTGGGAGATTAAACAATACACCTCTAAATAACACAAAGGTCAAAGAAGAAATCTCAAGATAAATTTGAAGATATTAAATATAACATCAAAATGTGTGGGATTCAATGCACAGTGGGAAAGCAGTGCATAGTGGGAGATTGATGATATTGAATGTATACATTAGAAAAGAAGAAAGATCCAAAATCAATGACCTATGCTTCCATCTTAAGAAACTAACAAAAGAAAAGCATTTAGGACTTCCGGTAAAATGGCACAATAGACAGACGCTGTGCTAACTGCCTCCCAGGATCACACCAAAATTACAAACAAATTATACAGCATTCAACCCTGGAGGTCCCCAGAACACTGGAGGAACAGAACCACTAAACGAAGAACTTAAAGAGGAGGGCACGTGGGGTCTGGTAGGACGGGCGGAGACGAGAGAGGGCAAACCCCGTGAGGGAAGCCCCAACCATGGGAAGCTTGTCTGGTTGGGGGAGAGACCCTCTGGCTGCACACCAAGCTCACCAGCCCAGAGCACCTTTGTCGGGAAGAGGAGTTCTAAGATAGCCAGCAATAAATTAGTAAAGACTCTTTCCTCAGCTCGGTGAGGCTAAGAGCGGCTGGAGAATCAGTGGGGCCGGCGCCCGGGCTTGCTCGCCGGTGAGCACTTACCTGGTTCCTGATGGAGGGAGTGGCTGTGTGAGCCGGGAGCCTGCGGGGACGGACTGAGCTGAGCACCTTTGGTGCAAAGGCTGGAGGTTTTAGGATTGTTGTTCCGGTGGTGCGGAGCTTGCTCGCGAGTGGTGTAAGGAGGGCGCCATTTTGTCAGGCTTGGGCCCTCCCACGAAGGATCAGGTCTGAGACCTAATTGGTCTGGTGGAATTGGCGCAGAAGTGCGTGTGTGCGTGCGCCTGCGCCTGCGCCTGCGGCCTTAGATCCCCACCCTCCGCCCGGCTTATACTGCGTTGCCAGGGAAACATAGGGCGGTGCCCTCCGGCTCCTAGGCGGCTCACTGAGACCCGGGAGTGCGCGAGCCGCCTCGGAGCCCCACCCTCCGCTCGGCTTGTGCTGTGTTGCCAGGGAAACGCCTAGTGGGAGTGATCCAACTCCAACAGGCTGCTCACTGAGACGCGGGAGCACCCAAGCCGCCTTGGGTCTCTGCTTTCCACACTGCGCTTGCAGAGTCGCCAGGCTGGTGATTGGTTGTCGGACTGCTCGGCCTGATCTGCGAGCGGCTGATTGGGACAGGCTGAGACTGGGAGTTCTCCTGGGAGTGTTGGGCTGTGAGCTGTGTGCCTGCGTGATCCAGCCAGGGCTCTCCTGGTGATCTATCTAATACATCAAAGCAATTCCAGAGCAACAGCCAGAATGGGGAAACAAAGAAACATGTCACAAGTAAAAGATCAGAAGAAACCTCCAGAAATGGAACCAAATGAAACAGAGGGATCCAACCTTTCAGAGACACAGTTTAGAACACTCATGATAAGAATGTTTAAGGAACTTAGTGAGGACATAAAGAAAGATAGGGAAACCATAAAAAACAACCTGTTAGAACTAAAGAATACAATAACTGAAATGAAGAACACACTCAAAGGAATCACCAGTAGAGTAGATGAAGCAGAGGAGCGGATCAGCGATTTGGAAGATAAAATAGCAGAACTCACCCAGTTGGCACAGCAAAAAGACCAAAGAATAAAAAACAATGAAAATAGTTTAAGAGCCCTATGGGACAAGGTGAAGCACAACCACCTTCGAATCACAGGGATACCAGAAGGAGAAGAGAAGCAGCAAGGGGTTGAAAAGGTATTTGAAAAAATAATGACTGAAAACTTCCCTACCCTGGTAAAGGAAATCAACATACATGCCCAGGAAGTGCAGAGGGTTCCAAACAAGCTGAATCCAAACAGGTCCACTCCAAGACACATCACAGTTAAAATGGCAAAGGTTAAAGACAGAGACAGAATCCTAGAGGCTGCAAGAGAAAGACAGCAGGTTACATACAAAGGAACTCCTGTTAGACTAACAGCTGACTTGTCTACAGAAACACTGCAGGCCAGAAAGGAGTGGCAGGAGATACTCAAAGTGACACAAAATAAAGGCTTACAACCAAGATTGCTCTATCCAGCACGGCTATCACTTAAAATTGAAGGAGAAATAAAGAGCTTCTCAGAAAAGAATAAGCTTAAGGAATTCATTACCACCAAGCCAGCTTTGCAAGAAATGTTAAAAGGACTTTTTTAAACAAAAGAAAGGGGTAAACAAGCTAACCCAGAGAGACAATTTAAGAAGATTGATGTCATATCAAGCAGATATAAAGGAAAAACTGATGGTTGCTGGTTGGGAGGGAGTGAGGAAGAGGGAGAGGGGGAAGGTTTTGGACAGTGTATGTGGGATTACAATGTTGCCGCAGGGTTATGGGGGCAGTTCTGGGAATGTAATTGATAATGTTGTGAAGAGACTATTATGTTGTGAGAAATAAGTCAGTCGGAGAAGGACAGGTACCATGTGATCTCACTTGTGTGTGGAGTCTGAAGAACTGAGTGAATGATCAAAATAAACAGACTCATAGATGTAGAGGAAAAACTGAGGGTTGCTAGTTGGGAGGGGGGTGGGGATGGGGGGAAGGGGAAGGGATTAGACAGCATAAATAGACAACTACAATATTGCCACAGGGATATGAAACACAGTTCAGGGAATATAATAATGTTGTAAAAATTTTGTGGCATGTCAGATAGTCACATGTCTTGTTAGGGAGACCACTTCATGGATGGAGTAGAGGCTTGATCACTGCACTGTACACCTGAAGCTGATGTTGTATAGTATTGTATGCCAACTGCAACTGAATATGTGGGTAGTCACGGGATGTGGAATATGCTGTGGAGGCGAGTCAGGGGAGTTGTGATGGATATGTATGATATGGGGGGGGGGAGTGGGGTGGCGAACTGGGGGAGGGGGGTTTTCACTTTGGGGGGTAAAGAGTATAACTATTGCATTGTGTTGTACCCCAAAAACTAATAAAATAAAATAAAAATTAAAATTAAAAAAAAGAAAAGCATTTAAATCCAAAGTAAACAGAAGAAATAAAAATTAGAGCAGAAATCTATGAAATTGAGAACAAAAAAACAACAAAAAACAGGGAAAAAAATCAATAAAACCAAAGGCTGGTTCTTTTGAAAGGTTCAATAAACTTGATAAGCTTCCTACCAGGTTAACTAAGAAAGAGATATACACAAATTACGAATATCAGAAATGAAAGAGAGCACATCACAATAGATTCCATGGACATTAAAATATAATAAAGGTATATTATGAAAAATCTATGTCCACAAATTTGATAACCTTGATGAAATGGACTGATTCCTTGAAAGATACAATCTGCAAAAACTGACACAAGAAGAAATAAACAATATAAATAGGACTAAATCTATTGACAAAATTGAATCAATCATTAATAACTTTCCAAAAGAGAAAGAACCAGCCAAATGGGTTTACAGGTGAATTTTACCAAATATTTAAGGAATAACTCATACCAATTCTTTATAATCTCTTACAGAATATTGCAGCAGAGAGAATACTTCCTAACTCATCTACAAGGCCAGCATTATCCTAATACCAAACCAGACAAATACATTGAAAGAAAAGAAAGCTACAGACCAATCTCTCTCACGAACATAGATGTAAAAATCCTCAACCAAATATTAGCAAATCAAACCCAACAATGTTTAAAAGAATTATATACCACAAGCAGGTGAGATTTATCTCACATATATAAGCCTGGTTAAAAAACTCAAAAATTAGTTAATGTAATCCTTCACATCAACAGGCTAAACAATAAAAATTATGAAATAATATAAATAGGTGGCAGGAAAAAAAGCACATGACAAAATGCAACACCCATTTATTATAAAAACTCTCAGCACACTAGGAATAGAAGGGAACATCCTCAGGTTGATCAAGAATATCTACAAAACATCTACAGCTGACATCATACTTATCTGTAAGAAACTAGAAGTTTTCCGGCTCACATCAGGACCAAGCCAAGCATAGCCCTCTCATTACTCCATTTCAACACTGTACTGAAAGTCCTAGCTAATGCAATAAGAAAATGAAATAAAAGGCATACAGATAAGGAAGGAAGAAAGAATACAGTCTTACTTTGCAGATGACATGATGATATATGTGGAAAACCCCAAAATCAACAACGTAAAAATCTCTGTGAACTAATCAGGAATTAGCAAACTTTAAGGATATAGAGTTAATATACAGAAGTTATCCACTTTCCTCTATACCAGCAATGAACAAGTGAAATTTAAAATTAAAAACATGGGCCGGCCGAGTGGCACGGTGGTTAAGCGCTGGCTTGGGAAGCCAGCAGCCCCGGTTCGGGTCCCACATATGAGGGCCAGTAACACTGCCCTCAAAACAAACAAACAAACAAACAAAAAAAAACATAAAATTAAAAACAATACTATTTATATTAACAACTCCAAAATGAAATACTTATGCACAAATCTAGCAATATATGTATAAGAACTATATGAGGAGAACCACAAAATCTTGATGAAAGAACTCAAAGAAGAATAAATGGGAAGATGATTTCATTTCATGAATATAGATTCCATGGATAGGAAGACTCAAAATTGTCAAGATGTCATTTCTTCATAATTTGATCTATAAATTCAATGCAATCTAAATCAAAATTGTATCAAGTTATTTTATGGATATCAACAAACTTTTTCTAAAGTTTATGTGGAGAGACAAAAGATTCATAATACCCACCACTTACTATTAAGCTACTATAATCAAGACAATGTGGTACTGGCAGAAGAATGGACAAATAGATTCTAGAACACAATAGAGGGTCAAGAAATAGACCCCCCCATAAGCATAGTCAACTATTTTTTGACAAGGGAGCAAAGGCAGTACAATAGAGGAAATGTAGTCTTTCCAACAAATGATGCTGGGCCAACCAGACACCCAATACAAAAATTAAAAATACATTTATCAATCTAGATACAGACCTTACACGTTTCACAAAAGTCAACTCAAAATTGATTACAGTCCTAAATGTAACAAGCAAAACTATAAAATTTCTAGAAGACAACATAGGACAAAGTCTAGATTATATTGGGTATGGCAGCGGCTTTTTATATTCAACATCAAAGGCATGATCCATGAAAGAAATAATAAACTTGACTTCAAATTAAAATCTTCTGCTCTGCAAAAGACAAAGTCAAGAGAATGAAAGAGGGGCCTCATAAAGAAGAAAATATCGGTAAAAGACATCTGATAAAAGATTGCTATCCAAAATATACAAAGAATTTTTAATACTCATTAAGAAAACAAAAAACCTAATTAAAAAATCAACCAAAACCTTAACAGATACCGCATCAGAGAAGATACATTGATTGCAGATAAGCATATGAAAAGATGCTCTACATCACATGTCATTAGGGAAATGGACATTAAAACAACGAGATACAAATACACACATATTAAAATGGCCAAAATCCAGAAGACTCCAAATACTGGCAGGACATGCAGCCACAGGAACTCTCATTCTTTGTGTAAGTGGAAATGCAAAATGGTACAGCCACTTTTAAAGACAGTTTGGTGGTTTCTTAGAAATCTAAACATACTCTGATCTAGTAATCGTGCTCTTTGGTTAAAATGACATGAAACCAATCTTATGTCCACACCAAAGCCTGCCCATGAATGTTTATAGCAGCTTTATTTATAGTTTCCAAAACTTGGAAGTGACCAAGGTGAATGGATAAACTGTGGTACATCCAAACAATGTAATATTATTCAGCTCTAAAAAAATAAATGCACTATTAAGCCATTAAAAGACATGGAGGAACCTTAAATTCATATTACTAAGTGAAATAAGCCTTTAAAAGGCTACACACAGTATAACACCAACTATATGATATTCTGGAAAATGCAATTATTCTAAATAATCCCTGGGTCAATGAAGAAATCACAAGGGAAATCAGGGTACATTTTGAAACGAATAATGAAAATCTTATATATCAATTTGTGGGATACACCTTGAAAACACTACTTTGCATGAAATTTATAGTTTTAAAAAGAAAAATTTAAAATAATGACTTTCGTTAAGAAGATAGTAAAAAAAAAGCAAATTAAATCTACTGCAATTGGGAAAACAAAAATAGAGAAAAGCAGAAATCAATTAAATAGAAACCAGACATTTGAAAAAATTTAACAAAGAAAATATTAGTTCATTGAAATGATTAATAAAATATGTCCCTAGAAAGACTGATTAAGAAAAAAAGAGAAAGAAAAAATACCAATGTTCAAATTGAAAGAGACATCACTACAGATCTAATATATATTAAAGGAAAACAACACATTAATGCTAACTGATGAATTGGACTAATTCCTTATAAAAACAACTTACCATAATTGCCTCAGGAGAAACTGAGAATATAAGTAGTTCTATATCTATTGTATTAAGTGAAAACCTTCCCACAAAGAAAACTCCCAAAAATGATTTCACTAGTGATTTCTATTAAACATTTAAGGAAGAAATAGTACCAATCTTACACACTATCTTTCAGAAAATAATGGAAAGAATATATTTACCAATTTTTATGATGCCAGCATTAGCTTGATATCAAAATCAAACAAAGACTTTTCAAGGAAACTACAGACCAAACTACCTCATGAACACAGATGTAAAAGTCTTTAACATTAGCAAATTTGATTCCACAATATGTGAAAAGGACAGGATAATATACCATGAGCTAGTGAAGTTTATCCCCGAAATTCAAGTTTGGCTTAACTTTTAAAATATCAATGTGATTCATTACATGAAAAGAACAAAAGAGAAATTCAACATTTGACAAAATTCAACATTCATTCACAAAAAAATTCTCTGTAAGCAGTAATTAAAGGGCAAGTCCTCAATCTGGTAAAGAGCATCTGTAAAACTCCTACACTAACACCATATTTAACGGTGAAAGACTAGGTGCTTTTCTCCTACTATATCGCTGGGTATAAAAACATGAAAAAATACTAATATTTTCTAAATCTCAAGGATCTTTATTACAAGAATTAATTGCAGATTAAATCATTTTAAGTAGTAAAGCCATTGAAATTGTTGAAATAAATGAAAATATTGAAAGAAAATATGGGTAAATTACATGTGAAAAAGCCCTTTCAAAGGATTAAATGGAAAGCAGAACCTCCACAAAACAATCAATTTCAATTACCACAAAATGTCAAAGCTTTGAGCAGGAAAGAGAATGAAAGAATGGAAGAAAGAAGGGAAGGAGGAAGGGAAGAAGGAAGAAAAGAAAGGAGAAAAGCAGAACAACACATGCAAATGGGGAAACATCTTTGCAGTGGTTAATTTTGTAAATCAATAAGGAACTGCAAATTGGAAAACAAAGCAAAGAACAAAAATATTCTATCTTGATGTTTAATATTCTACCTAAAATGACTAACAAACATTTTTAAAGATACCCAGCATCACTAATAATGAAATAAATGAAAATAAAGCAATTTGTCTTTTTCTGTTGGTTTGTTTTACAGACAAGAAAGGGGGTGATATTATAGTAAAGATGTTAAGCCCACTGACAAACAAGGGATGTGAAAATGGGCAGTCTTAGACTGTTGATAGGAATATAAATTGGTAAAAATTTTTCTGGGTAAGTTTTGTAAAATATTACATATTCAATAATAATAATAATAATAAAGCTATCAGTTATGATAATCTACTATGCATCAGACATTTGTATCTATTATCTCATTTCTCCCTCACAACAAACTTAGAATATTGACTTTACCATCCCTATTTTAAAATGACAAAACTGAAAAAAAGAATGAAGGAACATTATTAAATTAACACAGATTAAGTGGGGAAACTAAAATTCAAACCAAGGCAGACTGATTCCAGAGACTATGATCTTCATTAATTATATACGCTTATGCCCTATCTTCACTAAATACATCTAGTTTTTAACCTAGTGATAGTAACAGCAATTCTAAAAAAAAAAAAAAAAAAAAAAGGAGAGCACAATTAATTAAAGCATAACCGAAAAAGGAAAGAGAGCACAAAGGTGTTGATTAAAGTGTTATTTATGTTAGTGAAACCTGAAAACAACCTATATGTCCATCAATATGGTATTGGTTAAATAGATTTGATTGATATATACATTGTAATATTGTACAACTTTTTAAAATGATGATATAGACATTTACTGAAAAATATATCCATACATATTATTTCTTATAAAAGTTACAAAGCAAGTTTATTATCATCTCATTTACATAAAATTTCAGGCCTATAATATAGGTGTAAATATGTATGGTGAGATATTAGAAACGTTTTTATTAGCATGAATACAGGTGATTAACTTTCTTTGAAATATTAGGATTGTTTGAAATTTTTACAACATATTTTTAATTAAAGCCCATAAGAGCATGGATTTTGGATTAAGATTTCAGTTCATAAAGCAGCTTGTGCTGGCAACTTTTTAACCTCTCACTTTCAGAGTCTTCACTTATGAAATAAAGATTATAACACCTAGCACATAGACCTGTTTTG
Organism: Aselliscus stoliczkanus; assembly: GCA_033961575.1. NCBI lineage: Eukaryota > Metazoa > Chordata > Mammalia > Chiroptera > Hipposideridae > Aselliscus > Aselliscus stoliczkanus. The sequence goes on from CM066728.1 coordinate 25,303,966, forward strand.
AAGAATAAATTAGAGAATATCTACGATGTGCTAATACAGTGTTCAATAAATGAGCTCAATAAATGGTACATCATTTTGCCTAGAAAAGCTTGTCACACACTCTAGTTGAATTTCCAAACACAACTTGAACAGCTGTAGTCCGTAAAAACTTCCAACGTCCTGGAATCCTGCACACAAAGGTCAAATAAAGGAGACACTGCCCTTGCTACTTCTTGCCTAGTAGATCTCCACGTGCACATTAAAACACAAGAAAAGAATGGTGCAAAACGCCACCTTTGAAACAGAGTCCTAGAGGCTAGTGCCACTGAAGAGCACTCGTGACAGGTATAGATTTGGCTCACCTGTTTCTGTGTGTTGTCTATTATAGCTGAGCGATCTGTGTTCCTATATGCTGGAAGTCACCTAACATACCCACATCGCAAGTGTGCCAAATAATGAAATTTCCAGAGCATGCAAATTTAGCAATTTTAACAAGCACATCCTATTTCTGAGGAACTCGATGCAGTATTAGAAGACAACATAGCCATAAAAGAGAAATTCAGACACTGCGTGAATGGATTAGACGCCGGTGCAGAGCTAGACTGGTCTCTGTCCTTAGTCAAAATCTCTCATTAAAATAAATGAGACTGCTCATTTGAGAAGGAAAAAATAAAATAAAAAAGGTTTGGGGCATTAAGTTGGAAGAGCAGTTCAATTCCTGCTCATCAAAAGGGGCAGACATCCTTATCCTATAATACCCCAAGATGCAAATCTGATTCAACCCGTTTCCTTATTAATGTTCTGATTAAATGTATTCTGTCCATCTGTGTTCAAGCTCATCTTTTCCAGGCTGAAACACAATTTTCCTTTTCTTGTATAAAATAAATTGGTTTATCTCTGGCTAGGGCCAAGCTGAGTTGAAAGCAGAGGATAAAGATATCCGTTGTTGTGTTGTAGTCAACTGGTAAATGTAAAATTCTCCTCATAGCCAGGACATTCTAGCTGCCCAGCGCTGTTCCTTTGTTTCCAGTTCTAAAGCTTCCGGTACTGTTCACGTTATCTGGTGCACCACCAAGCACCACCACATAAGATTCGCTTGCAATGTAAGAACATGTGGAGAAATTATGTGTTTGTGTCACACCCTATTAAACGGTATTCAAAACACAATGCCCCACAAACTAAATTGATTGTAGGTTTTATAACCCTTTTCAGGGTAATGGAAACAATTCGGGACCATGAAAAAAGCAGAGTTCGTACATCTGTAGGAATCTTAGACAGCTCAGCAGGCCTGTTCTGGCTTTCATAGTTAACGTTCAGTTGGATTCCATTTTCTTCTAGATTTTTGACAGATCATTCCAGATTCATGGCTACAAAGTTTTCCATACTTCTTGTAAAATGAGTGTTTCTTTGGATTGATTCTGACTTGTGTTTGAGACTGGGAAATGTCAACAGGTATGAAGACAGTTTCAAGCCACTACAATATTATTACATGTATAATATTTATAGACTATGAAAATAGTATACTTTTATGTACCATCCCCAACATTATTGTCACAACTCAAAAACCAGGAAACAGAATTAAGGGAGACTCTCCTTGTACATTCCCCTAGATGGCATACTGGTGTGATTCACCTAACATGGATAGAAGGAACCACTTAAGCGGCCAGTCCATGACTTGATTGTCATGCAACCACTGTTTTGATGTTTTAAAAATCAGAAAAAAGCATGGTCTCTCAAGGGTTGACCAGTAAGCCCCAACTTCTGAGCGGCCTGGTGAAGACAAGGCGTCCATCCTGTCACTTATCAGAAGTGATCACTCACTCAGTCATTACCTGCCCTGCATGCTGCTCCATCAGAAAAACATCTGTGAACATTATTTGACAAATTGATCGCTAAATGAGCCATTAGCTGAAGGGGCTTTCGGATTGCCTCTAGGAAGCCAGAGTGGCAGCAGAAGAAAAATGCTTACACATGCAAAGCAGTGACTAGAGAGGGAGAAAGAAGTCTTGTATCAGGGCTCATGGGAGGGGGAGAGGGCGGGGGGCCAGTGTGGGGAAGTGGGAGGGTGGCAATAAAACATGTCCCCCATGAAAACCCACCTTCTCTAAAGGAAGCTGTTTATTAGAAGCAGTAGTAAATCTGCTTAATTCTCTCAGTGCCTCAAGGGAGAAACCTAAGCCTTTGTGAACTGAAGGAGATAAAAAGTAGTCAGTGCAGTGCTTGTCAAGAAGAGAAAGCTAGGAAAACAACTTTAGTCGTTTCACCATCCTGGCTTGCCAAGAGCCGACAGGTGTGCAGTTTACTATTGTTCTGACAGACAGCCAGATACCACAGTTTAGTATTCATCCTTTACTCCAGTGTGTGGGAGAAAACAGCTGTCTCCTTGGCTCAGGAGGCAAGGAGTGGAGGGGGGTATAGGGGGGAGGGAGAGAGAAAGAGAGGGGGGAGAGAGAGAGAGAAATGTGGGGGGGTTGGGCAGGGAGACAGATTCTTCTCCATTAGCATCAGTTGCAAGGCTTTGTTGGATTCATCACTGAAAACACATAGTCTTGCTGCAAAATACATTACACATGTGTATAGTTTCCTCCCAGTGGCTCCAAAAATAGCCTATAAACAATACATTGCAACTTAAAGGTAAATAAATGCAGAATGATGCCTAGGTTAAATCATGTCAAACCAATAAGAAGCAATCACATAGAACAGTCCTTAAGGAAATGCTTTTGATAAATCCTGCAGGTTTCACCTTGCTGACAGATGTTCACGATTTTTAAAAATTAATAATAACCTTTGGAAAAAAGAAAGGTTATTTTGATCCAAAATGATGTGTTTCCCTGTCTTGCCTGGAATGGAAACTATTTCAGTGCCAAATTCCCAAGAGATGAGAAGGAAAGGCCCATAGGGCTTACAGAGTGCCGGACGCAGTAGCTGTAAGGCTTTTTAGACTGCTGTGCTCTGTTTCCTTCTGGGTCCAGGTATTAAAGGCTCACGGTAACAGGCTGATGCAGTGTCACAGGTATACTCCCATGACAATTGATAAGAGCCAGACATCTGTGCTGAATCCAAGGCACTCTGGATTGAAAATGTGGTGAATACCAATAAAAATCTATGCTGCTTATATTTACAAGGGAGAAAATGCATCCATTACAACAATAAGTGAAACCTGAGAAATGCTGGCTCTCTCCCAAAAGCCCAGATATTTTTCCAATAAAATAAGCAGTGAACTTCAAACAACTCTAAACTCATGACATAATGGTACAATCACATACATAACCCCTTAGGCTTACACTGTAACACACCAACCCAATCCCATAATAATAACATAAGCCAGAGGGATTGAATTACCCACCAAAACAAGCCAATTTCAAGTTAAGAGCCGAGTGTCTTCCATCTGGGAGCCTATTTTCGGGGCAACAAAGTTTAATCCACTTACTTCCTTTACCAAACCGAAACATTATAATTCACATGCTTGATAAATATATTCTTTGGATTTCACATACTTTTTCTCCACGTTCCGTGACAGAGCTGAGGATGGTCCTTCTACCATTCACACAGACAAGGCTCAACCTGCTCTTTATAGCCTTGTTTGTCCAATGAAGCACCAGGTGCAATGAAAGGAGCAGGTGTGAGGGATGAGGGGTGGCAATGAGCAAATCCTGTTTCTGTTGTTGAAATAACTTTCTAGGCCCAAGATGGAGGCACCTCTGCCCGAGGCGCCACATCAGCAAACCGAAGCTCAGGTAATTTTTATGTCCCTGTAAGTGCTCCACTTGACTGGAAGCTCAGTCTATCCAGTCAGCCAGTCCCCAAACGCCATGCCAGACGAGGTTGGCCATGTGGTCATCAGATATTTCTATCTGTCTCTTCTTTGTTCTTTATTTGTTATCTTACAAAACCATCCTTCCTTCTGCCCCATTTCACAGTTCCCTGAAAGACTGTTCGTGTCATAAAGTGTTAAAGTTTGTTTATGTCCCCTAAATTGTCTTCCTTAATCATTTTTTAACATTGTGAAATGCTTACTTATTCCTCCCCTGAATCTTGGGGGGATTCTTTGTTTTCCTGACAAAAAGAGAAAGAATCTTTCCACATAATGTCTTCTCAAATGGCATTATTAGGGATTTGGTTAATAGACTATAAATTATGAAAAAGAATAAATTGGGATAAATGCTAAATAAGCCATTGGATTGTATTTAATAACCTTTCAAATGAAAGCATTTACATGCTTCAAATCATTATCAGACACTTCTGCTTTAGACCAAGATGGAGTAACAGTGTCCTGATTTACCTCCTGTTAAAATTATATACAAAATGGAAACTGGATTTAAGCCATGTAAACAAAAGTAACTTGTATTTCATGAGCATAAGCAGAACTTAGGTTATTTCTTGTAAATGCCTCTGACAATCAAAAGAAACTTAAATCATTTTCCTAAAAATGAGATCATCACTTTTAACCAATCCCCTGCCATCTGGAGACCACCACTGTAATAACCAATCATTGTGAAAGGTAAACAGTGTCCTCATTTTTATTTTATAAGCCATCCTAAAATTTCACGCCTATGACCTTCAATTCATATAATTCTTTGAAGGCTCCCAGTTTGCAAACTGTTCTTATATGAAAAATAAACTCTTACTAAAAAATATTTATTGATTTGGTGATTTTAATTTAGCTATTTCTGATGCCAGTGCATCAGAAGTGGAGTCCAAAGAAGACCCTCAAAAATTCTGAGGCTGGTGCCCAACCAGGTGCCAGTGGACACAGCCTGTAGAGCTCACTGCTTTCTCACCGACTCCAGAGTTTGAAGGCGTCTCTTGGATCCCAGCTCTGCTCTCTTTGCATTTTGAGCTCTCCATCTTTAATGTGCATACGTGTATTTTGTTTGTTGATGTTTCCTGGTAACTCACCCCATTCTGTTCGAAAGGGGAGAAAACATGGTTCCCTGTGTTTTAGAATAACTGTTAAGAAACAGGGTTCCTCATAGTTAAGATGTCTTAGGCAACCTGGAAGCAACAATGGGTTCTACCTGATCTAAAACTTTTTCTCTACCTTCTTCAAAAACTCCTGCTTCCTATATGTATACCCACTATGGACCAGGATCTTGTGCCTTTTTGGAAAATGGATGAACTTTTGGATAATTTGGAATAGGGACTACTTTGGGGAAACCTGAACTCCGATAAATCCACCTTAAGGGAACCCTTGAAGAGACAACATCTCAAACCTCTCAGAGACAATGGAACAGGCTCTTTGACTGGTACGCAGAAGTTTCTAAAAGACAAAATGTCTCCAAAACTAGTTTCTCCAAAAGAGTTCTTATAATTTGCAGGTAGCCTCAACTTAGTTCATCTGCCAGAAACACAGTTTAGATCCAGGTAGTCTTTTGAGTTTTGTATTGTTTTACCTGAGACATGGCTAAATTTTTAAAACAAAAACTATAAGATCTCTGCATCTGTCTATATGTTTCTGTATATCTATGTATGCATGTATATTACATATATGTGATATTTTCAAAAGATTTTAGATGGCTTAAAGAAAAGTAAGTACTTCTATAAATTAAATATTCCTGAAACTCTCAGAAATATAGAAAACAACCCAAATGTCTTTCAAGTTCACATGATCTGGGATAATCTTTGATAAATAAAAGCTAGTTTAAGTTTGTTGGTTTAATGAAAGCAGGCATGTCTTCAAAATTGTCAACATTAAGTATAATGCGGGGCCGGCCGAGTGGTGCGGTGGTTAAGCACTGGCTTAGAAAGCCAGTGGCCCCGGTTCGGATCCCACATATGGAGGCTAGTGACACTGCCCTCAAAAAAAAAAAAAAAAGTATAATGCGAACACACAACTCTTCCTATCTGAGTTTACTAATCAAATAAGCTCATGTCATTTCCATATTACAAAGTTTGTCAACAAAAAAACCAACTTAAAATGACAGTTAGCCATTCAATGTCTAATCTAAGCATAATTTTAAAAACCACGTAATTTCAGTAAATGTAAATAAGATAAATACTAAGTTAAACCAAATAATTGATTTTAATTGAATATGCAGACTATCTTTAAATAAGACAATACACTGAGACAATTACTAAACAAGTTTATTTATTTTTTGGCTTTTTCACTTTTACTAAGAGACAAAAGATGTTTGGGTTTATTAATAAATGTCTTTTGCCACATTAAAATATTGTACTATAAAAACATATCTCTAAAAATTATAAATTTTATAATTCTAAATGTGTTTACCTACTATGGGATGTATACGAGTACACGAGTATGATAAACAGTCTACAATTGTCTGCTTCCAGTTATCACTGGAAAGTAAAAGTTACTGATAGCTAAAATTAATAACCAATATGTAAAAATAAAATTACTAGAAGCAATGAGTGAAGGGAAATAATTTTGTGTATAAAGTTTTGGGAAAAAAATGGGATATATATTTTTTATAAGAAGAGTATGTAAGAAATATAGGATGTGTTTTTGTAAAGGAAAAAGAAAGTAATGTTTTCTAAAATAAAATGACTGATGTTCCAGAATAAGAAAGGAAAAGAATAAGGCAAAACTTACATGGACATAAAAAGTTGCAGAAGTTTGTGGAAAAGAAATTTTATGTTATGAGGTCAAGGCTGTCTACATGGGTTCATTTCCATCAACTCACAAACATACTCTGTGTCTCCCTCTTTCAAACATCCTCCCTTGATTCCAACTGGGCTCTGGCAACTGCCCCATTTCTCTATTTCCCTGCATAGCCAATTTTTAAAGCTTTTTTAAGCTTATTGTCTCTACCCCCTTACCTCTATTTAACTCATCCATGACTCCAGAGACTCCATCCCTAACCTGCCACTAAAATGCTCCAGTTGCCAACCTCAGTGAACATTCTGTGGCACTGTCATACTCAACCTTCCCTGCCACATTCTCCCCTAGGGCATCTCATTCAGTCCAATATGCTAATAATGCCCACATTTTATCTTCACTCCAAACCTTTCTTCTCAAGATTTGCTTATGTGAAACAGCAAACTTCACATTTCTACTTGATATCTAGTAGGTGTCTTAATTTTAACATGTCAGGAAAGAAAGAGAGAGACAGACAGACAGACAGACAGACAGGAAGGAGGGAGGGAGGGAGGCTGAATAGCTGAAGTCAGTCACACCAGGGCTATGTGACTGACACACACAGCTATGTGACTGATCCCAGTAACACACCTGGACACCAAGGCTCAGGGACTCTTCCTGGTTGGCATCACTTCACAAGTGTTGTCACACACCATTGCTAAGAAAACAGAATGTGTGCCTGTGCGTCTTCCTGGAGGGGAGCATTTGGACCCTTGTGCCTGGGTTCTCCTTTGCTGATTTTGATCAGCATCTTTTCTCTGTAATATACCATAACTATGAGTATAAAAGCCTTTCTGAGTCCTGGGAGTCCTAGTGAATCATCAAGCCTGAGGCTGGTCCTGAGACCCCTGACAGAGACACAGAAAGCCGTCCCTGCATTTCAGCCAGGTAGCCTACCAAAAGTTTGTTCTTTAATGGGTTATTCATTACTTAGAAAATACTTTACTCAGAGAAATAATGATATAGAGCTGTTGGCTTCTTGGTGGCTAAAAACAAAGCAAAACAAAACACCGCCATTTAAATCATCACAAAGTAGAAATTAATTGAGTACACACTTATTTTTTGAATGGACCCATTTGGCCTATTACCACTGCTTACTCCTCCTTGTGTTCCTATATGCCTTAAACTTAGTTCCCTAAAAGTATAATTTGGCTACACCAGGGATTAACAAAGGAACGTTGGCAAACTTCTCTGGGATCTTAAGCCTTTAAAAAAAAAAATCTTATTTACAACATGATTTCATTGGGAAAAGACATTCTGTAACAGAGAGAGAAAAGAATACAATAAGTCAAGGAGCTTTTACCTCCACTCACCTCCACCTACAATAAATCTATCAATAGTGCCAGGAGCCAACATCTGACAAGGTCACATTGCCCTGCTCAGCACTGGATGTTTGGAGTGCTATCTTATGGTTGGTCATGTAATATCTCCTGCCTCTATGAACCCATGTGCCTTTCCTCCTATAGGAGACAATACATTCACTGCATTTGTGACAGGTTCCTGTGGTACCCTGATGATAGCTGGTTGTGCAAGTCAATGACGGGGCAAGATTTCCTAAAGAGAAGGAAACTCCCTAAAACAGGCTACAACCTGAGGGGACCCCTGAACTGAGATATTGGGGACTCAAACCCCTTGGAAACTGAGGCACAGACCTCTGACAACATAGGCCAAGAAGCCTGCCTGTGGCCTAAGGGCCTTGCTGTGAATGGGCTCCTTGAAGAGTAAAAGTCTTCAGGCCATGAGAGTTCCTGTAAGAGGGGACTTGCTGGCCTTGTGTATGTTAATTGACAACTTTGTTTAAATTCTTTCACAGATACTGAAGCTTTGACTGAGAAACAGATGCTACCCTCTACTGTAAATATGTAGCCCTCCTAGGACAAAAGATGTTTAAGACTTCCTTTAGCTACTAAGTATTGTATTTACATAGGAATAGATTTTAGATGCTTTTACCCTAAACACAGCCACTCCTAGTATAGCCCTGTGAGTCTAGCTACTGGAATTTGGGATAATGGCTAGGTAGTCATGGTAACCACTCTTTAGGCCTATGTGTGGAGATAGGTGAATCCTTAACATAGAATAGGCCAGTGTATCCTAGAGAAGACAATTACAGGGAAGTAAAGACTGAGTAAATCCTGGGAACTAGAAACCACCAAACTCATGTGATTGAGGTAATGGTCAAGAATCCCTATAAAAAGAATATGCTCTGGCAATAAAGTGTGACACTTTTCTCTCTTTAACTCCCCCGTTGTCTCCACTGTCTCCCTTCTTTATTTTCCTCCCCCGCTGACACTGTCTCCACCTGAGGGAAATCCTGGTCAGCGGAGGCGGGTCCCCTGCACAATAGTAACTACAAGCCACACAGCACCCACCTAAAAGGAACTAGTTCCCTTTTGAGAATACTGGGGTGCCAACCACCACATGTTAGCCTGCCCAACAGCAAAGAAGATCAGTGAGCCAGAAACAGAAGTGTTTCTCCACATCTTTCTTCTTCTTCTTCACACCTCTAAACATATTCTTTTCTCCCAGTTCTGGATGGGCCTAAGTTGGTCATTTTTAGGTATAGTCATTTTATGTGCAGGTCAGATATTTGAAACTCAGATTTATACTGAAATGCATCCAAAGCTAAACTCGATTTTTTATTTTATTTTATTTTATTTTTTTGAGGGCAGTGTCACTGGCCCTCATATGTGGGACCCGAACTGGGGCCACTGGCTTCCCAAGCCAGTGCTTAACCAGCACGCCACTCGGCTGGCCCTAAACTCGATTTTAAAATGCACAGAGTGCCAAAAAAAAATGTATACACATTTTAAGAAAGGAAAACTGTATTAAAATTGAATATATATACAATATATGCTGATATATATACTGATAACAAAAGATGCATATAAGTCATGTTTGATTTCTGCTATTACAAGAAGTGCTCAAAGTGATTACTGTCAGCGTCCAGACACTTCTGATCACGGCAAATTACCGCTTGAGCAACATTGACCAAAGTGTCCACTTGTATATGTTTTTTTGGCACCTCCCCCCATCCCCCAGAATATAGTACATATAAATTTCCCCTGAGGGTTTTCTTGCGATTAATTCATAATACTGATGAAAATTGATGTTCATGTCCAGCTTTGGAGGCACATAAGCTCTTGTGACTATTCAAAATATCAACTTCTGGTTTCCCCTTTATGCTCTCACAGCATCGTCACTTGAGACCCCTAAGAATTCATATCCTAGTCAGCTAAAGATACTTTTCCCATATCTACCTAAGAACACTCATTACTCCATTAACCTCTGATGGAAGCAGAGATCAGATTGATGAGCTCCAATGATGGAGGAAGGGACCTTAAGCCAAGGAACAGAGGTGATCACCCAAAGTTGAAAATGGCAAGGAGTACCATCCTCCCCTCAGAGCCTCCAGAAGGAACCAGCCCTGCAGACACCTTTGACGTTAGCCCATTGAAACTGACTTCAGACTTCTGACTACCCACACCTTCAGAGAATAAATGTATAGTATTGTAAGCCACTAAGTTTATGGTAATTTGTTACAGCAACAGTAGAAAAGTAATATACCATGTTTATGGACCCAAAGGTTCCTCTCTGTGGAAAGAAGCATGAAATGCTTCTTTGGGAAGATGCGGGGGAGGGTGCCCCCCTGCCATACATAGATTAACACAGCCTTCCTTTTGAAAAGTTTGTCTTAAATTAGAGATAAAATATCACAGGAAGGAAAATAATAGCATTTGGTAAATTTTTTAAATTATAGCTTATCCTAAAGATATTTGTCATGGCTAGAGACAGTCTTTGCAGGGCAATTGGCCTTTAAATAGAGAAAATATAATGATCCAAGTTTCAGATTCCTGCATTAGAGTTTATTACATGCAATGTCTGGGTTATATTAAACTCCTGGAAATCAGGGTTTATAATGGAATGGCTGACAGACCCTTAACTTTAATAGCCTTTCCAAGTATTGCAATAGTGGGCCATTACTTTTTAATGTCATAAAATGATGGTTAAAACACTACAGAATTTTCTCAAGACAGATAAGCAGGTGTTCAAGAGAGCAGAACTATTTAAACTTCATTGATTTATGGTCTATCTTATATTGAAGACCAAAAGTTTTATTGAATTCTTACAGTAGATACTCTGAACTTAATTTTCCAAAATAGTATGATTATTTCAGGGTTCCCCATATATATTAATTTCTTCATTTTAACACTAGTGCTTCTGTATTTTTAAAATTACTAGGCATAATGAAATGGAAGCCATAACCAAAATTGTAAGTTATTCTATGTTTTCTTTATATTGGTTGACTTTTCAAAGTATATTTTGTGTGATCAAATCCAATGCATAGCTACTAAATAATATAACCTAGGAACACAAGCTCCAAACTAATAATTTAAGTTGCACAATATTTTGTCATTCTTTAGAATTGTGAATATGACATAACTTCTTACATAGTGTGAAAGTATGTCACAGCATTTCTCATTTGCTCTTTCAACCCACCCCTAACCCAATATCTCCAATCTTCATGCTGCCTAACTGAAAGCCATTAGAAAAGCCCCAATAAACTATCAACTGTTTTATGTAATCTGTTAGCATTTTCTTCTGGTTTACATAAAAATCAATAGTCTTATAATTGTAAGACCCAACCCTAATGATTTAGTGAAACTGATATTTACTGTGGAATAAAACAGAAATACCATCAGCTCTCAAAACCAAATAACATTAGAGAAAACTAGAAGCAAAATAATTACTATTATTTAGACATGTGGATACCAAAGCATCTGATATCCCAATTTATCTTTAGTACTGACAGTAATAGTAATAAATTCCTCTTCTGAGAGGAATGGTCAGGGGGTGAGTCAGGCAATGCATGAATAGATACGTGGCTTACAAAGTACATTAACTCCTTTGCTTTCCTCTCTACTTTCCCAAGCTCTGACAACAAACGGAGTCAAACCTAAAAAACGAGTGTTAGAATTATACTGAGAATAATATGGCAACATACGAGTATGATCAAAATTTTAAAAACTTAGCCAGTAGTAGTTCATAGAAACTTAAAACACACTCATCTAAATAACTTCTACCCATGTAAACATTTTTGTTACAATCCAAAAAAATACCAAAGACATGCTCCCTTAAAAAGAGATATCGATATAAAGTAGTTTAAAAATGATAGGTGCAATGCCATGGTATACTTTGATACTCCTTTGCCAAATCACTTATACTATTTAGTCAAAATTGCTGTGCTTCATTGAAATGTCCCATGGTTCATTCAATTCCAAATACCAAGCAATTAGAATGAAAGGGAGGCCTCAGTTTTTAAATAAATAAGAGAAGCTGCACAAAACTATATGGTTTTTTTCTTGGTCAGATCTATAAAACATTAAGATTGTTCACTTATATACAGTGTTATTTTCATTGTTTATAAGATGGCATTTCTGGCTTGTTTACAAACATCATTCAACCAAGAACATAATGAAACTGAACTTTTCTCCCATAAAAATAGCCAGTTATTTGACCAAATTCACCTGAGCTTGTTTTCCTATCTGCTTTGTCAAATAATATGCTTATAGAGCAGTGAGAAGAAAAAGGGTTAGAAACGCTGGCATTCCAACCCTCTGAATCCTCATGTTCTGTTCCTGGAAAGCTTCAGGAGGCCAATATCATTCTGTCACATAACAATATGCACTATGACCTGACTTAAGTTATAACAACATTTTCCACCTTATGACTCATCTCTTCTACAGGCAATTTCTATATCCAACTTTTTAAAAATAATCCCACAGTTTCAAAATTCGGACCGGATACTTATTGACAATAGGGAATTTCCTAACTTAGTGTGAACCTCCAACATGCCATTTCTCTGAAATGAAATTTCAGATTTTGACCATATTAAGTCTCTTCTATATATTTTTTTAACATTAATGTGGAGTTGTTAGGAATGCGAGAAGGACTAGCTTGCCTTTTTGTTTTGAAAATATACAGGCAAAAATAATAAATAGCCACATCTGGAATTTTTTTTAATTTGAAGAAGTCAGGTAATTATGTGATAGTTCTAAAATTATATGCATATGCTTTTAAAGCTTTTAATGTATTAATAAAACTAAAATTTAACAACAAGGATGGCTTTCTTTTTGGTATCCTTACCTAATATTTTTAAGATAGATAGATAGATAGATAGATAGATAGATAGATAGATAGAGATAGATAGATAAATGCTGTTATAAACTGTGGCTTTCACCTGAATAATTGCCTGAGAAATACCATAGTGTACCTCTAAGAGAGACAACTATTATTACTATTATTATTATTATTATTATTTTTTAGGATGCTACCTTTTTTTTTTTAAGCTGAGCCATCCTGCCACCTGTTGGCAGCTCAACGGCAATTCAGCTCGGGCTGGCATCGAACTGCCGTTGCTCAGAGCTCAGCTCTCACTCTTGAGCGAACTCTTAACCAACTGAGCCACTCGGCCGGCCCCCTAGGATGCTACCTTAATAGCGTGTTAGCATCTGAACTATAGGTCCACTCTATAGGCAGAAGTTTAGAAAAGGAAGACTTAAATTACCCTGTGTAATGAAGTAATAGAGAATTTGAAGTTACCCACCAGTGCTTTGAGAAAGGAATTGAAACCCTGAAAGAGGACACCAGAATAAGTGTCAAGAAGGAGGAAAGCCCATAACACAGCAGATTACATAGAGGGGCACTGTCTTCCAGGAATTGTAGATACAGTTCCAAGAATAATGTTACAATTGAGATATGTTTCCCACCTATGTGGAATGGCCTCTCTACTATTCTGTAAACCTTTAGAAAAAGCCTAATTTTTTTTTTTAAAGAGTTTATTGGGGAATTGGGGGAGGGAAAAGCATTGGGGAACCGGGGAAGGGGAACAGACAAGTTGCTGTCCTTTTTTGTTGTTGTGCTTCAGTCTAGTTGTGGAGGACACCGCTTCACTGGCCCATGTTGGCATCACCACTGCACTCTTCTCGGGTGAGGCAAATCAGTCGCCGGCCTCCGGACGGCTACTCACCGTGGCTCTTGGCAGCTCACACCAGCTGCCAGCCACTCACGCTGGCTGCCTGCCACTCACTGTAGCCCATGGCAGCCCACTACAGCAGGGGCTGCAGCTATGCCGACCCGGGGACTAACAGCAGCCCAGCTCCATGTGGAGCTGTTGTTCACCATCTTAGCTGTAGAGGGCAGTGTCACTGGCCCTCATATGTGGGATCTGAACCAGGACCACTGGTGTCCCAAACCAGCTTTTTTAAAAAATTTATTTATTTTTATTTAGTTTCAGGTGTACAACACAGTGCAATAGTTATACTTTTTACCCCTCAAAGTGACAACCCCCCTCCCCCAATTCGCCACTCCACTCCTCCCCCCCATATCATATATATCTATTACACTTCCTCTGACTCCCTTCCACAGTATAATCCACATCCCGTGACTATCTATATATCTCTTAACCAGCGTACCACTTGGCCGGCCCAGCAAAAACCTATTTTAAGTAAGGACACTGGCAAAGTGAGCTGAGGGCCAAGAAGGAGAAGTGATATATCCAGAAAACAGTAGAAAAGGTAACAGAGTAAACAAATGAAGAACAGATGGGAGACAATCTTCCACTTCCCACATGGACACAGGAAGCTGGCTCCTGCAGGGGCTGCCAGTGGGGGAGGGAGAGGCTATATCCCGCCATCCAGAGCTAAGGTCATTTAGTGAGCAGATGTGTGAGTTATGTGTAGGGAGGAGAGGGTCCCTGCCAGAACCTAAGCTATGCCTTCCCCTGGAGCTGAGAAGTGTCTGCAGTGTCTGGAAAATGGGAATGTAGGCATGAAAGAAATCAATCTGCTTGAAGAACTAGTGTGCATTTGACTTCTTGTCAGCATATAAACATGTTCACATCCCTACCACCCTACACACACACACACACACACACACACCCACTCAATCTGGACTTTAATCACCATATTGCCATATTGTTTTGTTCTTTTTCACCTCAGTCTTATATTTTAGAAGAGTTGTCTACAAAAGCTATCTCCACTTTCTCACCTCACATCCTATTTTTAATCTATAGCAGTCTGCTTCCATTGCTTCTCCCAAATTGATTTCAATAAGCTCACAAAATGACCACCTTATAAATTCTATAGTCAGTGAATACAATTTACTATTTGTCTATTTTCATATGAACACAAAGATTCTAACAATTTATTTTGAAAATAAAAGAGTTACTGATTGGTGGTTCAATTTAACAAGTAAAGCCAATTTCTTATTTACATAGTGGGTTTCTTCTTATAAAAATGAACAGGCATTTTTTTCATCCTTATTTACTTGCCCTCTCTGCTGTATTTGATACTCATGATCCCTCTATCCTAATTTTAAAACTCCCTCTTCAACTCTCTCTTAGGACTTTGACCTCTTCTTTTCAATTTCATAAGCCCCATTTCCACTGTGCAGCTCTTAAATAATGGTGTATGAGGGAGAGACAGCAAGATGCACTGTGAACTCTGAGTCTTACAAGAGGCTCAGCATGAGTAATTATAGAAGGTGAGGTAGGGCATAATGATAGATCAGCTGGATAGGTTACCAGGGGTCGGATCATAAAAGGTCTTACAAATCAGGAAAAGATGCTCAAGTTTTACCTGGAGATCAATGGGCAGTCATTGAAATAGGCAATGATAAGTTTACGATGATATAATGAGACTTTTCATTTTAGAAAGGCACTCAGGAGAAAGAACTGAGTATATAAAGCCTGGTAGCAGGAAAATCAGGCTTTTATTTTCAACAAGAGATGTTGAAATAATTCAAATGGGAAATTATATTGATCAGGATGTACACACATCCTGCAGGAAATGGAGATAAAACAAGTGGACAGATTCGAGAGATAGTCTTGACACTGAATTGACAGAACCAGATGACTGATTGAATGAAGATAAGAGTTGAGAATGACATCCAGGTTCCTGGCTGGAATAGCCAAGTGGGTGGGCAGGCCATTCACTGAGATAACACATTTGCGAGGAGGAGGAAGGGAAGGAGACAGGGAGAGGTGGACTAGTGATTATTAAGTCTGGACATGTTAAATTTAAGATCCCTCTGCCCAAGTGGAAACGTCCAGTTCGCAATTAGATATATGCACCAGAATCTCAGAAGAGAGGTTTGGACTGATATATAATTTTGGAAATCATGAGAGTATAGAAAATAATTGGAGACATGTTTGAACATTGAGTCCCTCCTTTCCCATACTTACCTCCTTCACATCAAACTATAAGAACATAACCATGGACTGAACAACTGGCTGGACTAAAGCCTTTAACACTTGATGATGATGTGAATAAAAGAGACCCAGCTGGAGTTTCAGCAGCTCAGTCTGGGCTAAGCTGTTGATGTCTTCTACATGAATCTATAAATATTAAAAGAGAGAAGGACCAGGATGAACAAACAGAACAAGCGACCTCAGAAGAAGCAAAGACAATTCACAGTACAAAAGCGAATTTTTTCAAAGCTCTCATTGATAACATCAGGAATTTGAGAGACTATTATATCCATTACAAAAAAAATAAAAGCAGAAGCTGCTATAATATGAACTATCAGAGAACAAGAAAATATTCCTCAAAATTAAAAATATTAGTATCAAAATAAAAAATTCACTAGAAGTTCTGGGAGAAAAAAATTGCATAAATGTCCCAGAATGTGGAATAAAAATGCAAAAATGGGATATATGAGGAAAAGCAGTTAGGAGACATAGGATCAATTCAGGAGGTCTAACATCCAATTAATTTACTCAAACTGCATTCGGATGCTTAAAAAGCAGCTTCTTTATTTCTTGATAGATAATCTGATCATCTTCATGCATCCTCTCCTGATCAGTTGCAAAAAGCGTGTATTTTAGTCAAATCAGTAAATTCAATCCAATACAATAATTTCAAAGCTCCTTTGGTGAAATTCTCAGGGGGGCCGGCCCCCGCGAGGACCAGGGGTTCCCTCTGGTGGGATGGTGTCAGTGAGGAGACAGAAGGATGGAGACACCAGAAAGAGGTTCACAGGAGTGTCACACCTTTATTGTTAAAGCCTGGCCCCTTTTATAGGGGCTTCTGACTATTAACTGAATTACAAGTTATGTTTCACATGATCATGATGTTTTCTCTTACTCAAAACTTTTACTTTTTTGTAATTGTATCTTTCCAGGGTACACTGTGGCCTGTTCAAGGATTTTACTTATCATCTAAAGAGTGGTTACCATGACTACCTTACAGGGCGTATACTTGAACTATTGCCAAGAGTTTAGCAGTGGCTGAGTTTAGGGCGAAAAACTATTTCTATGTGATTATAATACTTAGTAGCAACAGGAGTCTCAAACTTTTCCTATCCTACAAAGAGCTGCATGTTATTGTAATAGAGGGTAACATCTGTTTCTCAGTCAAAGCTTCAGTATCTGTTGCTACAACAATGTACAAAGCAAAGAGTTAAAACAAGGCTGTTAATTAAAATATCTCATGGTCAGTAAGTTGTCTCTTATCAGAACTCTCATGGCCGAGAGACCTTGCTCTCCTGGTCTCCAAGGAAACCTTTCACAGCTGCATAGGCAAGTAAGCTCAAGGATGGTTTCCACAGACAGGATTTGTCCATGTGACCAGAGGCCTGAGCCTCAGTTTCCAAGGGGCTTGAGTCCCCTATTTCTCAGTCCTGGTGTCCCCTCGGACTGTAGCCTGTCTTAGAGAGTTTCCTTTTTAGGAAATCTTGCCCAGTCATTAACTTACACAGCCAGCTATCATCAGGGTACCCCAGGAACTTGCCATAAATGCAGTGAAAGTACTGTCTCCTATAGGATCTGATGTGGAGGAAAGGCACATGGGTTCATAGAGACAGGAGATATTACATGACCAACCATAAGGCAGCACCCCAGACATCCAGTGCTGAGCGTGGATCTTTATTTCAAGGTGGCCTTGTCAGACACTGGGATGCTGTCGCCCACCAACAAAATTCCATCCTTTTGTTTTCCTCTTATTATTCAACTTCATACTTCCCATCTTTACAGGTACACGCATCACACATGTAAATATGTGGTGACAGAAGGAGATCTGACTTTGGTGAACACACGATACAATATACAGATGATGTATTATAAAGTTGTTCCCCCTCTCTCTTTTTTGAGGTTCATAATTTGAAATTTCTCTGTGACTTTAAAACAGAGTTCTTGCATAGCCAATGAGAAGGGTGGGTTTGGGGAGTTGAGATTATTAGTAATACTCATATGATGAAACATGTAAAGGTGCTTTCAAAGTTCAGTCAAGCTCCAAAATTAGTCACTAGATTTGGGAAATTATCAGATCACTAGAGTCCTGGTCCCGGGACAGAAATATGACCTTATTCAATCATTATCCACAGAAAAATGGGATAGATACTTTAAACTGCACCAATGAAAAATTTTCCCATAATTTAGTCTCAAAACAATACTTGACCAAGTCATTTTTTTTTTAACTGCTAGTACAGTATATCTTATTTTTACAGGCCACTCCAAACACCTTTTTTTTTTTTTTTTTTGCCAGCTTGGGGATTAATGACTGTGTATGATGTTTAATAGCTATCCCAAACAATCAGGATAGCTGGCAGTAACTTTAGAGTAATTTAGATGCCTTGAAATCTCTGACACATAAAACCATCAGTTCATCCAACTCTGACAGCATTAAGTAAAACAGTTCTTTTTATCGGTGAAATCACTTGGTTCCTTCCAACCTCTGCCCTCCCTGGTTCTGCATAAAGTATTCTTTAAAATGTGTAAATTATTACCAAGGGATATTATGAAAAAATCAGAAGAGTAACAAGCAGGCTCTTATGCCCTGCCTTGCACATGAACCTACCCATTACTGAATTAAGTATGGTGTCTTTTCACCTTCCTTGAACAGTTATACAGAAAGCTGCCTCTTCTTCAGAGAGGAAAATCCAGTTCAGAACAATGACATTTGCTGATCAATATGTGGGTTAAAAACATAAAAAAGAAAAAAGAAAGAAAAGAAAAATTGGAAACTTAAAATATAAAAACTAAGCTGAAGCCTAAAATAGAATCATCTAAAAGTGTGAATGTTAATTCTTAAGAAAATCCACTATGTCTAAAAATTTGAGCTGAATCAGATACATTGTTATAATTTCTTGAGCATTTGTCTTGAAAACTAATTAGGAAATCTGGAGAGAGTACTTGGTATTCCTAACATGTGCCAAAAGACTTTGTGTTGGTTCTTTTCATTCCAACCTCCCACTTGGAAGCAATCCAGGATCTAACAATCAGACAAGCTTGAGTCACCAAGATTCAGTTTCTCAATGTATATCACTTGGTGAGAATGTGAGAACAATAACTTGGTGTACTGGGTGAGAGACAAAAGTAAGAAAGGTATCGTATTTCAACGACTATAATACAGCTCTCCATCAAGAGTACATCCAGCTCTTTATAAAACAAATGTGTTGTTTCTTTGCTTTTATACGCAGATACTCTTTAAACATGCAAGAGAAACCACACAGAGTGAGGAACTAGAAATCCATCATGTCAACATTATTATGCTCTACTTATTTCTAAACCATGGGCTGGAATCCAGCTAACCTAAACTTTACTGAATGTTAACTATAAGAGCTGGCAAGATGAACTTAAAAAAAAAAAAAAAAGAACTCCAAGAGTAATGAAAATGAAAATATAGCCCAGGACATTGATCTAAATTTTGACAGACGTTTCTGGTCAGCATAACATATGAGCTCAGGAATGAAGTTCCAGCCATGTACCTTTCAGAAAAGACTTCCTCTATAAATAAAGTTGTTATAGAAAATGACTAGCAGCATCATACCGTAAGCATCTTGGGCAATAATAAATTGAACATTAATGGAAACTGACTATTCCTTACACATCCCCATGAGCTAATAGACTAAACATCCAAGGCATCTGGAATTACTTGCTCTGTTATGGGCTGTCATGCCGTTTATCATCCCAGGACCTATTTGACGTGGCTGGTGCTCTGAAAAGCCCCAGGAATTCTATGCAGAACTCAAATTCTGTTTTGAGTAGCAGCACCATTTGTTGATCATCAGGACAGGTGGGAAGAGAAGGGACTTGACGCGAACTCCTTATCACACTCCAATAATATGCACAGAAGAGGAGAATGGAACCGACCACTGCATTATTTTTAAATTGTGTCTGGCCAGCATGTCAGCATTGATTGAAGAATCCAGTGGCAGAGAAAAGAGTCATGTCTGTATTCAGAGATGAATAGGCAGTTATCCCCTCTATTTCTTGTCAACTGGTTAGATCGGTCTCTCATTTTGAGGACAAATAATAATAAAAAGCGTGAGCATCTTGTGGGACCTCTAAAGAAAATGTTGCTTCCACTCCCCAACAAACTTAAAAAAAAAAAAAATGAATAGCCTTCCTACCCTTCATGTAGAAAGGCAATCTGATGTGAAAACGTTTTCTGCTTAGTGATGGAATGTGCAGTCATGCACCAGTAACCCGGTGCTGAATATCAACTTGCCTGTTCTTGGAAGAAACGGCTCTGGGGTTGGACAGAGCACAGTGTTAGAAAGAGAGGCACTTCAATACACGAGGGGAGGCTATGCACTCCATTTCAGAAGATGAAGGTTTATCTTCCATTGTGGGCCTTTGATGTTATTCATATGCTAACAATATCACCATTTCCTCACAGCACTCAATACACAGGGAATAAAAGACATCATTTGCTGACATGGGGCTCCACGTTTTCCGTCTAGCATACTGATCAGCAATCTGCATTCAACTTCCACCGCGAAGCCACCACATAACCTTTAAATTGTTCTTTTAACATTTTAAAATTCCGGTCAAAATAATTTACCGTTTTATAGAATAAAATGATGAAACAAAGGACTCGAACTGTATTTTCCCTCTGCTCCTAAAATGTAGCTTCAGTGCCCCGAGGGCTCCTTTCATCTCCTCTAAGTGCTGGCATATGATGTGATTGTTAACATAGCTGGCCACCAGATGAAGTGAATTATCTAAACTGCCTAAGTTCCCACTTTCTTTCCAATTTAAACATCAATTTAACACAGAAACTGAAGGGTATTATGAAAGCTCTAATATGAACCATTTCAGACATGAGGCGGAAAAAAAAAAAAAAAAACAACACTGGAAGGGTTTTTTTTCAAATAGCCAAACAAATATGCGATTTTTTTGAACCTGAAGATGAGTGAGGAAAATGAATGGAAAAGCAGAATACACACGGTAGACACTTCAACTGACGGCAATGGAGAAGGCCCTCTTTGTCTTAAATAGCCACGTGTTTCAGAACAGGGGAGGACCAAAGAAAATAACCTGGGTGAACCTGTTAGGTCTTTAACTAAATACAGAGATCGACAGCAAAGAGAAGACTTCAGATTTAAAAACATGTCAAAATGCATATCATCAACATGGACAACCTGGACTGTCTTTTAATGGTCTTCAATAGATTATGAGGGTCCTTTTCATTATACAACTTGCTTTTCTCATGGAAATGTTATTCTCCATTTTGGATCACTAGCTGTTATTAGAGTGTGCAAGCTCCATCCTGCAAATCTCTTTGAAAATGAGACCACTTCATAGCTAATTCATAACAATAAAAAGCGATGCTTTTGCACACAAAATAGAGCACTTCCTAGCATTGTCCATATAAATTTAAAAAGCATACAAGGTTAAATCAAAAGGATATGAGTGATCATCAATTTTGCATCTTTTTTAAGCCTTCACAATATAAATGGCATTAATATGCAAAACATGTAAAGCACTATATTCACAATTATAAAAATTTGCCCTTATCCAAATATGAGATTTGGAGAGTGTAGAAATAAGATGTGAAGAGTCTTATTAACAACATACAAGTTATATACATATGATTTTGCTAGCCAAAAACACTCGCAAAAGTTAACATTAGTACAGATTTTCCTCTAAAAAGATAGTATTCTTGGGCCAGCCGAGTGGCGCATTGGTTAAGCTCTGGTTTTGGGATGCCAGCGGCCCTGGTTCGGATCCCACATGAGGGCCAGTGACACTGCCCTCTACAGCTAACAACAGCTCCACCTGGAGCTGGGCTGTGCGAGCCCCGGTGATGGTGTGGGCTGCAGCCCCTGCTGCAGTGGGCTGCCATAGGCTACAGTGAGTGGCCCGCAGCCAGCGTGAGCGGCTGGCAGCCAAGAGTGAGCTGCCAATAGCCGCGGTGAGCGACATCCAGAGGCCAGCGACCGATCTGCCTCATCCGGGAAGAACGCAATGACGATACCAACAGTGAAGCAACATCCTGCGCAACTAAACTGAAGAACAAGAAGATGGCAACTAACTTGTCTGTTCCCTTTCCCCGATTCCCCAACGCTGTTCCCCTCCGCCAATTCCCCAATAAAATCTTAAAAAAAAAAAAAAAGATAGTATTCTTTAGAGTCAATTAATTATTTACATAAGTAAATAAAGTTAGCCATTTTACTATACAAAACTGCTCTAATCACCATTTCCATCTTAAAAGTATAACTTGGGAAAGTGCAAGACTGTGAAATATATGTGCATTAATTGTACAAAACATTAATTATACTCAATGTGGAAGTAAAAGGGCTATTACCATATAAGGATTGCATGGCTGCTCCCATATGGAATGCACAGAGAATATTATTGACAAATTCGGAACAACCTTATGCAATGCTCAATGGCACTTCCAAATATAAAATACAAATACAGTATGTAATACATTTACAGCATGGTACGTACCAAATGATCAAGCAATCTACTAAAGATTAGCATTTAAGAAACAAATACCATATGCACCTGTTAATGATTTATTTTTTACATTGATGATACTCATCAGATTGATCTCATGTTAAAAACCAGTTTTCAGAGAATTTTCTGGCCCAGCATTCTTTGTAGCAAATGGAAGAAAAATGATAGAACCATCCTGCCAAAAGGGGCCTTAGAGGTCATGCAGTCTTTTTTAAATAGAAAAATTGATGCCCCAAAATGTTAAGTTGCTTGACTGAGATTACAAAGTCCATTAATTTATGAGCTCCAGGTCTCCTGGTTCTCAGGCCAGGCCCCAAATTAAAGCTCTCCCAGTTAGCTCCTGTTTACTCAAAATACATACATACTTTTAAATCTTTATAGGCTTATCTGATGCCCAGCACATCATCTGCACAAACACCCAACTTTGGGGCCTGAGAGTGCAACAACACTGCTCCATTTCCAGGGTGATTTCATTGAGGATGACTCACACTTGGGTTGACCTCAATGGAAAAAGAGACATGGCTCCATGAAAGTCATAACAGAGCCTGAAAGTGTGGAATCCTGAAATGGGCTCTAGGGAGAATGCCTTAAAGAGGATGTTTTGTTCTTTCCCCAGAGCACTTTAAGAAACACATCCACTACGTGTCAAAGCCTCCGCCCCCTGCCATCAGCCATAGGAAGGCTAAGAGGAAAAAGCCTGAAAATTCAGCAGCATACATAATATGTGGCTCTCAGCTGTATTCTTTCATGTTATGTCACAACACTCCTGGCCTCCTCCCTCCGTAGTCCTTCTCCCAGCAGCGAAACAGGAAAGAGCCTCCTCCCACCAGACCCTGCCACCCTGAGGAGTGTTAAACCAAATTACTCAAGTGGACTTCCAGATATAAAATATCAACTTTAAAGAAATCTAACCAATCATTCAACATGCACTTTTTTTTCCCCCCAGTAGAACCTTGAGAACTTTCTTAATACTAAAATGTCAAACATCCAGGCAGATTTTTAGGAAATTAAAACAGTGCAATAACTGGTTTGTCCTGAACATCATCTTTTTCATTTCAAGGCAAACACAGCTCCAGCCTAAAACATTCACTCGAACCAGGGTTAATAGGAATTCAGTGTGTTTTTACTGAACATACTTAATCAGCTCTGCCAGAATGCCTCCAGTGTGGATTTAGGGGGCACGGGGTGGGGATTGGGAGGAGAAAGTAAATTTCTAAAATATTATCAAACAGACAATTTTTATGTCAATCACAGGAGCACTTGGTCTTCTATGGATTGCAGAAATCAGGGATTCCTTATAAGGCTTAAGAGGACTTGTTATTAAGTTTTAAAATCATTCCCTAACCATCAAATTTAATAATTTAATATCCAGCACTGTTTGTAAGGTTCTGAGCACTGTCATTAAGCAGACATATAAAAGGATTCTGCTCCCAGATTAATCACTCTAATTTCTTTCCTGGCTCAGTAACCCCCACTCTTTCATCGATCCAATTATAGTGGAAATTACCCTGTGTTATTTTAATTTCAATAAGACTTATTTTAAAATAGATTAAATGAAGTCCATAGAAATATCTTCATGAACCAAGTTATTTACTATCTGTGCTGTCTTTTATCATCAGTTTCCTAAAAAAAAAAAAAATTAATAAACCTGGGGGTACAGTGAGTATATAACTAAAATATGTACCCATTTTATTCACTGATTCATGCAAGAGCTACACAAAACAAATGTCCTATTACTGATCAGTAATGAGCCACTGATCAGTTTACATAAGTGACATTGTTGAAAAGGCACAACAGTCTAGGCACAGAGTTTTCACTCACCCATTATAGCTGTTATGTCTTTTTTTGACATTGTACATGGTCAGTCCAACTCTGGATATTTTTTTTTCACCCACCGCAAAATCCCATCACAAGCGTTGAGTGTATTTCTGATGGGTGATCTAAAGAAAGGACACACACACACACACACACACACACACACACACACACAGTAAAGAGGAATTGGAACCACAGGAAATTCTGAGGGTACCATGTGAGCCCAAGTTAGCTGCTTTTGTCTTTTACTCCTGACAAGCAACGGAGACAGTGCGGAGGAAGGAGCCGAAAAGAAAAGCAGTTGAAAAGGTGGCAGAACAGTGAGGCTACCAGGGGAAGAAGTGGCATGAAGTGACATCAGTGCATTGCACTAGAAATGAATTCAGAAGCAAGAGGGCATTATGGAGTAGAGTGAAGAAGAAAGTGGCTTGAGCTCGTTTAGATAAACACTAACTAAATGTGAAACAGAGTGCCAAAGTCAGCAGTGAAATGGGTAGAAATCAATTCAATAAGAGTATTTTGCAGAGTCTGACATCAAGCTAAGCAGAGGCAGCAAAGGAGACTTCCTCCTCGCCCCGCCATTGTCTAGCAAACCTTGAAGGCTGGTCTGGTTCCAACAGAGCACTGGGGAGGGGTACAGGCCCTGGGTGGGGGGTGGGGGGGAATCAGCAATTGATGCTGGGAGGAGGGTAGGTATCAGAACTGGATTTGGAATCCCGTTCAGTTCCTATCTAACTGTGGGACCTTAGGTAACTGACTTAATACCATCCTCATTTTCTCATTTGTAAAATGTAGATAGTTATGGTACGTTCATCATAGGTTTTTTAAATATATTTTCACAAGATAATGTAAATAATATTTAACTCATTCCCAGCAGTAACACTTTAACTACTCAATAAACAATAAACATTATGATGTTGTTATTATTAAATCATGCGATCAGAATCAGAGTAATAATAGCTTACACTTACAGAATTTACCCTGTGATAGGTAGAGCTTTATACAGACCAACTCACCTGATCCTTACAACAACCTTTTCTCGGATAAGGACTGAGGCGCTGACAGGTTAAGCAAGAGTTCCAAGAATTTGAACCTCATACAGTTTAGCTCCAGAGTCCATGCTCTAAAACCTTATGCTGTATCATCAAAAGGAACAAATCTTTTCAACTTTTGCATTTTATAGATAACTGAGGCTTACAATGGTGATGTCATTTATTTTATATCACACAGCCAGTAAGGACAACCAGACCCTTGTAGGAGTTTGAGAGCCTGTTTCCATTGGAATCACTCTCCAACCCCAGTGAATAATCCAGAGCCTGCCCCAGAGGTTGAAATACTTGTCACATTCCATCAAGTCACTTTCCTCTACAGAAAATGCAATGCATCACGTTATTTATTTATATCAGAGTCAAAATGGGGAAGCCATCTTTGTAACAAAACTTGATACTGATGGTATTTGTTTTTAAGAAGAATGTAAAAGAATACGAAGAGGTGAGGAACCAACTTTTATTAAGTAATCGCTATGCTTGGCACTGTTGCACCGTGAAAACTAACAAGCAACATCTGACCCAGACAGATATGGGTAAGTTCTGTGGCTGGAAGGGTCTAAAAGAGTAAGAATAAGATTCTTATTTCAGAGACCATAAATAAAATATAAACAATTGTATTGTTTAGTAACATTTAATTGGCTGGGAGAAGCTAAGATGAACATTTAGACTGAAGGAGAAATCTGATTATCACAGCTTTTGGAGTTCACTCAAAATGTGTTGGTATTCATTGATTTGGTCGGTGATGAATAGCAAGACTGCTTGTTATGAAGGCAAGTTTCTTCAGACTCAGCATGTTGCCTCAAGCTATAGGAACCCTACCTCAAACTGTCAATCCCACCCAGGGGGTTCTCACCTGCATAAGGGAAATTTGCCTCTCGTTCACAAGGTAGGCAAAAGAACAAGGGACAGAGGAAACAGCTCCATCTAAAGAGTTGTTTGTCCTAAACCTACCTTGGAACAAACCATTACAAGTAAAGGATTGTTCTCTTTTTTAAGCCCCCTTCCCCCACCTTGGTGTAAATCAAGGCCCTTGTGAGAGCAACACTGAACTCTCTAAGATGAAAATAAGGATTCCCCAAGACAGAGGCACTAAAATCCAACTTCAGAATCTCAAGTGATACTTCCTAAAATAAAGACTCCTTGCATGCTCTCTGAACAAGTCTTTCATGGTGCCTCCACACTCGGTAATGCAATCACACCATTCATCCAGGTCTTGAAAGTGTCACAGCTGCAATCCTGGGATTACTCCGTCTTGTCCCATAACCTCAAGTAGACACTTGCCTTCCACTGAGCCATCCACAGAAGCTTCTGGATTCTGCAATAGCTTATGGGTAACACCAGGGATGTGGATGAAGCAGGGCTATAGGAATATGATTCACCAATGCGCTAGGTGCCTACCAATACAGAAGCAACTAGCAAGGGCCCTGGCAGGGAAGCCCTGCCGGGGTGGAAGGAACAGGACCACCTAACGGTGCTACCTTCTGCACAGTGGCACCCTGTGTCTCCCACCAAGGCGGCAGTGTTTCCAAGTGCTGACTCTGCCGAAGCTGAAGCATTCAGCAGGACAAGTGTTATGGAGAGTGATTGATTGAAATTCAGAGCACTTTGCAGAATGATTTGTTTGACATTCCCAGTAGGAAACTCTTGTTTGTTGAACTTATTATTCATTCATGTATTCATGAAAAAAATACAATAAATGCATAATCTCTGCATAGTGCCTCAATGATCACATTGAAATGAACCCGGAGCTTTGCAGTGCTAAGCAAGGTCTTTTAGTTTGCAACAGAACAGCTTTACATTGCAATATCATTAACTGTGTCTAGAGTTTACATTATGCTTATAAATCAGCAAGGGAAATTTAACCTGTATTGTAATTTAAGGTTATACAGAGGATCAGACATTAAAAATGCATATGCATAATAAAAACTCCTTGTGTGACTTTTCTTTTCTTTTTTTTTTATTTTCCTCCTACTGAGTGATTTAACAATTACCATGTTGAGATGTAACTGAATCTGTTGAGCTAGTGTTTGTGTTTTCACTTTTTGACAACTAGAATATAAGCCAGGGGAAATGCAGAAATTATTTCTAACATCTATGGGTAACTTGGGAAAATGGCTCTTTAAATAAGCTATTAAAGTAGAGGAAAACATGCTACATTACTTGGAAAACAACTGCTGTTAAATGCCATGTTTTAAAACAACAGCTATTCCTAGACCAAAAACAGTAAGGTCGAAGTATTACAATGTCCCATTCGAGGTCCGGTTCTTAATATTTACATTTACAGCTGCTACAGTGATAGTGTCTGGCCTTCCTAGTGAAAGCAAGTCCAAGAAATACAAGAAAGGACTGTCATAGTATGGTGGCCTCCTTGGAAAAATTGAGTGTTCCTGTTGATCTTTCAAAGACAAAAAGGAATTCAAGAATTACAACATGTATTCTCTTGCCCCTGACTTTCCCCCCATAAGTATCTCTTCTCAAATGCCCATGGTGAAGGATTCTATAATATCCCAACATATTATTTTTTTAAAATGTGATTTACCTGTCCATTCCCCTGTACACCTGGTATGAGTCGCCTGTAAATATCAGGACTCATTCTATTGGGCTGAAAGAGATAAAAAGAGAAAGCTATAATCACAGCAAAGTACTTTCTGAAGCCAAGAATAGCCAGAACCCTGAGGTCATCGGTGCCCCTGATCATGGTCTAGTATTTTATTTATGTCTCTAGAATATCTGCAGAACTTCTACACTTCAATATCTCACATCGACTACGCATCCTAAGTCAGCCCCAGCTAACCCCTCACACCCTCCTTTAGGCAACTTTCCCCAGTGTCTTCCTCAGTATTAATTATACCACTTTTCAGTTCTCAAGATCTTGCCACTTTGCAGTGTGCTCCTTTAAAAATTTCCCTTTCTCCAACACTAAAACTACACACACACATATTCAGAGTCAAGTCAATATACACCATAATCTCAATAATATATTTAGGGTTTGTTTTTCTATTTTCAGAACAACTCAGTTAAATCAACCTGTGTTCTCACCTGACCTTCTGCAACAACACTTTAAGAAAACATCTCTGCCTTCAACATTTGCACATGTCAATATATTCAAAGCTGCTGAAATCATTTTCTTCAAAATCTTGTCCCATTATATGCCTCTGAAGCTTATAAGCATTGCATTGTTTTTCGTTCATGTATTCATGAAAAAAAATACTGTTTCAACTCGGAAATTTCTTGCCTACCCTTGAGGACATTTCTCAAAATTCTTCACCTCATCTCCTTGCCCATTTTATCTCATTATCAGACAATTTTCCATTCTTGCCTGAATGTTTTTGCATATGTTTTCCCCCTCTTCATGTAATGTTGTCTTCTCTATTTAAACTTCTCATTTTCCTAAACCTCACTAAAAATACTCACCTACCTTGAAAATATTAAAATGTATTATTTGAAAAGACAAATAAAATAGGCAAAAGTTTGGCAAAAGCTTCAAAAGAAAAAATTTTAACACGTTTTAAAACTTTAGAAATGAGAAAGAATAACATGTAGAGACATGGTGAAGACTTTCTAAATAATGAGGAAATTATAGATATAAATATATGTGAATACATTTACAAAGATAAATGCACTGAAAAAAATTAGCAAAATCAAACATCGGAAAGAAGAGGTAGAAAAACCCAACTATAACAATAACAACAAAAGATATTTAAACAGCTGTCCAAAATATCAACTTCCTCTCTGTACCTCCTTTAAAAAGTATCTGATGTAGATATTTTCATAGGAAACATAAGACACAATGTTATATTCTGTTTTTAAAACTATTCGAGAACATGTAAAAAATTTTAAATGTCTTAAATAAATTTACAAATTGCCAGAATAACACTAACATCAAAGAAATAAAACTAAAAATACGATGGATAAACCAACCTCACTTATGAGAGCAAATACAAAAGTCCAAACTAAAATATTAGTGAAAGTATTCAAAACTGTATTAAATGAGTAAAATAAAAACATTTCAAATATCAATGTAATTATTAGCAATGAAATTCAGTACATTAACAGAATGAAAAACTAGGAAGAAAACTTCCATTTCTGCAATGCATGACTTACTGGTACCAGACCTACTCCCTGCCATAAATAAATAAAAAACTGTATAAATTACAAGAATCAATTGTTTTCATAAATTAGGCAGCAGATGACCATGATTCCCAAAGAGAAGGAAAAACTTGAGGTAAGCCCTATAACCCTTCTGTCTTTCTGCCTGAAGGTACTTTTGGGATCATAGTTCAGAGAGTGGGAATCCAAGCAAATGACAGTGAGTAATGTGAACATTTACAAAACAAAGGCATCCAAGACTAGAGGGGAATTCTAATATGAACAATCCTCAAGTTCACACAGAGCTGAGAGATGTGCAGGTTCTGATAAGTCATAGTGAAGAGACCTCATTGAGAGCCCAGCATATTGAGGGAAAATTCCCCAAAGAGTTATTGCTTGAATAGCAGAGCTAAAGTAGCTAAATAAAGGCTACTGTAGGCCCACTATAACAAAGCTTAAAGTAAGCCTGGAAAAGAACAAGATGAAAGCAAAATTCCACACTTTTTAAAGGAAAACAAGACAACCAAGATTCTCAACAAAACATCTAACATCCAATAAAAATTTACTGTACATATGAAGGAGCAGAAAAAAAATTTTGACAAATAACCAGGAGAAAAGTCATTCAATAGAAATAGAATCCAAAATGACATAAATTACAGAATTATCAGACAGGAACTTTAAAACAGCTAGAATACATATACTTAAGGACTTAAAGGAATATAAGAATGTATAAGCAGAAAACTATAAAAAAAATAAGTAAATGAAGTTTATGCAGGTAAAACAATGATATCTAAATGAGAAATTCAGTAAATAGGATTAGCAGCAATTTTAGACACTACTAAAGAAAAGTTCAATGAACTTGAAAACATGACATTGCTGATTATCCAAATTGAAGCACATGAAAAGTCAGAGCCAATTATATACTGTCTACAGGAAATGATGTTAACTACAGTTATAGATAGATTAAAAAAGAAAGAATGGAAATAAATAGATCAAACTTACACCAGTGAAAAAGCTGGAGTAGCTATCTTAACATTACATAAAATAAATTTCAGAGCAAAGGGTATTACCAGGGATAAAAAAGATCATTTCAAAATGATAAATAGACAAAAATTAAGAAGAATAACAATTATTAAGTTCTATGTCCCTGATAACAGAGATTCAAATACATGAAGCAAACATACATAGAACTGAAAAGAAATATAGAAATATCCACAACTATAGTCAGATATTTCAACACCTTTCTCGCAAAGATTGATAGAATAAGTACACAGAAAAATCAGTAAGGATATATATAGAAGACTTGAAACAAACTGATATTTAAGGAACATCCCACCTACAACAGTAGAGTTCACATTCTATTTAATTGCACACAGAATATTTATTAATAGACCATATTCTGGGCCACAAAACAAGTCTCAATATATTTAAAAGGATTCAAGTCATACAAAATGTTTTTTGGCACCATGTAATTATATTAGAAATTGATAAGAAATCCCCAAATATTTGGAAATGTAATGACACATTGCTAAATAACATATGAATCAAAGAAGCAATTACAAGGGAAATTAGAAAGTATATTCAACTGAATAAAAATGAAAGCACAACATATCAAAATTTCTATAGTACAGCTAAAACAGTGCTTAAAAAGTAATTAATAGATATAATGCCTTTATCAGGAATAAAGAAAATAACCTAAGTTTCTACCTTAAGGAAAAATTTTTTAAAGAAGAAATCAAACACAAAATAAGTAGGAGAAAAGAAATTACAAAGATAACAGCAAAAATCAATCAATTAGAAAACAGAAAAAAAATATTAAAGAAAAATTAGTGACACGGAGTCATTTCTGTGAGAAAAATAAAATAAATAAACCTTTAGCCAGACTGATCAGCTGTAAAAAAAAAAAAAAAAAAAAAAAGAGAGAGAGAGAGAGAGAGAAAGGGGGTGGGGGAGCAAAAACTACCAATAACAAGAAAAGAGAAGGGACATAGCTACAGACATTAAAAAGATAATAAAGAAATATTATGAAGAACTTGGTTACTAAATTTGAAAGCTTGATGAAATGGACAAATTCATTTATAAACAAAATTGTGAATAGATAACTCAAATTATGAAAAGATAACTCACTCAAAAAGAATAGATAACTAAAATAGCTCTGTATCTAATTTTTAAAATGACTTTGGAGTTAAGAACCTCTCACAAAAAAATTCCAGGGCTAGGTGACATCACTGATATATTCTACCAAACTTTCAAAGAAGAAATAGTATCAATGTTTTGCAAGCTCTTAGAAAACGTAAGAGGAGGCAGTACTTTTCAACTCATTCTATGAGTCCAGCAATATTCTATTGCTAAAACCAAATGATAATATTAAAAGAAAAAACAGAGTAATATTCCATATGAACATAGAAACAAATATTCTCAACAAAAACCTATTAAGTTAAATCCAACAATAACACCAAGTGGGGTATATCACAAGAATGTAAGGTTGGTTTAACAAAATAAAATTAACCAATATAGCTCAGCATATTAACAAATTAAAACAAAACAAAAAATATGTGCTAATCTAAATGTATGAAAAGCATTTGATAATATACAAAATTTGTTCATGATAAAAGCTCTCAGGAAATTAGCAATAGAAGGAAAGTTCTTCAACTTGATAAAAAGCATCCACTGAAAATCTAGAGCTAACATCACACATACTGGTGAAACACTGAACTCCTTGACCCTAAAAAGAAAGTTGTCTGCATTCTATTGGAGGTTTATTGTAGTAATTGTAAGTGCAAGTGTAAAAAAGCAAGAAAAAGAAAAATAATTCATGGATAGGAAAGGAAAAAAGTAAAACTGTCTTTCTTTGCAAATAATATGGTTATCTATATAGAAAATTCTAAGTAATCTACAAATAATATAATAGCACATGTGAAACACAAAATCATGCCAAGTGATTAAGTACCCTGAAGGCAACAGAATGAAGTATCGAAGATTAGCAGGATGAGAGTGGGGATGGAGAGAGGACTTTGTTATATTAAGGTAACCAAGGCCGCTCTGAGGAAGTAAAAATCTGATGTGAAATCTAAAGGATGAGAAGAGACTTCTGAAAGAGCCAGGGAATAGTGTCCTAGACATGGAACAGCAAGTACAAAGCCCGGAAGCACTATGAAAAACAAATGATAGAGGCAGAATAAATGTTTGAATAGGAGACTAAAAACTGCTATGATTAGCAGATTATGTACTTTCTACCTAGTTAACCCAAAATGAACAACTTAAAAAAAAATGATTCGAAATAATAAAAGGATTTAGTAAGATGGCCAGTATCTGACCATTGTACAGATCAATAGCAGAGTAGCATAAGAGCACTGACTGTGGAGAAGGTCCTGACCTTGTTTGAGACTGGCTCCACTTCTTCCTAGATCCAGCAGAGCTGTGGTCTAGTTACTTTACTTCTCTATGCCTCAGTTTCTCCATCTATAATATGGGGTTAATAATGACACCCACTTCATTGAGTTGGTTTGAAGATTAAATGTTTTAATACGTGTGAACTACTAGGCCTGGCAGATAGTAAAGTCTATTTAAGTGTTAGCTACTTTTTTCTTATGACTGAGCAAGCAACAAATCAAAGATGTTATAAACGAAAGTATTCCTTGCAATACTGAAATGTACCATGATTTAACTCTAAATGCTAAAAGAATATGAGGAAAATTATAAAGTATATAAAGAAAATTTTAACATTTTATGGAATAACATACTAAAAACTGAATAAATTGGTGACTATGTTTTAGATTTCAAGTTTCAATCTTATAAAGGTGTTAGTTTTCATCCCAATTTATCTATGACTCTGCACACCACCAATTAAAATCCCAATAGAATATTTTATAGAATGTGATACACTGATCCTAAAGTTCATCAAGAGCAATGAAAAGAGATGTGTCCTACCAGATACTGTAGTTACGACAACATTACAGTAATTAAAACAGCATGAAATTGGCTCAGGAATGAAAAATAAAATAAAACTGAATAGAATCCAGAAACAGAGCTAGTATTAATGGTACATAATAAAAGCAGCATTTAAAATCAGTCAGGAAAAAATTGTTTTAGCTATCCACTTGAAAAGGAAATTATTAAATTTCTTTTTTTTTTAATTTAATTTTATTTTATTAGTTTCAGGTGTACAACACAATGCAATAGTTATACCCTTTACCCCCAAAGTGAAAACCCCCCTCCCCCAGTTCGCCACCCCACTCCCCCCCATATCATACATATCCATCACAACTCCCCTGACTCCCCTCCACAGTATACTCCACATTCTGTGACCATCCACATATTCAGTTGCAGTTGGCATACAATACTATACAACATCAGCTTCAGATGTACAGTGCAGTGATCAAGCCTCTACTCCATCCATGAAGTGGTCTCCCTAACAAGACATGTGACTATCTGACACGCCACAAAATTTTTACAACATTATTATATTCCCCGAACTGTGTTTCATATCCCTGTGGCAATATTGTAGTTGTCTATTTATGCTGTCTAATCCCTTCCCCTTCCCCCGCATATCCATCCCCTTCCCAACTAGCAACCCTCAGTTTTTCCACTACATCTACGAATCTGTTTACTTTGATCGTTCACTCAGCTCTTCAGACTCCACACACAAGTGAGATCACATGGTACTTTTCCTTCTCCGACTGACTTATTTCTCGTAACATAATAGTCTCTTCACAACATTATCAATTACATTCCCAGAACTGCCCCCATATCCCTGCGGCAACATTGTAGTCCCACATACACTGTCCAAAACCTTCCCCCTCTCCCTCTTCCCCACTCCCTCCCAGCCAGCAACCATCAGTTTTTCCTTTATATATGCTTGATATGATTTCAATCTTCTTAAATTGTCTCTCTGGGTTAGCTTGTTTACCCCTTTCCTTTGTTTAAAAAAGCCCTTTTAACATTTCTTGCAATGCTGGCTTGGTGGTAATGAATTCCTTAAGCTTATTCTTTTCTGAGAAGCTCTTTATTTCTCCTTCAATTTTAAGTGATAGCCGTGCTGGGTAGAGCAATCTTGGTTGTAGGCCTTTATTTTGTGTCACTTTGAGTATCTCCTGCCACTCCCTTCTGGCCTGCAGTGTTTCTGTAGACAAGTCAGCTGTTAGTCTAACAGGAGTTCCTTTGTATGTAACCTGCTGTCTTTCTCTTGCAGCCTCTAGGATTCTGTCTCTGTCTTTAACCTTTGCCATTTTCACTATGATGTGTCTTGGTGTGGACCTGTTTGGGTTCAGCTTGTTTGGAACCCTCTGCACTTCCTGGGCATGTATGTTGATTTCCTTCACCAGGGTAGGGAAGTTTTCAGTCATTATTTTTTCAAATACATTTTCGACCCCTTGCTTCTTCTCTTCTCCTTCTGGTATCCCTATGATTCGAAGGTGGTTGTGCTTCACCTTGTCCCATAGGGCTCTTAAACTATTTTCATTGTTTTTTATTCTTTGGTCTTTTTGCTGTGCCAACTGGGTGAGTTCTGCTATTTTATCTTCCAAATCGCTGATCCGCTCCTCTGCTTCATCTACTCTACTGGTGATTCCTTTGAGTGTGTTCTTCATTTCAGTTATTGTATTCTTTAGTTCTAACAGGTTGTTTTTTATGGTTTCCCTATCCTTCTTTATGTCCTCGCTAAGTTCCTTAAACATTCTTATCATGAGTGTTCTAAACTGTGTCTCTGAAAGGTTGGATCCCTCTGTTTCATTTGGTTCCATTTCTGGAGGTTTCTTCTGATCTTTTACTTGTGACATGTTTCTTTGTTTCCCCATTCTGGCTATCGCTCTGGGATTCCTTTGATGTATTAGATAGATCACCAGGAGAGCCCTGGCTGGATCATGCAAGCACACAGCTCACGGCCCAACACTCCCAGGAAAACTCCCAGTCTCAGCCTGTCCCAATCAGCCACTCCCAGACCAGGCCAAGCAGCCCGACAACCAATCACCAGCCTGGCAACTCTGCAAGTGGAGTGCAGAGAGCAGAGACCCAAGGCGGCGCGCGCTCTCCCAGGTCTCAGTGAGCAGCTGTTGGAGCCAGAGGGCACCCGCCCTGCGTTTCCCTGGCAACGCAGTATAAGCTGGGCAGAGGGTGGGATCCAAGGCCGCATGCACGCACATGCACACCCTCACTTCTGCGCCAATTCCACCAGACCATTGAGGTCTCAAACCTGATCCTTCATGGGAGGGCCCAAGCCTGACAAAATAGCATCCTCCCTACACCACTCGCGTGCAGGCTCTGCACCACGGAAACAACAGTTTAAAAACCTCCAGCCTTTGCACCAAAAGTGCTCAGTTCAGTCCGTCCTCGCAGTCTCCAGGCTCACACAGCCACTCCCTCCATCAGGAACCAGGTAAGTGCTCACCGGTGAGCAAGCCTGGGCGCGGGCCCCACTAATTCTCCAGCCGCTCTTAGTCTCACCGAGCTGAGCAAAGAGAGTCCTCACTAATTTACTCCCAGTTATCTTAGAACTTCTCTTCCCGGAAAAGGAGCTCTTGGCTGGTGAGCTTGATGTGTGGCTGGAGGGTCTCTCCCCCAACCGGAGAAGCCTCTCCACAGCTGGGACCTCCCTCACGGGGTTTGCCCTCTCTCGTCTCCGCCCGTCCTACCAGACCTGACATGGCCTCCTCTTTAAGTTCTTCGTTTAGTGGTTCTGTTCCTCCAGTGTTCCAGGGACCTCCAGGGTTGAATGCTGTATAATTTGCTTGTAATTTTGGTGTGATCTTGGGAGGCAGTTAGCACAGCATCTGTCTATTGCGCCATTTTACCGGAAGTCTCAGAAATTGTTAAATTTCTATCTCACGCCATTCCCAGAAATTACAAATAGATTTAACAACAAACTGTATACATGTAATTCATATATAAAGATGATATAACTTATTTATATGTATTATACATTGAATTATATAAAAATATATAAACATAATAGTTACCAAATATATGTTATATATTATAGTTATATGAATATAATATATCATAAATAATATAATGAGTTCATATATATTAATATTCATATATATTAATTCACCTGTATGAAAATATAAAATATTTTAATATTATTGTGGTAATAAAGGCATTTCCATGGAAGACATAAAATCTAGAAAATTTAAAGGAAAGACAGACAGCTTTGACTACTCATTTTTTTAAAAGTTTATGTAATGAAAGATGGACAAATGAATTTAAAAGACAAGAAAGAAACTGAGAAAAAAAATGTTTGCAACATCTAACACAGGCAAAGAACTATAAATTACTGAGGAATAAGCTAACCGAATAAAAGTCTGCAAAAACTATAAACAGGCAATTCACAGGAGAAAAAAACCCCTCAAATTGCCAATAAACACACAAAAAAAGTCTTACCCTCATTTGTTATTTGGGACAGTCAAATTAAAATAATCATATTCCATTGTCATCCATTAATTTTGACCATAATTAAAAGCTCTACTGATACTCACAGTTGACAAGGGTGTAAGAAGGTGGGCATTTCCACAGACCTTGGGTGACTATATAAACTAGTACTATTTAAAGATTAATTTGGTAGTATCTATGAACACTTAAAAATGCATATGCACTTTGACCCAACAATTGTACTTCTAGGAATCTGTAATACAGAAATAGTCTAATATTCACACCATAATGAGGCAATATTAAATTGTGGTCAAGTATACCCCAAAATTCTATAGTTTGAAACGGTAGGTTCAAATCCTACTTCTACCTCTTATTAGCTGTGGCACCCTGAGCAAGATGCAAAAGCTCCAAACCTCAATGTTCTCATGTAAAATGGAAATAATAACAGGACCTAGTTTACAAGTTCACTAGAAAGAAAGAATCAAATAATTCGTGTGAAGGTCTTAACACAGGGTATGGCACCTTATAAGTCTTCAATTAAAAAACATTCTCTTGCTGTACTTCCCAGAACTTAAAACAGCACCCATCACATCACAGGAGCTTCATAAATATTTGTTGAATAAATTTTGCTCTGGGAAATCTCTGTGGCGGACACTGTCATCTCTCAGATGGACCTCTCAGGGCTTCCTTCAGGAATGAAGGACTTATCACCGGAGCTGGGAGTACAGCCAGCTGTGGGCACTGCCCTGGAGACCCCTGTAGGAATTGCCTTATATGAAGAGAGCCACCTGGCCCAGGGGCATACCCCCATCTGACACATAGTAACCTCTCAATAATTATCAGGTGAATAAATGAATGAATTAACTGCAGGGATTTTCATTGCAACACTGTTTGTGATAGAAAAAAAAAGTAAATATTAATCAATAAATGGAAGTTTATGTTATGATACATCTATGCTATATAAAATTTTTCAAAAGAATAAGACTCATGCATATATGCTAACAGGAGAAGATATCATACGTACTTACAGACAAGTTAAAAAGCAAGTTGCAGAATTATGTATATATTGGGTTGTCAGAAAAGTCATGACGTATTTTTTCTATGTTTTTCATTGCAAAAATGTGTCATGACTTTTCTGACAACCCAATGGTATGACAACATAGGTAGGTAGGTAGGTAGGTAGGTAGGTAGATAGATAGATAGATAGATAGATAGATAGATAGATAGATAGATAGATAGATAATGGAGAGAGAGAGAGAGAGAGAGAGAGAGAGAGAGAGAGAGAGAGAGAGAGAGAGAATATAGTAAATGCTAACAAAATTTATCTTTAGGTAAGTGATTGGAATTGTGCATTGGAAGAAGGATGTGAAGAAAATTTATATTCAGTAGTATATGTAATTCTGAATTGCTTAAACTCCCAAAGAGCTTGTGATCGTATATTAGTTTTTAAGCTTTAAAAAAAAAAATGAAAAGGTTTACCACTTCCAAGAAGCCTTCCATAGTGGAATACTGCTGAATATAACTTTACTGTGACCCTCCTTCACATAGCCTCCACTTGTTTGCACGATACACTGTGAGGTTCAAGTGATTCACATGTCTGTATATTGTGTCTCATCTACCAGACTGAAATGTTCTTTGAGGCTGAGGTTGACACTTTCATTTCTTGTGCCTTTCCAATAATACAACTCAATACCATTCTATCCAGAGCTGTATTTGACTACCTCATAAATGTGAGTCTTACTCAATGTATTTGGATCTGACACCAAATCCCATTAAGAAAATGTGGCATTTTTCTTTATATACATGCAAGAAATTACTGTGAACACTTAGCTGAACCAGTTACAAAAACAATTACGAGCCATACTTAGAAATTCTGCAGGTTACCTTCCCACAGAAATTTCTATCCACCGATATGACTTATGATAAAACTAACACAATACTAAAACTGATAGTATACCATATGATTTATGCTGAAACTAATACAACTTAATGCCAACCTTCAAGAGAAATAATGCAACACTCAATTAAATATGTTGTCAAACAACCTCTATTATCTTTAAAATTTCCCCCAAAATCTTAAAGATTAAAGAGGCAACAATAACCAATGACAGATTTTCAATGAGGTATCTGGTACAAAGGTTTTATCTTTCTTCTAATTCCTGACTCTAGAGATGGTTCAGTGTATTCCTTGGGATCCTGCATTTCCCAGGGTGACCCAAATGGATATGCCTATGAACATTTGGAGAAGACAAAGTTACCAAATGACATCCAAAGAACCAAGTCCAAGGAGGTTTACCATTATGTTTCTCTTTGTAAATTTCCTGCAGCTTCTATCTATATTGGACTGCATTACAATACATTTCTTCAAAGTTGACTTATGTTTCTGCACGGTCTGAAGTGAATAGAAAACATCTTGACATGCATTTAAACCTCTGAATACAAAAAGATTCAATGTAAGTCAAGTCTCACTGTAATATTACCTGCTGACACCCCACTGAATTTAGAGATCAATTGCATATAAAGTTTCACTGTTCTCATGCTTGTATCCAGATACACAGTCAATTTTCTGACCTACAGATTGCTAAACTATTTGGATTCTAAAATTTGGATTGGAGGATGGAGAAGGGAAAGAGTGTATTTAGAAAAAGTAAGTGGGGGATTTTTAAATCTGGCATCTGAAAGTTAAAATTTTTTATACCTCTTTCTAACTTCTAGCTAAAACTAATCATCTCTATTTAATGCTCCTGTTAAAAATAGATGTGATGTAACTGAAGACATGTTAAGATTAACATAGATACCAAGGAGACAAAAAAATAGTCACAATTTTCTGGTTTACAATGAAATAAGGACACTTTATATTCTTTTTTCTTTTAAAAAGAAAGAAACATTACTTGGCACTTACCATTTATTCATTATTTATCTTATCACTTCACTTACTATTTCTCAAATAACCAAAATTTCTTTGTGCAGTTTACATTTCTATTCCTGATGGCCACTGACAATGCAGATGAATCAATACACTCATAAAAGTATAAAAAGAACAGATAGCATCAAACATACTATTTAATACCAAGGTCCAATTCTACTTGGGAGCCCTAATACCAGTGTCCACTCAGAGAAACACTGAATCGTTCTAATAAGACTCAGTGCGTAATCAAACTGGCAAGACAGAGGAATCACATCAAAAATAAGTGCCAGGTTATTTAACCAAGTGAAAAAACTCATATCATCCAATAAAAAGGGTGAAAAGCCATGTTTTGGATGAACTCCATTTTATAGAATAATATTCAAATCACTTAATCAAGGTGAGGTCCTAGTTTAAGACTGAGGGCTGTTTCAAGTGTCTTTTTCCCAAAATAACAATTAAGACATTGAAGCTCTCCATCCATTGGGAAGATAGTAAATTCAATAACTAGATCAACAAATAATACAGCCCAGAAAACATTTCTAAAAACTTCTTCCCCGCTCCTTCCCTATAGAACTGTCAACTTAAACTCTGAGGAGTAAAGAGAGACATCTGTCATCTCATGAGAAATGAATTCTAAATGCAAAATAATGTGTTTCTTGAACAGCGAGCAGTTCGACCTCTCCGTTTATGGAATTCATTCTGGAAGTATGATGTAGCAAAGAATGAGTAATGGCTTTGACATCAGAAAAACATGTTTTTTTGCTTTTCATTGTCTTACTCTTTAGCCAGTTATTTACCTGTGTTGAGCCTCAGTTTCCTCATCTGTAAAATGGTGTTAATAATGAAGAAAATCCCTGACTTAAGAACATTCGAGTTGCGAACTTTCATAGATACGAACAGACCTCTCATTACGAACATTCATAGATGTGAACAAATCGTGGAAGTAGCTCGCGTGTCTGCCGGACATTGTCACAGTTGTGCTGCTGTGTGCTTACTGTACAGTGCTCAGTCAGAGCCCAGGATATCCGGAAGCGAGAAGAAAAGCAGTGGTGATGTGGAGGGGACTGCTAGGAAGCACAAAGCAATAACCATGGAAACAAAAGTGAAAATAATTGAGAGATTGGACTGAAGTGAAAAGATGGTAAACGTCGCTCGTTCTTATAACATGAATCGTTCAACCACTGGCTTTACATTGTGTATTTGTGTCAAAGGTGTATAAGGCTCACTTTGTTGGACTGACGAACAAGTCGGACTTACAAACAAATCCGACTTACAAACATTCTCCTGGAACGGTACTCGTTCGTAAATCAGGGATTTACCGTACCTTGCTTACAATATTTAACAATCAAATGAGATGTCTCCACATACAGTAAGGCATGGAACATGTTGACATTGTATATCAGGTTGCTCAGAAGGCTACTTCTTCCCATTGTCTTCCTTTTGTATGATTGTGTCTTCCCACAACATGGTGTATTTTCTTCATAGCAAGGGTATGAGCAGTGTCTGCCATACTGGAAAAGTTCCACACGTATTAAGCAGCTTACTAAAATTATGAACTATGACTCTGAATTACCAAAGAGATAAACAAAATCATGTACTTAGTGCCGACTCAAATTAACATTTTGAGACCAAATTAACATTTATCTGTTCTAACTCATGGGTAAATTTTTGGGGGGTGTTGAAAGAAAAAAAAAATGCTATAAAACAATTATGACTTTGATCAAATGAGCTCAGCTTCGATGATTTTTACTTTCTGATTTATGCAGAAATATACACATCAGTAGATTAGCGTTAGGCTCCTTAATGTTCTATTTTGGAGATTTTTTTTTCAAGTGTTCCTTCTCTAACAGATGATTGGAAAAAGAAGATGTGATATTTTATACACACACCACACACACACACACACACACACACACACACACACACACAGAGGGTGCCAAAAAATGTATACACATTATAAGAAAGGAAAAAAACTGTACTAAAATTACATTGATGGTAACCACTTTGAGCACCTCTTATAATTGCAGAACTCAAACGTGACTTGTATTCATCTTTTGTTATCGGTATATATTGAGCATTACAATTTTAATAGTTTTTTCCTTTCTTAAAATGTGTGTGTGTGTGTGTATATATATATATATATATATATTTGGCACCCTCTGTATGTATACACTAAGAGGTCTAACAATTAAGTTCGCAAACTCATCATAGAAAAAGTGCTACATACCCAATTGTTGAATATCACCATGATCACCTTTGAAGTACTCCCCTTGGGAAGCTATGCACCATCCTCAGTGTCTAGCCTTCAAAGCAATTTTGGAATTCTTTCTGGAATGGCCATCAGAGCTATTGTTGTATTACCCTTGATGTCCTGAATGTCATCAAAATATCTTCCTTTCAATCTTTCCTTTGAGTAAAGAAAGAAGGCATTGGGGGCCAGTTCAGGTGAATAAGGAGGATGTTCCAATACAGTTATTTGTTTATGGCTAAAAACTCCCTCACAGACAGTGCTGTGTGAGCTGGTGCATTATAGTGGTGCAAGAGCCATGAATTTTTGGTGAAAAACTCAGGTTGTCTAACTTTTTTCATGCA
The DNA here is from genome assembly GCA_033961575.1 of Aselliscus stoliczkanus. Classification (NCBI taxonomy): domain Eukaryota; kingdom Metazoa; phylum Chordata; class Mammalia; order Chiroptera; family Hipposideridae; genus Aselliscus; species Aselliscus stoliczkanus. Next base: position 25,346,100 of record CM066728.1, read on the forward strand.
GCCTTTTCAGCACTTCCAAATAGAAAACTTGGTTAACTGTTCCAGTTGGTACAACTTCGTAAGTAATCCCTCTAAGAGCAAAAAAAGGTTAGCAATATCGTTGCAACAAGTTCGTGAACTTTATTGTCAGAACTTCGTGCATGCACGCACATGTGTGTATGTGTGTGTAATGGAATACTATTCAGCTATGATGAAATACTGCCATTTGTGACAACATGGATGGATCTTAAGATTATTATGTTAAGCAAAATAAGTCAGACAGACTTCACTCATATGTGGGATGTAAACTGAAAGCAACAAATGAACAAGACAAACAAACAAGGAAACAAAAATTCATAGACACAGACAACAGTTTAGTGGTTACCAGAGGGTAAGGGGAAAGGAAGGGGAGGTAGAAGAGGGTAAAGGGGGTCAAATATATGGTGAGGAAGGAGATTTGACTTTTAGTGTTGAACACACAATGCAATATACAGATGATGTATTATAGAATTGTACACTTGAAACCTATATAATTTTATTAACCAATGTAACCCCAATAAATTTAATTTTTTTAAAATAACTGATTTAAGCTTGCTACTTAGAACAAAATATCAAACCGACAGTTAAAATATTGGAACTCTGGGGCCGGCCAAGTGGCGTGGTTGTTAAGAGCTGGCTTGGGATGCCAGTGGCCCCGGTTCGGATCCCACATACGAGAGCCAGTGACACTGCCTTCTAAAAAGAAAAAAAGAAAAAAAATATTGAAACTCTAACAGTTAAAGTGTTGAAGTACTAGTGTTAATAAATATCACCAATAAATTTATAAATACTACAATCCAGAATACATTTCTGTAAATTTCTCTCTCTCCCTGATCTCACTGAACCATCAGTTTATTTCCCTGAGGCATCTGAAAGAGTAACCAGATTATTACAAGTGTAAGGTAAGCAAAAACCAGATAGCTGATTCCTCTGAAAGAAAAAAAAAAAGTGAGGTGTCAGCACTTACCAAAATATGTATCCCAATGAATGAACACAAAAGCAAACTTTTATAGGGTTCTTGGCTTTCTAAATACTTAAAGAAAGTGGGGGAAAGCACATATTAACCACCCACAGCCCTTCATTTAAAGCAGTTTAGTGTAGGAAAGATAAGTCACTGCTCAAATAGCAAGTAAGACCTTTTTAGGCCAGATACCCAAAGTCTATCTGACACAACGGGCCACAACATGCTACTTAGCATGAAGTGTGTCTTGCCTAGGAAAGGATACAGATGGTGGTACCTGACTGAGTGTAACAGTAGTATAATGGCAGGCTCTGAAGGCTACTTTATTTGGTAATTGTTTGAGAATAGGTCTCTATACTAGCTACATAATTTCTCGCAGGGATGCTATATCATCTGAGGGCTTCAAGTGCTAGTCACCTGGAAAATGTAATCTACAATGAGGGGAAAAAAGTGTACAACAGTATGACCATGATGTCTCTACAAGGCGAAAATGCCTACAGTGAAGAATGGCACACTGATTTAAGCGCTGCTGTCACCATTTGCTTCCTGTAGGCCCCAAGGACCAATACACTCTTGCAGGGAAGCAAATTTGGGTCTTATAGACAGACAAAGCTCCTAGAACTGATTATTCAGGCAAGTCCCCAGGAACTCTTAATAACACATTTCATATTTTTCAATTTGAAAGAATGGTACTACTTATCTAGAAACCTCCTTTCTCCCAGAAACATAATCCATCAACAAAAATATCACATCAGCAAGCAAGAAAGAAAAAATTAAACGTCTTCCTATTTACTGTTTCCTTTTCACTGTCCTATATACACTGATACATGTCTAATATCCAGTTGCCCATCTACAAAAATATATCATTACTATTCTTGCTCATTGCAGGGAATGACTCAGTAAAATGTTGTTGAATCAGGATCTCAGACTCTACCAATTCTGATAACCAGCCTCACAACACAGTTCATCACTTGCCAGTTCGTATTTAGAAAACTGATCTAAGACAAACGTACTAAGAGAGATAGATATAAAAATTCAAGTTTTTTAGATTGGTTTTAGCTTTGGTTACAAGTTCTGAAATATTGGTATGTTTCCATTTTAACCATGTCATTTGCTATCACCACTTGGAATTTAACACTTATTTTAATGCCATAAATTGTTCAAACACTCATAGTCAATGACTCAGATCAGGCTAGAGCTAGAAGGAAACTTTAAAAATTGTCACTTTAAAGTGATATATATATATATATATATATATATATATATATATATATATATATACCCCTACACTACCAATTTCCATAAACATTCAAAATTTTGAAGCAGAAAAAAACAAACAAAAATGAAAAACTACACATACAAACTGAAGATAAACCACAGGACACTACTTTGGGTCACAATCAAGTTGGGGTAGCCCAGCTGAAATATTTAGTAGATAAAGGCAAATTTCTACCTCACCTGACATTCTCCACTCCCTTTAAGCATCAGACATTGCTCTAGGCCTGTGGATACGAAGGTGAATAACACCAACTCCTTACTCTCAAAGACCTCTCAGTTTACTCACAGAGAGGAGATAAAACACAAACCTTGACAAAATTCATACTAAGAGCAAAAGAAAAGCATTGGAGCAGTTAGGGATGGAGAGAGGTGGGAAGCCTGACTCTCCCTCCAAAGCACACTGGTAGGGCCTGGAGGGTTAAGCACATCTTAAGCACAGAGGAACTTAACTTCTCATGTAGTGGTAAGTGCAGATTCCGGCCTCAGAAAATTCATAAGGGGATCAAACAATGGCATTGGCTCGTATGAATAGGCAAGTCACTCACTGTTGACTTAAAGCTTGTGAACAACTGTGATATTGTAACATGATCAGATTACCTGGGAACAGGACAATGCATCCCAATCTGTCCTCTTTTCACTGGGTGTCCCCTTAAACAGGGTGCATCATCAGGTTTGGTCACAGCACACTGAGGTGTCTCTGTTATGCCACAGTGTACGTGAACAGATGTACACCTCTGTGTGCCCAGGAGAAATGGAGGGATTCCACTAGCCAACCCACAATGCCATTTTGATTATGATGCTGCAGAGATTAGACTCCAGCTTCTCATGAGATGCTAATTTCTCAGACATCATGGCAATGGTCTCATTGGGTAGCAATGTTCAATTAAAGCAATTCTTTCCAACTGAACTTATTGCTTAAGGTATTTATGCCAAAACTCACTTTCTGACTCTCCTCAATAAATTGCATTTCCTGAACCCATCACTGCTTTTTGTTGCTCCTCAGGATTTTACACCAATTAAGGGAGACCTTATCAAGTCATTAGCAATAGACTGTAAACTCAAAAAACATTCAATTTTAGACATTTTCATATAGACTGTGACTACTGCCAAAGAGCACACTCACCACCCTACACTTTCCTCCCCACCTGCCCATCATTCCTTTCCAAGACAATCCCTGTGGTAATAATGATCAATAATGTTAGGTAATAAAAAGAAACACCTGTGCTCATAGAATGGAACAATTTATATCATTAAAATGTCTATACAACCCAAAACAATCTACAGATTTAATGCCGTCCCTTTCAAAATACCAATGGCATTCTTTTCAGAACTATAATAGAACAAATGTTCCTAAAATTTATATGGAACCACAAAAGATCCCAAATAACCAAAGGATTCTTGGTAAAAAAATAACAAACTCAAAGATATCACACTCCCTGATTTAAAACTACACTACAAAGCTATAGTAATCAAAACAGTATGGTACTGACACAAAAACAGACACAAAGATCAATGGAACAGAATAGAGAACTGTGAAATAAACCCTCACTTATACGGTCAATTAATCTACAACAAAGGAGGCAAAAATATATAATGGGGAAATGAGAGTCTTTTCAATAGTGGTGTTGGGAAAACTAAACAGACACATGCAAAAAAAAAAAAAAAAAACCAAACCACTTACTTAAACCATATACTAAAATAAACTCAAAATGGATTTAAGATTAAATACAAGACCTGAAACTAAAAATACTAGAAGAAAACATAAAGCAGTTAATTCTTTGATATCAGTCTTAGCAATATCTTTTTGGATATGTCTCCTCAGACAAGGGCAACAGAACAAAGATAAGCAAATGGGACTACATCAAACTAAAAAGCTGCACAGTGAAGGAAACCATCAAAAAAAGAAATGACAACCTACTGAATGGGAGGAGATATCTGCAAGTGAAATGCCCAGTGAGGGGCTAGTATCCAAAATATATAAATAACTCATACAACTCAACATCAAAAAAAATAATCTGATTAAAAAAGAGGCAGAGGGACCAGTCAGGTGGCACATTGGTTAAGAGCTGGCTTGGGATGCCAGCGGCCAAGGTTTGGATTCCACATATGAGGGCCAGTGACACTGCCCTCTACAGCTAAGATGGTGAACAACAGCTCCTCCTGGAGGTGGGCTGCTGTGAGTCCTCGGGGCAGCAGTGGGCTACCAAAGGCTACAGTGAGTGGCCGGCAGCCAGTGTGAGCAGCCAGCAGCTGGTATGAGCTGCCAAGATCCACTGTGAGCAGCAGTCCAGAGGCCGGTGACCTATCTGCCTTACCCGAGAAGAGCACAATGACGATATCAACATGGGCCTGTGAAGCAATGTCCTCCACAACTAGACTGAAGAACAAAAGGACAGCAGCTTGTCTGTTCCCCTTCCCCAGTTCCTCAATGCTGTTCCCCGTCCCCAATTCCCCAATAAAAAAAAAACTTGAAAAAAATTTTAAAAATTCAAAAAAAGAGGCAGAGGACCCAAATAGATATTTCTCCAAAGGAGACATACAGATGGCCAATAGATATTCAAAGATGCTCAATATCACTAATTACCAGGAAAAATGTAAATCAAAACCACAGTGAGATGTAACTTCACATCTGTCAGAAGGGCAGTTATAAAAAGTCAACAAAGAAGTGTTGGTGAGGATGTGGAAAAAAGGGAACCCATGTGTACTATTGGTGGGACTGTAAGTTGGTGTAGCCATTATGGAAAACAATATGGAGGTCCCTTAAAAAATTAAAAATAGAACTACCATATGACCCAGCAATCCCAGTAATGCCACTTCTGGGTATTTAGCCAAAGGAAACAAAATCACTAATTTGAAACACTATGTTCACTACAAAATTATTTACAATAACTAAGACATGGAAACAACCTCAGTGTCCATCAATAGATGAATGTGTAAAGATGTGATATAGAATGGAGCATCACTCAGCAATAAAAAGGATGAAATCTGGCCATTTGCAACAACATGGATGGACACAGAGGATATCATGTTAAGGAAAATAAGTCAGACAGAGAAAGACAAATACCATGTGATTTAACTTAAAAGTGGAATCTTAAAAACCAAACCAATCAAAAACCAAAACCAAACAAAACAAAACAGAAACAAAAACAGACTTATAGATACAGAGAACAAATTGATATTTACCAGAGGGGAGAGGATGGGGTATGAATAAAAAGGTGAAGGGGAATAAGAGGCACAAAATTCCAGATGTAAGATAAATAAACCTTGGGGATATAATGTACATACAGCACAGGGAATATAGTTAATAATATCATAATAACTTTGAATAGTGATAAATGGATTTTAGGTTTATCTTGGTGATCACATCATAAGGTTTATAAATGTTAAATCTCTATGTTGTATGCCTAAAACTAATATAATTGTATACCAAATATACTTTAATAAACGTTTTCTTTTAAAAAAGAACAGGAGGTAGAAATGGAGAAGTCATGTGACATTCCCAACCAATCAAATTTCATCCTTTTTCCTCTCCCATTCAGACTTGAATATCTATGTATGACCTATGTTTCAGGTTCTGTGGTATCTATTACTGAAGTGGAATGAATTTTTTTTCACTAGAAAAGATAAGTTTCATGTGATTATTCTCTCATGTGAGGTATTATAAAGTATCTGTGACCCTTCAAAGATGGGCTGCCTCTCAGAAAGAAAACACTGAACACCCTTAAGTCCCCTAATTAAAGTTTCTTTGTTTAGAAATCACATCTACTTATGTTCTATACCAATAATACTATTCACATTTCCATTCATTCACCAATAAATTTAAGTAGCTACTTCGTGTCAGGCAATACTGGGTTTAGGATAGAAGTGGCATTACAAAGAGAAGAAAGAATCAACCAGCGAATAGTGTTGGTTTATCCATTTGGAATAAAGAAAAATTAGAATAAAATAAAATTAGGTAGGGACCTCACACTATACACAAAAATTGGTAACAGGTAAAAAATTCAGAATAAAATACAAAAGAATATCTGTCGAGGCTTAAAATAGGAAAGAATTTCATGAACAGGACCCCAAACAAAATCCCTATTGTTGTATTTGATTACATAATAATAAAAAGCTTCTGCAAACAACCATACCAAACATCAAGCTAAGGATTGGAAGAAGGCATTCAACCAGGAAAGAGTTTATAGCCAGATTGCATGAAGCATTCCTACAAATTGATGGGAAACAAAGATGAAAAGCCTAATTCTAAAAATAGGCAAAGAATATGAATAGCAATTCATGGACCAGAAAATCTGGGTGGCCAATCAATTTAGGAAAAGGCCCTAAAGTTACAAGGAAAATGAAAATATTAAAAGGGCAATGAGATACAATTTTACACCCATTAAATTGGAAAACATTTTTTTTTTAAAGTCAGACAATACCAAGAGTTGATGATGATATAAAGCCACATGACTCCTAGTCACTACTGAGAATAGAGGGAGTTGGTACCGATACCTCAGAGAGCACTGTGGTAATATCTAGGAAACCTAACTTGCATGCGTGCACAAGGAGGCCTGCATAGGAATGGTCTTCATGCCACTGTGTGAAAGAGCAAAAGTTCAGAAACAGTTAAAGGCCCCATGTCAGGGACTACACAGATTGTGGCATCTTCAACAATGGAAAACTGCAGCTGTTAGAATGAATAGACTGTGGCCACGTACAATTCACATGAAGGGTCCTCAGAAACCTAATGTTGAAAGAAACAATGAGTTGTAAGAGGACATGTAGAGTATAATAACATATAGTTTCAAAATCCACAAAAACATGCTAACAATTTATGCAGGTTTAGATGTATACAAAAAGTATTTCTAAAAACCAATAACATGAGATAAACCAAATTCATGATGGTGGTTATTTCTGGAGCAGGGGCGAGAAATCGAGTTTGGGAGTAGTATACAGCTGTCCCTGTCCTCAACTCTAATGGGAATGTTTTGTGTCTTTAAAAATATCCCCAGTCTGAGGGCCCGCAGAGTGGCGCGGTGGTTAGGAGCTGGCTTGGGATGCCAGCAGCCCCGGTTCGGATCCCATGTATGAGGGCCAGTGACACTGCCCTCTACAGCTAACAACAGCTCCACCTGAAGCTGGGCTGTGCAAGCCCCGGCGACAGTATAGGCTGCAGACCCTGCTGCAGTGGGCTGCCATAGGCTACAGTGAGTGGCCCGCAGCCAGGGTGAGCGGCTGGCAGCCAGCGTGAGCTGCCAATAGCCGCGGTGAGTGGCTGTCCAGAGGCCAGCGACCAATCTGCCTCATCCGGGAAGAGTGCAATGAGGATACCAACATGGGCCAGTGAAGCAACTTCCTCCGCAACTAGACTGAAGAACAAAAAAAAAAAAAAAAAAAAAAAAAAGGACAGCAACTTGTCTGTTCCCCTCCCCCAATTCCCCAATAAAAAAAATCTTAAAAAAAAAAATCCCCCGTCTAACTATTACATTGTTTTGTACACCTGAAACAAATTTTAAAAATTAAAAAAAAAAAAGATCAGAGTAACAATTTATTTAAAAGACCAATTTAAAAAATGAGACTTTGGGATGAAAGAAATAATAATAATATCCCCAGTGAAGATGGCAAATGTCTCAAGGTTTAATCAATCTGATTAGTAGGTATGTAGATGCTCACAACGTTAGCCTCATACTTATCTACAAATGTGAGATGCTTCATAATCACATTATTGATTTTTAAATAAAAGGAAAAAATAAAATGAAATAAAATCAGATGAAATTTGTTCCTTTGCACCTGAAATGAGGCAAAAAGAATCTGAGACTTTGGGGTCACTCTATCTGCTCTGGGGAAAGAAATCAGAATTGGGCCACACTCTTCCCACTCTCCACTTGCCCGGGCCCCACTCCCAAAATATCACATGCACCTGTTGTCCCTGTACTGGCTGGTAGCTGGCTGTCAATAGAGTGCAAAACCCCTTTGCCACTCACCCTTCACCCTCCACCCTAGGACTGTTTGGAGCTGTGGAGAAGCCCATCTTCAGGAAGAGACCGGAAGCACGACAGGAAGTGATCCACGAATACTCAGTTTTGCAATCAACAGGGAATAAATCAATAAATTTCATTGATCATTCCCTTTTGGTATCTTTTTGATTCCCACCTTGTTGCAATTTTTTAAAAAAAGAATCAAAGTATGGCCTTGTTTAGAGACAATAGACATCACCAATTTGGGCAGGTCATATAAGAGAAACACAAAGTAATAATATTAAATCATTGCTTCCCCATCTTCTTCCTCCCAAAGGTGTTTTTGACCCTATCTTAAAGACTTTGTTAAACAATGTTTAATTCATGCACTATAATTTCTACAACTAATAAGCTTATGCGGCATCTTATTCTAGGCACTTCACACAGCTTCCTCTGTGAAATGATCCTACCCTCATAAAGGTAAGGAACTAGGTACGATCTTACTTCCAACATTATACTGATCTTGACCAATATAATCTAAGTGTTTCAGTACAAAGTATTGTTTTATTACATTTTTAGGTTATATATCATCTCTTTCAAAGAAGACTTTTAATGCTCAAGGATTACCTAGACAGCTCTATAGGTTTAACTTGTATCAATAGATAGCATAGTCTTTTCTAGTCAGACTTCTTCACTGTTTACTTATTTTTGACTTTTGATCATTAGGAACTGTGCTTTCCAAACTGCAATGTGCATATGAATCACCTAGGGATCTTGTGAAAATGCAGATTCTAATTTTGATAGGTCTGGGGAGGGGCTTGAGACTCTGCATCACCAACAAGCTCAGAGGTGATATTGATGCATCACCTTTGATCAGCAAGGAGCTCATGTAAAATTTTCAATGATATATAAGTACTGTGTTTTCTGGGTCTGTGTATTTGAGAACATTTTTCTATTATTTATACATATGAATAACCTCTTCACTGGGAACACAATACTTCAAGCACAGGCTTTTCTCTCAAGTCTCTTTGGGAGATAGATGCTCTATTATCTTCTAGTACTCTGTGTTGAAGGAAATACGGAGGCTCACCCTATGTGAACCCCTTGAAATACAGGAACAATTTTTTTCTTGCTTAGAAGCTGTCACGAGGTTTTCCATGTTATACAAATTTCAAGTTCTGCCAGAATAAATCTAGAAGTGTTTTCTACTTTCATTTAATTGGGTAAAGAACAAACACTGAGAACACTTTTAATTTCAAATTAAGGACTTTTTTCAAGCTTATGAAAAAAATTATTTTTCATCATCTCTCATTGTGGTATCTGCCCTATATTTTTATATTTATTTATCAAGAATTCTTGTTTTTCTTATGTTGGCTCATCTCCTTTATTCTCTATACCTAATGAATTCATCAATTATAGTTGGAGATTTTAATACCCACTTTCAATAATTGATAGAACTAGATAGAAAGGCAGTAAAGATACCACTTGAATACTATCAACCAACTTGATGTAACTGACATTTGTACAACGGAATGCAATACATGTTTATAATGGAATACATTACAATAAGAAAAATGAAAGAACTATTAATATGTCTATGTTTGCCAACACCAATACATCTTAGAAATAAGGTCGAAGGGGGAGAATGAATTTCATAGACGAACACCTTTACCATACATAATACTACTTTCATTAAAAACAAGCAAAACTAAATAATATATTAAGGTATATGTAAAGTTGATAAGGAAAAACAAGCAAGGAAGAATACAGCATAATTCAGAATACTGTCTACTTATGGGAGAAATGAATATACCATATATTTAAAGTTTTTTTTGTTTTGTTTTTTTTAAAGATTTTATTGGGGAATTGGTGGAGGGAAACAGCGTTGGGGAATCGGGGAAAGGGAACAGACAAGTTAGTTGCCGTCTTCTTGTTCTTCAGTTTAGCTGCGGAGGATGTTGCTTCACTGTTGGTATCGTCATTGCGCTCTTCCCGGATGAGGCAGATCAGTCGCTGGCCTCTGGATGTCGCTCACCGCAGCTATTGGCAGCTCACGCTTGGCTGCCAGCCGCTCACGCTGGCTGCGGGCCACTCACTGTAGCCTATGGCAGCCCACTGCAGCAGGGGCTGCAGCCCACACCATCACCGGGGCTCGCACAGCCCAGCTCCAGGTGGAGCTGTTGTTAGCTGTAGAGGGCAGTGTCACTGGCCCTCATGTGGGATCCGAACCGGGGCCGCTGGCATCCCAAAACCAGCGCTTAACCAATGCGCCACTCGGCCAGCCTATTTAAAGTTTTTAAATGTTGTGCTTCTTAAAATAGAATAATGGACTGATCATTTCTACTTCATTATTATAAGAAGTATAACCAAATATTAAAAATTCCAATCTCAAAACAAGCTCCAATTAAGATCAGTGAGAATGAAACTCAGGAAAAAGATGGAAAGAATGATGGTAAGAACCTCTATAAATGTGTTCTCCCATAAAAGCACTGAAAACCCTAGCAAAACTTGACAAAATTAATTTTTAAGAACTCTAAAATTTAATCAAAAGCTTGCAAAAGTCTCAGGAATGTTCATGCAAGTAAGATTGCAGGATCTCAGTAAGAAGAAAGGGCTTTCTGGCATTTTAACTTGTACTCCCATTCTTTTTTCCTAGCTCCATAGGAGCCTCAAAAAACAACAGCCTCTCAACCACAGTAGTGAGGAAAAACAGCTTGGCAGCAGTAAGAGAGAGTATACTAGGTTTGGAGGGCCTCAAAAAACCACGTTCCCCAGAGCATTGACAACCTTTGACCTATTTCACAGCAAATTGAAAAAGCCCCAAGTTGCAGTATGTTTTTATTATTTGACGTAACTAGGAGCTCACTCCATAGGAAAAGGCCTATCCTTGTAGTGTTTGTCAAACACAAGCAGTGGAAATTGTTCACCACCACAGCTGCCTGAGGCTCCAATGTAGTTGGGGCAAACAAGATCCTGGCCAATATCCAAAGGAACACCTTGGGAATGAGATGTCCAAGGGGCATAAGAATCTCTGAGATATTTCTGGGGATCTGGAAGGCTAAGCTCAGGTGTAGGACTCTGTACCTGCCCAGGAAAGACCTGCAAGTGTACCAGTCTCTCATATCTGGCTGACCTTGAGGCCCTTTGCAAGCAGTAAGTGAAGGCTAAAGTCAAAGTGATAAGTAGACTGAGTGCTGAAGGTGTGGACCAACACACACACACACACACACACACACACACACACACACACACACACAACTTGTCAGCAAAATGTGGAAGGTTTATTGGTTCAAGCCTTTTAAGGAAATCTCCGATCAATCATTATTTGACCACTAAGCTAACCAAGGAGAGACTTCAGTGGTTGTACAAAATAGGGACTTTACAGAATTAGTCTAGGAAAGTCAGCAAATAAACATATAAGCAAAAACAACAAGAACAAAACAAACAAAAACAAACCCCACAGCAGGGAAAGAGGACAAATCTAATTTCCAGAGTTACCATATTGCATTAGGTAAAATAGCCAGTCAACAAAAATTGTAAAATATGCAAAGAAACAGAAAAGGATGGCCCATACACAGCAAAAAATAGCAGTCATCAGAAACTGGTTTGAAAGGATCCAAATGTTGGACTTGTTGACAAAATCTTTAAATTAGCTATTATAAATGTGGTTAAAGAAATAAAGACTATCATGCATAAAAAATTAAAGTATCAAGACAATGAGAAGATAAACTGCAGACTGGGAGAAAAATATTTGCAAAAGACATATCTGGTAAAGGAGTGCTATCCAAAACATACAAAAACATTAAACACTCAGGAAAGTGAACAACCCAATTGAAAAATGGACAAAAGATCTGAAGAGATACCTCACCAAAGAAGATATATAGATGGTAAATAAGCATGTGAAAAGATGTTCAACATCATGTGCCATTAGGGAATTGCAAATCAAAACAACAATGAGATACCACCACATACCTGTTAGAATGGTGGAAATCCAAAACACCGAATGCTGGCAAAAATGCAGAGCAACAGGAAGTCTCATTCATTGCTGGTGGGAATGCAAAATGGTAGAGTCACTCTGCAGAATGTCTTGGGAGTTCCTTACAGAATTAAACATACTTTTACCATATAATCCAGGAATCACACTCCTTGGTATTTGCCTAAATGAGTTGAAAACTTGTGTTCACACAAAATCCTGTACATAGGTGTTTACAGCAGCTTTACGTATAATTGCCAAAACTTGGAAGGAACCAAGATGTCTTTCAAAAAGTAAAGAGATAAGTCAATGGTGATAAATCCAGACAATGGAATATTATTCAGTACTAAAAAGACATGAGCTATTTACCATGAGAAAACATAGAAGAACCAGAAATGCAAATAACTAAATGAAAGAAGCCAATCTGAAAAGACTACTACTGTATAATTCCAACTATATGGCATTCTGGAAAGCACAAAGCTATGGAACAGTTAAAAGGATCAGTGGTTGCCAAGGCTATGGAGGGATTTTCAGGGCAAGGAAACTATATATGATACTATAATGGTGGACACATGTCATTATAAATTTGTCAAAACCCATGGAACATACAAGGAAGAGAGTGATCCCTAATGTAAACTTTGGATGTTGAGTGATAATGATGTGTTAATGTTGGTTCATTGATTCTAATAAATGTACCACTCTAGTGTAGGATGTTGACTGTGGAGGAGGCTATGTGTGCGGAGAGAAGGGAGTTCATGAGAAAGCTCTGTACTTTCTGCTCAATTTTTCTGTGAACCTAAAACTGCTCTAAAAAATAAAGTCTATAATTAAAACAAACAAAAAAGAATTAGAAGAGAATGATAATACAGTCTCACAAACTAGCAAATATCAATAAAGAATGAAATCAAAAAGAAATGACTAAAAAGAAAATTGGGAGAATTCACAAAGAGATTGAAATAAACAATACACTCCTAAACAACCAATGGGTTAAAGAAGGAATCACAAAGAAAATTAGAAAATATTTTGTGGTGCATGAAAAGAACACAACATATCAAAACTTATGAGATGTAACTAAAGCAGTTCTTAGAGGTAAATTTATAACTGTAAATACCTACATTGAAAAAGAATAACTACATTAATATTTATGAAATATTAATTCTTAGGTTGTTCCTAGTTTTTACTTTGTCATTGTGTTTCCTACCACCCATTCCTCAAGGTAACCAGACTATTCTGGGTTCATTACTTTATCCTGATTAAATTATTTAATCATCACAACAACCCTAAGCTTTAAATGCTATTATTTCCATTTTACCAGTAAGACAGTTTAAGTACAGAGAAGTTACCCAATTTGCCCAAGCTCACAAAGCTTATATAACTGAGAGACAGGACTAACACTTAGGAAGGCTGGCATCCAGAGACAGGGTGAACACAGAGATAGGACACAATTCTTGGGTGAGATTCAAAATCAGTGGTTAAAACTGAGGGTATATACCAGACGCTAACAAAATTTGGCCCATAGCCTGTTTTGGGGTGTTTTTTGTTTGTTTGTTTAGTTGGTTGGTTGGTTGGTTGGTTGGTTTTTGTATGGTCACGAGCTATGAATTTTTAAATAGTGAAAAAAATCCAAAGAAGACTATTTTATGACACATGAAAATCATATGAAATCATTGTCAGACCTGAGCATTTTTCAGAATAGAAGCCGAATATCCTCACTTGTCATACCATTTAGCAGTTCAGTGGCTTAGCAGAGATAAAGTTGTATTGCTATTTTTTATCACAAGGCCAAGAGTGGAATTCTGCTGAATGAGAAGAATCACCTTCAAACTATTAACCAACACTGAATGGCTTTTGAAATTAGTTTTGCTGAAGACTCAATAATGTTTCTAGACTTAAAAGCTTTTCTTCAGATTTCTAGTTCTGGGTGTGACGACATAGACGATTCTGGACTAACACCCCTACTGAACAGAGTTATGAACCTGGACAATATATTTAAGACTTGCTTGAAGGCATAGAGAGCAGCCAATGCAGGGAGTGTTTCAGGGGCTATGTGTTCCTTGAGAAAAGGGAAACAGAAGAAATGAACCCTACAATCACCTCAGCCTTTTTTCCTAAGGACATTTACCAATTTACAGAGCTGAGGAATGATGAGAGACAAAGCAAAAAGTATGGTCTTGCTGGGTTGACAAGGCAGAGGTCCAAATCTCAGCAGCCAAAGGGTGTAAAATTTAGGGTTAAGTCTTAGAGAGCAAGGAACCACAGAGAAAAGAGGCTCAAAACGTGCCAACAAATTCCCTTTTGGCACTCATCTGATACCTAAGCTGTATGGGCATAGTATTACACTACAAAAACAAAAACAAAACAAACAAACAAACAACCCAGTTGAAAACATTAGCCAGAAGGCTAAGACACTTATGCACGGAGGTGACCAGCCTCCTGGTACCTGAGAGACAGGAACTTGGAGTTCAAGGCCCCAGCGAAGTGAGAGCTTATGGAATTTCTATGGACTGGGATCCCAGCCACATCCAAGCTCTAAGTATTACAATCTAGAATTAAAGAAAAAAAATGTGGGCCCTAACAAACAGCCATGCATAGGATTAAAATTATTTGCTTTGGGCCGGGAGAGTGGCGCATTGGTTAAGAGCTGGATTAGGATGCCAGCGGCCCCGGTTCAGATCCCACATATGAGCGCCAGTGACACAGCTAACAACAGCTCCACCTGGAGCTGGGCTGCGAGCCCCAGCAACAGTACAGGCTGCAGCCCCTGCTGCAGTGGGCTGCCATAGGCTACAGTGAGTGACCAGCAGCCAGCGTGAGTGGCTGGCAGCCAGCCTGAGCTGCCAAGAGCCGTGGTGAGCGACCATCCAGAGGCCGGCGACCGATCTGCCTTACCCGAGAAGAGTACAATGATGATACCAACATGGGTCAGTGAAGTAACGTCCTCTGCAACTAGACTGAAGAACAAAAAGACAGCAACTTGTCTGTTCCCCTTCCCCAATTCCCAATAAAATCTTCAAAAAAAAAAAAAAAAAAAAGATTTGCTGCACTCAGCTCTACAAAAAAAAAAAAAATTAACGCTCTTTGGTCCACTTTTTAGCCCATTGCTTATTTTGGTATGGTTTGTTACCAGTCATATGCAGGTAAATGTTTCACATCCAGCTTTTCAAGGGGGGAAAAAACCTGGTTTACAGAATTTGCTTCTTTCCATTATGCACAAACTCCCACCATGGCCAATTTCAAGCTACCAGTGTGACATCATTCAACACAGGTCTGGGAAGAGATTTGCACAATTGACTTTCACCAGCTGGTGGGAGCTGGCTCCATAACTCTCCTGGAATCATGCAGCCTAAACCCTTTAGTTCACATCTTCAAGCTCTACAGAAAGGAAAGAATGACTTTATAAACCGAAATACATATTATAATTTAGCACTTGTTTTAATCTTTGGAAATGTTCAATGTATTTGAATAATTACCTGTTTGCAGGTATTTTCTTTTCTATAAGGTAAGACTTATAAGACAATTTTCGTCTTGAACATAATTTCTTTTTTGGACTACAGCATGAGTCATTCAAAGACAAACAAAAGCAGTGTCTTGGACACCAATGAATAATTTTTCCATTGATGTGCCTTACACAGATGTTGATTAAACATAGTTCAATTCAACAAATATTTATGGAGTGTGTACTCTATTTAAGGCACTCTGCAATGTAATGAAGGGTTTCTCATGTCTTCAATTATTCGTATCAAAACAAATATACAACAGCCTAAAAGAAAACTTGTTGTAAGGAAATATTTGTTTCTCAAGATTGCAGAGAAGAGAAGGGAAATACCCAAAACAAAGAACACAGATACAATAGCAGATATCATAAGGTTGAAAGATCAGAAAATGAAAATACTGTGATTCCAGGTCTCCATTTGTTGTCCTGCTAGTGGTGTGTGAACTCAGTTTGAAGTCATCCCCACAATGTCCATGACAGAAAGAGGACACATTTCCTCTTAATGAATTTAGGATCTAAGCACCTTATTTATGGCTCTCCTCTCCTGTCAAGGAAGAGTCAGCCAAGTTCTTTCCAGCTGTTCACATCTGTCTAAATCACCTATTGTCTAGCACTTAGAAAAAGCATTCTTTGTCCTCTGAAACCCTTGCCTTATAATGGTGAGTATACAGGGGCTCATCCTAAATTTTTTTTCAACTTTTCTGTAAATTTACAAGTGTTCCTAATAGCCCCATCTTATAAGTATATATGCCAGACCTGGAAGAAAGGTTGATTTTGAAATGTTTATTTATGTGAGATAGAGTAACTCGCTAGCTAGGAGTAGGAGAGGGAAATGGCTGGAAGACACCTCCTGAAAGTGTGTAGCAATCATAGTACTAAATCCACCCATAATGAAATTCTCAGTGGCAATTTCTTTTTGAACTTGACAAAATTAATACTGAATTTCCCTGGAAGAATGAACAGACAAAAGAAATAAGCATTAAGAAAAAAAATAAGAGTAATAAGAGTAATTTATTCAGTTGCATAATTAAAACAAAATAGAAGGGCAATGAGAAAGCATGTACCCTGATTGAAATGTAATATACTCCATTTCCGGAATTATGGTATATATGATACATTGTTTTAAAACCTCCTGGAAATACAGATGAAATGTAATTAACAACCTCTCAAAGGTGTAGTTGAAATGTGGAAAAAGTAGGGAAGTCTCCAGAGGCCAAAATTTCATACCTCTACTGAGAACGACTTGCAGACAACTCTCCGTAGGACATATTAGATCACCTTTGACCATGATGAAGTGTGAGCCAGGCCCCTCTCCCACACTCACCATCACATTCTCCCCACACCGCAGCAAAAAGAACAGGCCTTAGATGAAGGACAAAGTTCTTTGGTTAAGAACTTCTGAGTATCATGCTCCTTTCACACCAGGTGAATTGAAGACCCCGTTTTTTTTGTTTTTGTTTTTGTTTTAATTTTGGAATTTTCTATGCCTCTAGTCCTCCCTCCTCATGAAAAGCAATCTTTAAAAAAAAAAAAAAAGAAAAAGTCTTTGGATTATTGAAATCTACATTCTTTCAATTGTTTTTGCTATTTTTCACCCATTTTATACTTTTGAAGTTGTAGCTGTTTTAATTTTGGGCAAACCTTGAATAAAACTGAAAGTAAAACCTAATAATTTTTCTTAGCTTTTATGGAAAATTAAATCCTAACTAATCAAACAAACAAAGAAACTGGAGGAAGGGTTGGATTTTTATTTAACTATTTGTTTATGAATATATAGGAAATTCTTATTCTTCTTTTCAGGTGTGATCCTAAAGCAGTGTTCTTGTCTCACTGGCACAGGCCTGGGCTAGAGCTGTGGGCTGAGTGACGTAATCAAAGCTCTCATTCCACTGAATCCACACATCTGTGGATCAAATATGGCCCATGGGCTAGTTTCCAATCTCCTCTTTCAGAGGAAAGAGGTGCTCAGGAAGCCAAATTTTGCGGATGATGGAGAGCATAACCCTTTGTTTATCACAGGCTTTAATTTTTATTTATACATTTTATTTAGCTGACAAACTTTCTAAAATGGATTTCATGTTCTTAGTCAAAAAATAACAAACATAATTGGGCATCTTCTTGGTGAATTCAGGACGATCGTGACTATTAATTTCTAGACTCACCCCAGAAACACAGGTGTCTTCAGTTCACATTTACCTTTGCTGTTTGCCGCGTTTCTTCCCTACAGCTCTAACACCTCAAGCTCTTTTATTATGAAGCTTCTTGTGGCCAGTATAAGTCTGGCTGCTGGAGTACTTCTAACAAACAGAAACCTGCACCTTCCTAATTCACCATCACTTAGAAAACAGAAGCCATTCTATTTTAAGTGATAGCGTATAAGGCTTCACAGGAGAATCTGAAATGTGCTCCTATGAAAATGGCAAGGTGCTGTTACTTAATTCGGTTACTTATCAAACTCTTGGTTGTATCTAGCTGTAAGGTGTAATGCTAATATGTAAATGCTGGATAGATAAAATATCACTACGGACTGATCCTTAGAACACTTATGTAATAGCCCAGTGACTGAATGGAAAAACCAAGGCTCCAAGCAAAACTTTCTTATCCAGATGACATTAAGTCCATTAAGGTATTGAGAACTAAACTCATGTATTTGCTGAATAGATCTGTTTCAACTTGGAGATTAATAGATACTCTGAATTCTGATTACATTATTACTTAGTCTGATATTTTAACCCACAATTTCTAACACCTTGTTTCACTCTGTGCTTTGGAATTTTATTCCATTAAGAGCTCCTTAGACATGAGTATAATTCCAAAAAGCCAGGAGTGTGGGTCAACTCCTAAAACAGAGATTTAAGCAAAAGGGAAGAAAAGTAATACACAAAATTAGCCAGAAAGAATTATGTATCCTTGAAATTGAGTCTACTTTAGTAGGTTAAAGCAATTTTTCTCTGGCCTAAATTATCAAGATCATAACTCCAAGTCTTTATTTATTTTTACTTTGCCAGATTTGGTCTCAAATTGCATGGTACTGGTGTCAAACACTCTAATGAGATCTAACATTAAATTCAAGGAGCAGCACAAGTAACCAACAGAAAGGAAAAAAAAAAGACAAAACAAAACAAAAAAATTGTTTATCCACTCGAAGGATTTCTAGAACACATAATTATGAAATCAGAGAATCCCCTCTATGTGATAGAACTTTTTCCTCTAGGGCATTTACATACATCAAAATAACCGACATGACAAATCAAGAGGATAGAACCAGTTTGCAAAATCCTTTAACAAGCAAGAAAACATCAGGTGTCATCCATGTCATTAAGAGGTACAGATTCTTAGGACTGATAAATCTCAACTTTGACACATGTATTTTGTTACTTTCCTCTCTTTAGTACTGTACCATGTTCCTAATAAAACACCCCCAAAAAAATGTATTTCTCAATTTTGGAACACTAACTTTTGGAGTAAAGTACCTCTTTGTTGTAGAAAAGCACTCTCTGAAGGGTATCAATTTACAAAGAGAGTGTCCTCAGCCTAGGGATGCCTGGATTGCCCACTGAAAATGCCCATTGCACCTCTGAAATAGTATGTCTGGTTTTTTTGTTTTTGTTTTTGTTTTAGAACAAATGGACTTGCAAATCTGTTCTATGTAGTCTTTGATTCTCTTACTGAACAGCATTGTTGCTCAGCTCCCCTTCCCACATTGCAATGATAAATAAACTAAGTATAACACAACCACACAGGAGCTGAATTAAGTTGGATCAAATAGGTCCAAGCAAGCACGATGGCTGCATTTCAGGAGGCTGCATTACTCAATATTACAATATGTGCCTCTGCACGCCAAGATGAAAAGGGCAGCCAAGGCATTTCATTCAGCTCATCAAGTAGGATCTCTTCTCAAAGGGAGACTATGTTTTGGGGTAAATAAATGCATTACAGAGTCAGGGTTTCAGGAAGAAAAGGGACGCTTTCCCCAAACACTAGAAAACAAGGCGATTTAGACATATGTGAACAGCCCAGAAGAACCTAGTGGGCTCTTCCCTGATGGAGGGGAGCCACAAAAAAGGCAATAAAATTCCAGTGTCATGAAGTCAGTGCTAGAGAATGGAAAGTGCTTCTCTTTCTGCGGTGGGTCACTGTGGGGATGATTTTAAGAGTCATCGCCATGGGATTCACACAACACAACAAGAACAATGGAGACGGAGACTTGGAATCGAAATATTGCCTGCTCTCCAACCTGACAATTCATGTTATTATAGCTCCTACATCCATGTTATTTCCTTAGGGTATTTTTTTTCTTCCCTGTAATTTTTGATACGTAAGTAGCTTCTTTCCCGTAAGCTTCTTATCTGAATGCAGACTCTAATGATGTGATAAGAATAACTGAAGAAATGTAAATCCCCTCATTACTAATGAAAGTGCCTTAAATATAGTACATGTTCCATAAATACTCATTAGATTGAACTTTGCTTAATCAACATCCGTTGGAGGTAAGTAAATGCAAAAGTTGTTGATCAGGAGCCAGGCCACAGTTTGAAGAAGGGTCACTCCTACTGTAGTTCAAAGAAGTGATATTCATGAATATTTATAAAAGTGTCAACTTTCAGTGGAAAAAAAAATCTAAAACGAGAGAGCAAATGCTGGTGCTCTCAGCAACCTTCCTCTCTCCTATGTCCACAGCCTCCACCACAAATTCTATCCCATCATACGGCTTGTAGGCTTTTGAACATCCCTCCCTATGGCCAAGGAATGTGGATTCTCTCCCACAGCTCCAACCTAACCCTCTGGTAGCATACTTCACTTGCTATAGCGGCAGGAAAGCTAAGGACAACCCGGCCCAGTGAAGCGTGGGTTCCATCCATGACCTGGCCCCAAACACATGAGATTTGGGAGAGAGACAGCCAACAGTCAGTGCTTGTGCAGCTTCTTTTATTGACAAGCACAGCCATGCAAGGTTTTGGGTTTTCTGTAGCAGGAGTACTAAAGGCCCCAGGGTCTGGTCCTTAGCATTGGGAATGCCAAGAAGTCCTGCCAGAGCATCCATTTTCATGGTTTGAGTCATGTCTGAGGTGGCATAGTCCTGAAATAAATATCTAAGTGACAGATTCCCCACAGTGGAGATCAGTTACCCTGATGGGCAGTAGCTGGTGTTGTTCTGATTTAGTCCTAGAAGCTCAGCCAAGGGCTTGCTCCGGACAACTATTTTGTAAGTATTTCTGCTTAAACTAGCTTTTTGCCTGCTTTACATCGTTTTTCTCCTCTTTATTCTTTGATTTGCAACAGTCAGGCATGTTAGGGGGTAAAAAGATTTTTCTAAGAAACTCAAAGCTTATATGTCAACATCTAAGCATAGATAACTATAGCACAGACTTTTTACAATGAACCATAGAACAGGAAGGATGGAGGTATGAAGTAAAGACATTCCTGCTCCACAGGACACACTAAGCCTTTCCTGGGACCAGAAGAGGAGGACGGAGCAGAGGGCAAGACAGAAAGTACCCAGACTCCAGGTTCATGAGTCACTTCTCAGAGAGCAAAACAAAAGCAAGACCTGTGGAGGGAAGGAGAAATGCCCAGACAGTCAGGCCTGGATTGGTAGATACCAACCCTCTCCTAATCCAGGGAGACAGTAAGCCTTTTAGAGGCATCCCACATTCAACACGAGAGGGTTAGGGTAGCACCAGGTAAGGGAAGGTGGGCATAAGGACAGCTATGTACATTCTACTCTACAGTGACATAGGAAGAGCAAGCAAGAGTTCTTGCTCTTCGGGGACACAGTGAGAAATACAGGAGGGTGAGGGGTGAGAGGTGAACAGGAAGATGTCTGAGGTCAAGAGGAGGCAGCTGCCAAGGTGAGGGCCTTGGCTTTAGGGGGCAAAGACCAATTGCCAACATGCTACCCCAAAGCCAGTTGTGTCAGTCACACCTCAGTGGATGCCCAGTCAGGAGGTTCAGGGACCCCAAGGAACATCACTGCAGGTACCACAGGGACAGAAATTGATGGCTAACGTCCAAGCAAAGCAAGAAAGCTCAAGCAGAGGCCAGCAAGACCACACATTACTTTCCAGATCCCAGAATTATATATAAACTACCCTGTGAAAAATAGATCACCCCTGAATGGTAGAGAAAGACAAAAAGGAGGCATAAAGAAAACATGGAAGATGAAGAATGTAAATGTAACTAAGATGAAATTGGACAGTGATTGTGATAATATTTGAATTTAACTAAAAAGTCACTGATTGGACAGAAAATACCTGAACAAGAAAGAATAAGTTATCTGGCAGACTGGGAGACTCCAGGATAAAGTGATCTTAATTATAGAAAACAGAATTAAATTTTTTAAAACACATCAGTCATTACATGTAAACTTTTATCCTACTATAATAGCTAGAATTTATTGAGTGCTGCCATGTGTCTAATTAAATAAACATTATTTCATTTATTCTTGGTGTAGTCTAACTATCTTCATTATATGGGTAAGGAAAGTGAATCTCACAAATATTAAATAGTATACCCAAAGATGAACAAAATTACATATATAATGATATAATAAAGCCATACCTTTAGTCAAGCAGCATTTCACAAAGTATCGCCAATGAGTAATCAGTTACTTCAAATGTTTTCTTCCTTTCTCATCCATTTGGCAGTCACATACCCCACAGACAGACACTAATGATTGCTGTGTGTACTATGGTTGGGAAGAAAAGAAAATCATCTCACCAAAGCTGAGGTTTTCTTCTCATAACTAGAGTTTGCTGTCCTTGCCTTTTTCTTAACAGTATTTCCAACTTCATGGAAAAGCTGAATAGAAAACAAGCAAGCTAATCCAGGTGTTTGGATCTGAACTAGACTATAGTCACTATAAATAAGCCATTTCTATAGGCTCCTTCCTAGACTAGTTCACTATGTGGCTACTACACTGAAAAAGGACTGACCATCAGCTATTCCTCATCTCTAAGCCCTGAAGCAAGAATTATGAAAGCAATGTACACGGTATTTAAAGAATTCTCATACAACGTGATTTGGGTGTGCCATGAAGCTTAATCTAAAAGAACTTGCCTGTGGCGTTCATTTTCCTGCCATCCCTTGGGACTAGGCTGGATGTATTGTTTTCCAATGTTCCCAATTAGAATCTACTCAGTCATTTCTGTTTCTTCACAGTTGTAAAAACCTTTGCTCATAGCACTCGAATCCGACAAGCAGGCCTATAGAAGACATCCCCTGCCCAGCTCTGTCCTCCAGGTTCCATTCGCACTTTCTTTGCCCATCGAGCCATCCCTGAAGCCGAAGAGGCAGGCCTGGGTGCCAGCTGTCAGGTCTGAGCTGGAGATCTGTGGCTGGTCCAGTCTGACCGGGAGACCAGAAACCAAGTTCCCCGGCCAAGCAGCACCTAACTTCAGACTAACTGCCTTGCTCAAAGCGTCCACAGCACAGTCAATGCCACTGAGCAGGTCTTGGAGGGTTGCCTCTTTAACGTGGACTGTCATTGTCAGACTGTTGATCTGGGAACTTGTCCCGGAGGACCCAAAGCATATTTCATTCCAGCTTCTGTGCTTCCCTTCTGCACCTTTTTTAATTCAAAAAAACCTGGAATTCCGTAGCATTTCTTGTTTGTGTTTGTACACACCTGATATGGAGCCTAAAATATAATAAGCACTCACTCACGAAATGCTTATTGAATGAAGGAAAGAAAAAAGGAAGGAATGATAGAATGAATCAGAAAAGCAAGAATAACCATGTAAACATAGATTTAATTTAAAAACTGTTTTTCTTCAATCTGACATCACTGTCCGCATGCCAAGGAATGATTCCCAGTGCTTCTCAAAGTTGAATATACTTAAGAATCGCCAGGGGATCTTATTATAACATGAGTTTTGATTCACTAGGCCTGTGACCAGGCCTGAGTTCCTGCGTGTCTGAAAATCTCCCAGGTGATTCTGGTGGCTCGGACCCCATTTTCAAGTAGCAATGTCAGTATCAGATAGTCATCAACTAATTAGTCTCACCATCATTAGAGTCTTGGTGAACTTTTTGGGTCAGGCAAACTTATCCATGGTTAATAAACTAATATATCAGTCTTGGCACACAATAAATAGTCAATAAATAAATATTAAATCAAGATTTCATCAGAAAGAGAATAAGATTGGTTTATATAAGGGACAGAATAATTTCCCAAGTAATTTCAAAGCAATGTTTACCTAAGAAAATCCTCTCATTCCTATGCCTCAGGGTGAATTTCAGAATCTACTATAAAATGAACACAGTGTGGTCAGCTTTGAGCCACAGCTTAAATTCACAGGCCAAATCTTCGGTTATAAAATGTCTTCAGACCCAGGTATAATTCTTCCAAACTTCATGAATTTCATTCTCATAAAAAATAGAAAAAAATAGTGAAAACCAATCATTATCCCAGAAGAGTTTTAAAATTTTAACATTTGTTGTTGATGAAAAGGAGTAAGAAAGTAGAGAGCCAAATGGAATTTACATTGAGTAAAATTACAGATGAGGTGGATTGTGGTTTTCCAGACACCAAAGTCTTTAAGACAGAATGGAAAAGACAACATATTCCCATGGATAATTTAAAAGTATGATTTTGGAAGAAGATACTCATTTGTTTACAGTAGCTTCGGGACTCATTTGCATACAGTGGCTTCTACAAATTAAGTAATTACATAAAAGTCTCTACTTAAACATTGTTTCTTGGGAACAAATACTTAAAATCATGGGCCGCCAAGTGGCGCATTGGTTAAGCGCTGGTTTTGGGATGCCAGCGGCCCCGGTTCGGATCCCACATGGGGGCCAGTGACACTGCCCTCTACAGCTAACAACAGCTCCACCTGGAGCTGGGCTGTGCGAGCCCCTGTGATGGTGTGGGCTGCAGCCCCTGCTGCAGTGGGCTGCCATAGGCTACAGTGAGTGGCCCGCAGCCAGCGTGAGCGGCTGGCAGCCAAGCGTGAGCTGCCAACAGCCGTGATGAGCGACATCCAGAGGCCGGCGACCGATCTGCCTCATCCGGGAAGAACTCAATGACGATACCAACAGTGAAGCAACATCCTCCGCAACTAAACTGAAGAACAAGAAGACAGCAGCTTGTCTGTTCCCCTTCCCCGATTCCCCAATGCTGTTCCCCTCCACCAATTCCCCAATAAAATCTTAAAAAAAAAAAAAAAAATAAAATAAAATAAAATCATGGCCATGCTGAACTAGAAGCTAGTATGCAAGCTTGAATCATAATAAAAGTTAGCTAGTAAACACATTGCCCAAAATGCAGAGGACTTAGTTGTACTACTCCTAAGTTCATGACACAGTCGTCAACCATCCATGCAAAGTCCCTGTCTTTTCATTTTGGTCTTCTTCCTTATCCTCAATCTCCATACCTCCATTTGTAGAAATGTACTCTAATGTGTTTGGCATTTTTCTTGGATGTGTAGATACATGAAATAAGGTACTATTTTGTTACGCGTTTTTGTTTTAAATTTGCCTAAGTAAATCATATTATAGATTGTTATGTTACTTTTTCCTCTCAACATTATGTTTGAAAGATCTCTTTGCATAATTCATCTCTAATTTGTTACCTCTGTGAGTATCCACATTTCCCCCACCTAATTCCCCTAGGAATCTGTCTCAGATACCTAGGTTGTCTACGAGGCTCTGAACTACAAATAATGTTTAAGAAAACATTCTTACACATGCCTCCTTGGAGACCAGAACACGAGTTTCACAGGAGTGAAACGGCTGGGTTTTGGGACCTATGCATGCTAAGTAAAACTAAGTACCTCCAGATTGTTCTCCAAATTAGCCCTTTGAGTCTATAGTCTTTCCTTTACCCATTTTTCTGTTGGTTCCCTATTTTTATAAGTGTTTCTTAAATATTCTAGATATTATCCCTTGTCAGTTTGTGACTTCTGAAATAACTTCTTCCAACCTATTCCCTGTTGGTTGACTTTATTGATGGTGCCCTTCATTGAATAGAAATTTACATGATTTATGTAGTCAAATTCATCATTTTTATCTTATACTTTCTACTTTTGGAGTCTTTTTAAATAACTCTTCCACAATTCAGAATCAAAGAGGTATTTTCTTATGTATTTTTATTCACTTTATAGTTTTATATTTCATTTTAAGCCTATAATTAACCTAAATTAATGTTTGAGAATGAGCTTAATTTTTTTCTGTATAGTGGCTTGTTTTCCTAATATCACCATTTTTTTCCATGATGTTCATTTCTATCATATACCAGTTTCCCCTGTAAACATAGAGTTGGTTTTGAGCACTCAGTTCTCTTCCATTGATCTATTTTTATGTTTCTGTACCATATTATCTCATTTCTATGGCTTTCTTGTACTCTGTCATCATTTACCCATTTTTTTTTCTGACATGAACTCAACTACATTATGATTTTTTGTAGTTATTGGATTCAGCTTGCTAACATTTAAGTATGAATATTTGCATCAATATTCATAAATGAGAACTACATAAAATTATTCTTTCTTGAACTATTTGTAGCAAATATGATTCTCCTATTTCTTCCTGGCTAATAGAAGACAAACTTTGTAGCAGACATAGATCTCTCAATTTCTTAGAGAAGTAGGTCCCCTTTGATCCTATAAGATGAATCATGATTGGTTTAATCTAGTCAAAGGAATTCTACTCTCCTCTGTCAGTGACTGATCTGCGTACCTGTGTATGACCCAGTTCTGGCCAATGAGACACATGCTGACAAGCTTCCCTCCCTCATGTATAAATAGACTCACCTGGGGAAAGCCTTACCTTGCCTCTTCCTATCCTCAGAAAGTTTGAGCTCATGAGGCTTTAAGTTACATCATGAGATAACAACCATAAAAATAAAAAGGCAATAAGAAAGATGGTAGAAAAGAGAGGTAGAAAAAAACTAAGTTCCTGATGTTATCACTAAGCAAATGAATCAATCTTATCAAATTTAAGTGCTATAATTTATGTTATGTAGGAAAAGTAAACCACTATTTGTTCAAGCATGGCTAAGTTTTTGTGACTTGAGGCTGAATTTATCCTAAATTATATACTCCCTGTGTTACAGTAAGTTATCCCAGAAGCAGATTCTAAGATAAGAATTCAAGATGTAAAAATCCTATATAAAATATTAGCAAAGTACAAAGATATATAAAGAGGATAATATATCAAAGGCAAATCTTATTCTAGTGATACAAGGCTGATTTAACATTTGAAAATCAATGTAATTCACTACATCAAAAGATTAAATTAAAAAACATCAACTAGTCAGTACATGCAGGAAAATAATTTTATTAAATTAAGCATCTATACAGGATAAAAATTGCTACTATGCTAGAAATAGAGGGGGGCAGCTTATTATAGGGATAACTATCTGTGAATTCTACTGCAAAAATCATATTTAATGGTAAAACATTGAAAGCCTTACCTCTGAGAATGAGATTAAGATATAGGTATCTGCTGTCACCACATCTAATCACCATTGTCCTAGCTATTGATACAAACCAAGGCAAAAAAAAAAAAAGAAAGATTGGATTAAAAAAACTGAGTGTCAGCCAGCCAAGTGGTGTGGTGGTTAAGCGCTGGCTTGGGATGCCAGCAGCCCCGGTTCAGTCCCACATTATGAGGGCCAGTGACATTGCCCTAAAAAAAAAAACCAAAAAAAAACCTGAATGTCATTTTACCAAATGATATAAGTATGTAAAAAGTCCCAAAGATCTACAGATAAACTATTAAAATTAATATGAATTAAGAACCAGCACAATATTCAAAATCTGTTTTATATCTAAATACAATTTAGAAACAATTTAAATTTTAAAAGAACATTTATAATGAGTTTTTTAAAACCCATAACTTGGAATAAATCTAATGAAAACTTTGCAAAAACTCTACATAATGTTACTAAGAGAAATTAAAGACTTACATAAATAATAAGATGTATGTTCACATATTGTGACTTAACTTTGTAAATATGTCAATTTCCATGGTTGATCTATAGATTCAATGAAATTCCAAAAATCTCGCAGCAGAGGGGTGTGAGTGTGTGTGTGTGCGTGTGTGCATGCGTGTGTGTTTGTGTAAACTGGCTGTGTTGAGTGATCCAGTTTCTTCGCATTCTCACAGGGATTTGGTGTTGTCACTATTTTTCATTTTAGCTATTCTGGTAGTGATATTGTAGGTATGTAGTGATAGTACCATTGTGGTTTTAGTTTGAATTCCCCTGTTGTCTACTGATGTTGAACATCTTTTCATGTGCTTAATTTGCCATCTGTGTATCTTCAGTAAAATGTCTATGCCTTTTGCCCATGTGCTAATTGGATCCTTTGCTTTTTTGGTGTTGAATTTTGAGAGTTCTGTGTATATCCTAGATAGTAGTCTCTTGTCTGATGTCTGGCTTGCTAGTCCTTTGTCAGATACGTCAGTTTTCTCCCACTCTTGTCTTTTCATCTTCTTAACAGCATCTTTCACAGAGCAAATTTTACATTTTGATAAAGTCCTGTTTATCAATTTTTCTTTTTATAGATTATGCTTTGGTATCAAATCTAAGAACATTTGCCTAGTCCTGGATCCTGACATTTTTCTTAAGCACTTGCATGTTTTCTTCCAAAAGTTTTATAGTTTTATGCTTTCCATTCAACTTTGTGATTCATTTTAACTTTTGTATAAGGTGTGAGACTTAGATTGAAGATTTATTTTTTTTTAACCTATGGATGTCCAATTGTTCCAGCACCATTTGTTGAAAATTCTACCTTAACGCTATTAAATTGATTTTGCATGTTTGTCAAAATTGATTTTGACCAAGGTGCAAAATCAGTTAGGCATATTTTTGTGTGGATGTTTGTGAGCATTTCTGGGTTCTCTGTATTGTTCCAATGATCTATATGTTTATTCCTCCACAAATATAACATAGTAATGATTATTGTACCTATATAACAACTCTTGAAATTGGGAAGATGAATTCCTCCTACTTTATTCTTTTTCAAAATAGCTCTAGCCATTGCATTTCCTTTTTCTTCCCATATAAAAATCTTGTCTATATCTATAAAAAGTATTTCTGGGATTTAGATAGGATTTGTATTAAATCCATTAATCAATTTGGGGAGAACTGACATCTTTTTTAATGTTGAGTCTTCCAATATGTAAACACAGATTTCTCTACATTTATATAGATCTTCTTTAACTTCTTTCATCAGCATTGTGTACTTTTCAGCATACAAGTTTTCTTAGATTGACATTGAAGCTATTTCATTTTGGGGGGACAACTGTAAATGGTATTTTAATTTCAGGTATTTTAATGTTATTTAATGGTATTTTAATACCATGCATTCAGAGTATTAAAGTATATAGACATTCAGTCGATTTTTCTATGTTTATCTTGTATCCTGCAACCTTGCTGAACTTAGTTCAGGCCTAACGTTTGATTTGTTTAGTCTCATTCTTTTTCTCATTTTGTGGACATTTGAGTCCTTAAGAATCAAAAAATATGTTACTTTCATAGTATAAGTTTCATAAAAATTGTATCTAAACTTCTTGGGGGGGTCTAATTCCAGTGACCACTGAGTCTTACACATGGTTGTTTAGTTCCTTGTGTGTTTTGTATTTTGGAGGATCTCCTCTTTAGCAACACATTACTGGCCAAAACTCAATATTAAACTAGTTTATGCTATTTATGTGATTTAAAACTTTCTCCTCAAGCACTCCAGGGATAGTATTATTTTAGGACTACTTTTTATGTCAATTAAAAATATATACATGCAGGGCCTGCCGAGTGGTGCGGTGGTTAAGAGCTGGCTTGGGACACCAGCGGTCGTGGTTCGGATCCCACATATGAGGGCCAGTGATACTGCCCTCAAAAAAAAAAAAAAAACATATATATATGTATATATATATATATACACATATATATGTATATATGCATTAGAGCACATCTATAATTAAAAATTATTTAAGAAGAAATTTTTCTTCTATAAAAAAAGATTTTTTTTCTTCAATGCTGGTAAGATAACAAAAATGCAAGAATTTTTCTAATCCCTTTTGCATTCAGGGTGTAGCTCTCTGAGGGTTTAAACTTTCAGCATCTTTGAGTTCAAATTTCCCACATCATACAGCTTGTTTTCTTGGACCATTAAGATCAAGTCCCTTGGTTAGTGACACTAGTATCCCATCTCTGTGGCAATCACAACATGAACTCATATTTGTTTCTTTGTTTTTTATTATAGTATTCCTATCCGCCTCCATTTTGGATCCTTATTGATTTCTTTTACTTTCCTAGACCTCAGTTGTGAATTTAAAGTGATTTATTGTATTTTTTCCAACATTTCAGGATATTTTGTAGTATGAAGGTTTTCATTCTATCTAGATAGACATAATGTCAGGCACTTTTTATTAGGCTTTTAAATTCTCTTAATATTTTACTTAGCATTTGTTATCTAGGCTCATAAGTGAAACAGGTGTAGAATTTTATTTCTTTTACTTTTATTTGGCTTTGTAACCAAGGTTATAGTAACTTCTAAATGAGTTGAATATCTTTAATATTTTTCTATTTTCTAGAACAATATACAGGCACATTCTATTACTTAAATTTTTGGTAAAACTGTCCTAAAAGTATCCTGTGTCTGAGATTTTACTGACAGGAGGTCCACTGCTGTATTTTAAATGATTTTTTGTTTATTCATGTTCTCTCTCTTCCTCATACTAATTTTGGCATTTTCAGAAATCAACCATTGCATCTATGCTTTCAACTATATGCATATATTTCTTCATAATATTTTTAAATATTTCAAATCCTGTGCTATCTGTAATTATTTGGAGAGGTTTTTTTCTGCATTTTGCTTTTCCTTCTCTCTTTTTATATAGTCTAGATCAGTCTTGGTAGAGGATTGTCTTTCAAAAATCTTTTAAAAACCAGCTCTTAATTTTATTCTGTACTGAAGAACTTTAGACATAGAATAATAAAGTTAATGTCCTACAGACATTTTGGTTATAAAGATGTTTCCTATAGTTATAAATTCAAGTCACCATAAAGCAAATCAAGAATTTAATTATATCTAGATAATGCTCAAGATCAATGGACTTTCTTTTCTACTGTGACCAGTATTTTCATTTGTCTAGTAGCCCTTTTATATCTACTAATCACCTGATTTATATCATCTGCATCACCCATTGTTACGAACACACCACTAGAACACTCGAAGTGTCTGAGTTACTATTGCAACAATTTATTCCAGAAATTACCATATCATATTCTGTAAGATAAGTCATATTCCCTCGGAAAACAAAGATGTCATCTCTAATTCCATGGAAAAAAATGTATGCTGTAGGATTACTCCTTGTACTTACTTAAAAAAAAAAAATTTTTTTAAAAAGATAGAAAGCTAAGTGAACTCTTTCTGAATTTGTTTCACAGTGACAATGAAATTCAGAACTACAGGATTTTAAAATTAAAAGTGACCACAGAAATCCAATAGTTTATCACCCTCATTTTGCAGTTGAAGAAGTCTCGGCCTACAGAAGTGACATTTACAAGATGACACATGAGAACCAGAACTCACGCAGATCACTAAGTATAGCCTCATAATGAACCAAATCTTTTTTCCTTACTGAAACATGGTAGAAAAAGAGCAAAGTTATCAGAAACTACAAATTTGGGAGTGATGCAGGAAGGATGGAGAATGAGAGTACCCAGAGGGGAAACAGAACTTAGGGGAAGATTCTAAAAAAGCAACTTTAATGGGAACACATGGATTTGAGTACACTATTTAAGTTACCATATGATAATAAAGGAGAACTGACTTTTTCATTTATGTCATTTTTGTAAATCAAACCCAAAGGTCCCATTGGTAGTTTGTTACTCATATTGGTATTACTGTTCTTATGGTTAAAACAATAATAAATTTACCTGCAAGTTACCTTTGCAACTATAGAGGATGGAGTGCAAGAAAGAAGGCAAACAGAAAACAGGCCTCAGCACTTCTTTCACTAGATAATGTTAACTTGTGCCAGCATTTCCTGTCTGTCACATTTGCAATCTAGGAGGGTGAGGAAAAAAATGTAATGTAATTTAATTTAAACTCAGAGCCTAATCATCCATGACCTTTAAACTCTGAAGCCAGTGCTACTGCCCACACGGTAAATGCAATTATGAAATTTGATTTCCTATATGTTGTAGGCAATGAAATTTGTTTTAATTGACACTGATATATATTTGTAATAACTTCTGTATAAATTTAAAGTCAATGCCAATTTCAACTCTCTGGGTAATTTTATATTGAACAGACAAAATTTCACAGAGGCTGAACATTTGCAAATGGCAAAACATCAAATATTACAAAACAAAAAAACAAATCTGAGCACTCAACTGTTCTAAGCCCAGACTGGATCTTTCAGCTACAGGGCTTACTCACCCAGCCCATTAAGCTAACTTGCCAGGTCCTAGGGTTTCTTCAGAATTTAGGGAAATTCCCAACATGCTATGAGTGGTAGGAACCCCTCAATCACTTCAACCATTTCTTCACTCCCACCCTTGGGCTAAACCACCAGCACATTCTCTGCTTCCTTCTCTTTTCTAAAGCCCTTTTGTTCTGCTGAAACAAAGCCGAACATAATGGAACAGTCCTCCCTATAGTCAGGCAGGAACCTGAATTCAGGGACTGCACATGGGGAGATGGGTTACACCTTCCACACTGGCCCAGGTTCCAGTAACCTGGCTTCCATTGCACGATGCTAACCAGAAAAGTCAGCATACATAGAACAGGTGTGTGAGCATGCGGACGCACACACGCTCCCATGTCATTGTTGAGAGGGCTGCTATTGAGGTTGTTCTGACTTCTGCTTGGTGTTTACCAGCAGGAAAGCCCTTCAGCACGAGTGCAGGACATGGCACTGTGCTGGAGGCACCCGGTATTTCAGAGCAGCAGGCAAACTGATAATCAGGCTCTCCTGGAAGAACCACCAGCCCCTCTTTAGCATCCACTGAAACCCTTCCTTCCTTTCTAAAGGGCTGGCTAGGATTTAACTGCACTTTAACATACAGCAAATGCTGCCGATAGGGAAAGCTATCAGGGCTGTTGTTTCCTTTTCCTTTTCCACATTGATTCCATCTGAGATTGAACATATCAGCAATTATGCCTGTCAAATCTAGACTTAAACTTCCTATACAATTTTGAAAGTATCCCCTGTTGACATCAGGCCATCTGGAATTGAGTCCTCTTGACGAATTCCTGTATGTATACAGTCAGATCTGGTGGGTGACTATAGTGTTATCACTTAAAAGCTCTTTTTCTAGGGGTCCAAGCCAGGCAGCATTTCTCATAATGAGAAACATGAAAATGAGGACTATGTGCCTATGCTAAAAAGAAATGGAATATAAATGAATTGTGCATGTGGGTTATGAAAGCCTGTATAAAAACTAATGTATGATCCAATTTTTACAATATTCTTGTATTTATTACATATGACTATAATACATACAATAGCATGG
Organism: Aselliscus stoliczkanus; assembly: GCA_033961575.1. Lineage (NCBI taxonomy): Eukaryota > Metazoa > Chordata > Mammalia > Chiroptera > Hipposideridae > Aselliscus > Aselliscus stoliczkanus. The sequence goes on from CM066728.1 coordinate 25,379,229, forward strand.
GAAGATATTATATGTTTTTACTTACTTTTCACTAACCTATATTTTTTAAGGTTTCTACAGTAACCTTGCATTACTTTTGTTATAAAATATGTTTGTTTTTTACACAGGCATGACATGAGCTACAGGAGAACTGTAAGGAATATGTTTCCTTATACAGACGCATGATCCCCAAGCGTTTATAAACAAAAGGAAATGTACAATTGTATGTTAGTATAATACATAGAGGTCAGGAAAAGAGAGTTAAGCTTGTAGAAATGGAACTAGAATCGCCTCCCGAGAGTATTTATATAGGCCCACAAAGATATTGATATAACTTGCTGTCAGAGACTACCCATGTTAGTTCCTTGCCATTTATGCAGCCCTGCACACGACAGCAAAGCCTCCTTTACAACCTTCTATTGAGTGCCTTAACCTCACTCTGACATATAAATTCAAGTGGCAGTGAGTTATAATATGGGGAATCTTCTCTGGTAACAGCTCAAAATACAAAGCTCACCCAACTTTTCCAAACGCCATGATTTTTAAAAGAGAAATAGGGGACCAGGGGAAAACAAGGGATAGTTAAAAACAAAACAAAACAAAAAACCTATTCCCTTCTTTCAAGCCAAAAGCACTGAGTTGTAACTACCTTGTAAATCTCTACCAATCTGTGCTCCATGTAAATCTCAAATGGGGAGTTCTTTTAGTGAATGCACCCATGGAAAGTGCTTGCCAGGATGTTTATAGAATCATTACTGGTAGGTTTTTCTCTGCAGGAAAAATATCATGGCTGCAGCTCCATTCTTTAGGGGGTGCAAAAATGTATTTCAGGAGGCAGCAAGCTTTTTCATTAAAAAAAAAAAAAAGACTTTAGTTCCAACCATAATTATATTCTCACAAAGAAACTCAGAAATGGGATTTTCTTTTTTTGGTAGATCAATGGCTTTATCCAAGCAACAGCTCATGAATAAATCTCTTTCTAAAGATCTAAAATGTTACACAAGCTCATTATTAGAAAATATTCAAATAACTAAGTATATGGCTTTAAGGGGGAAAATTTGTGATACAGTATTCTGAACCAGAGCTGCATTCTCAATGATGTGTCTTTTTTATTTTAATTATTGGGCAAGTACATTTTCAGTTAGATTAAAGTGTATCTTCTGTGAGATCACTTTTCCTACATATTTCAACTGTAACAAAATAATGCAACACTAATCTGTGAGACTTTTTTCAGTAATAGATGTTTTTCCTCAGTAAATCAATGCAAAGGCTAATTGGGGTGGAAGGTGACTATCTCTCGTGGTTATAAATACATTTGCATTGCTATCAATCTTTTCCACTACCAATGTTAAACGAGGCTGAACAACCTAGAGAAAAATGAAGTTCAATGTTAGCACATAGTAAATGCTGCCATCAAGAGGCCAAATGGAGAGTTGCCCTAACAAAAAAATAAAGTTGTCAACTAAATTACTAACACAATGTTTAAAACCTGAAATGAATCTCACTCAGAGCTTCACGGGCATTTTTTGCCAGAAGCAGAGCTTTCAAATTACAACCTGTGGGCATGGCCCATGGCCTGTTTTTGTATGGCCCTGACGCTAAAAATGTGGCCTGCAAAGCCGAACAAAAACAAGCAAAAGACTACAATACTCTACAAGTGAATATTCTGTAGCTCTGGGTAGCTTATTACTAAATAACATGTCTTCACCCCAAATCCCATCTATGGCGATGTTACATGTGGGTGGCATTAAACTTGAACTATTTAATGTTAAAAGTCATTGCACCCTATTTTCTGATGTTAAAAATAAATTATTTTATTTAATAACCTTAGCACCTAATATATGCAAACTTTGTTGAAATAATGTTTGCTATTCACTGCTTAGAATTAGCTTTGAAGTAAATGGGAAACGGATTTCCTAGAACACAACCTGATACTTTCACATATTAGACAGTGGGAGATACAGGTTTTTCACTTATTAAAGATTGGCCCCTGTATCTCTATGATTAACTATAATGCCAACTTATTTTCATTTTCCATGTCAAGGCATAACAGTATGATATAGAGGTGAGAATTATAAAAATGTGCATTTTTGGGCCCGCGATGGTTAAGAGCTGGCTTGGGAAGCCAGCGGCCCCGGTTCGGGTCCCACATATGAGGGCCAGTGACACTGGCCTCAAGAAAAAAAAAAAAATGTGCATTTTTAAAAATAACCTATTTTAATGATGTGCGTGAGAAACTATTTTTTCTTTTATTTACAGAATGTTATCTATGAAAGCATACAGCCCAAGTTAAGATGTTTATTCTCAAAGATGTTCTATGTGATGCAGGTAACTAAATAGTTAATCATTGCTCAATGAACAAACACATTTTAAGCATCCATTTCATAATTAATAGAATGTTGGTAGTAGGAACTGCTTCTGAGGTTTTCAAAGTTCTATAAAACCTATGGTGTAAAGTATTTCTCAAAGTGTGGCCAATAGTCCACTTGCAACAGACTCATATGAAGTGCTTATTTTTAAAAAATCAGATTCTTAGACTATCTTGGACCTACTGAGTCAGAATTTCAAGGTGGAACGGAATGGAATTTGAATTTTTCACAATCCCGCAGATAACCTCTGTAACCTGAAAGTTTAAGAACCACCTCATTTTCGTAAATGAGAGACAAAAAGTAAACTGATTTTCTTAAGGTCACAAAGCTAAGGTTAGAATCAGAAACAGAACCAGCCTTTCTGTCCTCCAGGCCTCCTTATCCTACACCAGTGGGAAGATAATTTTCCATTTCAGGTCTCAGAATCCTGGCACTATAATTGAGAGCTACTGACTGCAGGCAGCAGAGGCACTTCTTCAGTTACATCTTATAGTCTTTAATAAGTAAAAAACAAAAGGTGCTAGGTTATCAAAAAGAAGGTATACCAGTATGAGTTTTCTTACTATTCATCACCATTAAAACTAATAGCTGATTCCCTGTAAAGCCATCTGTGTAAAACTGTCTCTCGTCTTCTCTTTACTATAAAACTAAACAAAAACAAGGTCAAGAAACGTAAGTCAAATGAGGAACCTCTGTGTGCTGGATTGTTTGCCCACAGAAAGGCACAGTAATTCCTTCTATCACTGATGCGCACTCTTTTACAATGCGACTCTGCCACTCGTTGAAACTCAACAGGCTTCTGACTTGCTTTGACCAACAGAATGCAGCAGAAGTGTTGCTATATGACCTTCTAGCTTCAGCCTGGAGAGGTCTTGCAGCTTCTTACCCTCTTGTAATACTGAGACCATCATGCCATGAAAATATTCAGGATGAGAGACCCTGTGGAGAGAGAAGCCCAGACATCCCAGCTATCTCAGCCATCCTAGTGGAGTCTCCAGCCAACTACAGTCACATGAATGAACCCACGTGAGACCAGCAGAACTGCCCAGACAACCAACAGAATTGGGAGAAATGATAAATTGTGGTTGACTTAAGTCACTAAGTTTTGGGGTGGTTTATTACATCATAATAGATAATTAATAGGCTAAAAAACAAACATAACACTAAACCACAACATATAAAGAAAACTATACGCTAATCTGCAACCACTGCCAAGTGCAGTGAAAATAATACAAAGACAGGGAGGGCTCTATGAGAGGCACAAGCCACTGCAGACTCTGAGTGGAGTGAGGCATTCGTCACAGTACGTGGGAAACACCAAGACAAAAATAATCACTCTTCACTTGAATGGACAACTGGGTTTCATGTGGAAGTTGTGGAATCCTCAATAAACCTTACTTTATACCAGAGTGGCAGATTGTCAAGCTGAATAAGAAAGCATATAGACATGCCACCTTTCCACGAGAGCTACTGCAGATGAAACAGGGTGGCAGAGAAATTATCAGTGGCAATTAGCCCTGCAGAGAATCAGGGAAAACCATTACCAGAAAAAGGCAGGAAGGGAGGAAGGAAAGAAGGGAGAAAGGGAAGAAGAGAGAGAGATAAATGAATATATATATATACACACACACATACTCACACACACATTTTTGGCTTCACTATGTGCCAGAGAGACCTCTAGCTAACTCAGAGAGTTGATTTATAGGTTAGAATATTAGTGAGAATGTGTTCAAAAGCTGTGGTCTAAACTTCAAACTTCCTGCTGTACTCTACCTAACCCTCCTCTAGACTATCTATCATCAAATAGCTGATTCAAGTCAGCATTACAGATGAATAATAGAAAAAAATCAGCTGGGATATATAAAAAAATTAGTACCAAAAACCTAAGGAAAAGAATATGGTAAAAGGAAGGCAGATAAAAAATTCACAAGACTACATACAACACAAATTATATATATTTACATAAATTATTTATATATAAATTTTACTATTTATTTTTTGTTACACATGTAACACCACGGAGCAGGTGGATGCGGCCAGGAAGGCAAGGCCACGCAGGTAGATGCAGGAGTTGGGGAACCAAAGAGGGCTGTCTCAAGGGAAGACTCTCAAAGACCTGGTGCCCACTTCACTGTGGAACAGATTTTTACGGGTGGTATTACAGAAGACACTGAAGAACATCACCTAAGAGATGATTTTGAACAGTGTGGGAAACCTGAAGTGACTGAAACCATGACTGACTGAGGCAGTGGGAAGAAGAGCAGCTTTGCTTTTGTAACCTTTGATGACCATGACTCTGCGGACAAGGCAGTCATTCAGAAATACCATGCTGTGAATGGTCACAACCATGAAGGAAGGAAAGCCCTATCTAAACAAGAGGTAGCCAGTGCTTCGTCCAGCCAAAGAGATCAAAGTGGTTCTGGAAACTTCGGTGGTCGACGAGGTAGTTTTGGTGGGAATGACAACATTGGTCATGGAGGAAACTTCACTGTTCGAGGTGTCTTTGGTGACAGCTGTGGTGGTGAGGATATGGTGGCAACGGGGAGGGCTATAACGGGTTTGGTAATGATGGAAGTAATTTTGGAGGTAGCAGAAGCTACAGTGATTTGAGCAGTTACAACAATCAATCTTCAATCTGTGGACCCATGAAAGGAGGAAACTTTGGAGGCAGAAGCTCTCGGCCCCATGGTGGTAGAGGCCAATACTTTGCCGAACCATGACACCAAGGTGGCTAGGGCAGTTCCAGCAACAGCTGTAGCTATGGCACTGGCAGGTTTTAATTACTGCCAGGAAACAAAGCTTAGCAGGAGAGCAGTGCCTGAGAAATGACAGGGAAGCTACAGGTTACAACAAATTGTGAACTCAGCCAAGCACAGTGGTGGCATGGCCTAGCTGCTACAAAGAAGACATGTTTTAGACAATAATCATGTGAATGGGCAAAAAAGTCGAGGTCTGTATGTGTGATTAATTGTACAACAGGTTATTTTAGTTTCTATTCTGTGGGAAGTGGAAAGCATTCCAACAAAGGGTTTTAAGGGTAGATTTTTTTTTTTTTGCACCCAAGCTGTTGATTGCTAATGTAATAGTCTGATCATGACGCTGAATAAATGTGTCTTAAAAAAAAATCTTTTAGGCTTTTATATTAATAAGTCATTTAAACTGAGAATTTAGATGAGTCTATTCTGAATTTTTTGAAGATTACTTCTTTCAATAGCTGTGCTTCAGGATTGTTTTTAGGAAAACAGTATTTCCCTTTTTTCACGTAATTGTGTTTTTTTTTTAAACTATCTCTTTCATTTCACTGGCACAAGGGTCAAGAGAGAGGAGAGGAAAAGGAAGTTTATCTAAAAGATGATGGTAACCCATTGAGTCTGATATTTTTCCCTTCACATTTGCATAACTTTTATAATATGCTTCAATGCTTCTTCAAAATGAGATAAAGTGATTTGATGGCCCCACAAAGCTGTGTTATAGTCCTCTAAGAAAAGATACTCCCATTTCACTTCAAGCTGCTTAAAAGAACTGTAAGACTCATGGCAACTATTAGCTGTTCCTGATGTTAAGGGAATCACAGGACAATCAGGGATAGCTGTATCATTTTCCACTAACCTGGGTGTGATAGGTCGTCCAACCGAGGAGGGGTGACTAGAGGTAACAATCTAGGTCATGTCTTAGAGCCAAAATAGGAAGCCACCTGGATACAGGTAGGGGAAACATATTTACAGAGGTGCCAAGTTCAAAAGAGACCATGGCTATCACAGAGCTGGACATACTAGTGAAGAAAGGCAACCTCAGCAGAAAATACCAATATGTGCTGGGCTCAAAGGAAAGAAGGAATGATCTTGGTTGATTTAAATAAATAGGTAAATAAATATTAAAGTTATACTTAATAACGAGCTCTTAAAATTATTTCTAGTTAAGCTATACCATTTGAAAGTAAATTCACTTTCACCTTTCTATTAAAATGGATCCACCAGGTTTGGGGTGAGTGCCTGAGCCAACAAAATGAGAATAAATCGCCAAGAAAAGCTATCTTCTCATGTCTCTTTAATAAAATGATTACATAGTATTCATACTACTTTCATGAGCTGATTGATCATATCTATTAGGTTGTTGGAAAAGTCATAACGTATTTTTCTGTTTTTCATTGCAAAAATGCATCATGACTTTTCTGACAACCCAATAAACGAACATTTTTTTTTTTTTTAGGATTTTATTGGAGAATTGGGGGAGGGGAACAGTGTTGGGGAATTGGGGGAGGGGACCAGCCAAGTTGTTGTTCTTCAATCTTCATTGTGGAGGGCTCCAGTCGCCATCTGGCTTCCGGTCAGCAGCTCATGGCCTCTGTGCTCAAGGTGCTGTGTTCAATCTTAGTTGGGCATAGCCATCATCCCATGCAGGAGTCAAACCAGCAGCCTTGTTGTTAAGAGGGCACGCTCTATTCACTGAGCCATCCAGGCGGCAGCTCAGCTCAAGGTGCCACGTTCAGTCTTAGTTGCAGGTAGACTTAGCGACCATTGAACAGGCAATCTTGTTGTTACACCAGCTGAGTCATCCTGTCACCTGTTGTCAGCTCAGCAACAGCTCAGCTCGGGCTCAGCGTTCACTGGCCCATGTGGGAATCGAACCAGCGGCCCTGTTGCTCAGAGCTCGCACTCTAAGCCAACTCTTAACCAACTGAACCACTCGGCCGACCCCTAACTAAACTTTTAAAATGCATATCTTGGGTGTTATCACATGTGAGATGAGCTGGGAATGCTATGTCCCTTGTTGTCTCTAGAACTGACATAAATGGTGAGAAGGAGGTGGCTAGAGAGAGAGTAAGGGCAGAGGTTCAAAGAAGAAAGAGCTGAACATTGACTAGTACTCTATTTCCCATTATAGTCTAGATGTATATGGGGACAATTCACTGTTGCGCTGTTAATTATTTCAGCAGAAAAACCTGCCCGAGAAACTACCTTTGCCATCGAATATAATTCTCACTACAACCCTGAAAAATAGATGGTAGCTTCTCAACATTTTACAGTAGAGGAAACAGGCCAGTGATGATGTAACTTCTGCACTGCCCACAAACCACACCTCCTCTAAGCAGCTTTCCCTGAATTCCTCTCCTCCCTCTAACTGGTTTGGGTGGTATCAGCTGGTCTCTCTCATGACCTCAGAATCACCTCAGCTCTGTGAATTGCAATTAGTGTACCTGTTTGTTCACCTAACCCACCTTCTCTGAACAGCCGTGAAGGCAGTAACTATACTTAATTTCTCTCTGCATCTCTAGAAGTCTGGCTGGTATATAGGTGAAGTTCAATAAATATTTCATAAATGTAAGGATTATGGAAGTACAAAATCCCAGAAAGGGTGAGGGCTACTTTGGTAACTGGTCCAACCATCCAGATGTGATGGTAGGGTCCTCTGGTCCTCCTACAAGTTCCCATGGCCCCAGCCAGTCCTTTCACTTAGGAACAAGCCTAGTTTATGTCAAAGTCAGGAATCAAGCAGAATATTCAAAAAATTATAAGTCTCTCTGATTCTTATCAGCAGTTGTTTTCAGATAATACATACTGTGATTCAAAATTACATAAACTTGTCCTCCTAAACGATCCCATAAAATCCTCAGTGTTTATCTAAGGGAAAATATAACCATTGCTAGATAAAATACTTAACAATATTTTTTTTGACAACCTACCTTGTTGATAATGTTTCTAGTCATTAATTTCGGACTCAGGAAGAAGGAATTCAGCCATTTTTCATAGGCCTGCAGACGTCATACACATTTCTGCTGAATCAAGCACAGGATAATGCTACAAGACCCACTCAGCTGAAACACATCACCTCAGCAACCATACGTTACTAACTATTAAAACAAAATGGGAATCTGTTTTTCAACCCGATAGTTTACCTAAAAGTCTCTCTTAGGCAGGTTTGACCTTTATATTATGGAATTCATTGTGCTGTAAGCTCTTACATTTGTATCACTGCTTAACATGCACTCTTCATAGAAACCTGCCCTAACAATTTTTAACTGTATTCATTCATGCTGAGCACTCTGCTTAACTACTAGTCTAAAATGCAGTACAGTTACCAGAGGAATGTTTCCTGTTATTTTCAGAACTATGAAGGTCAGACTAGTTTCATGCAGAGGGAAATGAAATCTTTTGTGTCTTCAGGCTGTGCAGTATCATTTCTATGCTTTCCTTGCTGTTTATGTTGAGGCCTTCGACTGTTCCTCATTTCACGGTGTTCACCGTTGTTCTCGCCTGCCTTCTCCCCCAAGCCTTTTTAACTGAGCAAGGTTAATTCTAACGCTCTAACGCCTATAGGAATTATATAACATGCACAGCATTGTAAATTTAGGTTAAAAGCAGCCTTTGTTACCAGAAAGCAAGATATATTCATGAAGTAGTTCTACAAAATGCTTTAATCAAGTAATTAATCCCTTGGATAAAGTATTTCATTTTCTATATTAATTTGAGTTCGGATGACCTCATAGATTGCGTATTGTTGGGTTCCTATTACACTTGTATACACAATGGCAACATAAACCCATCCCTGGTGCAAGTGGCTGCTAGATGTATGGGTTCTGGAGTTAGGAAGACCTGGATTTGAGGCAGTTCTATCAGTTATTTGCTGTGTGAACCTAGGCAGGTTGTCTAGCCAGCTTATTCTGCATTTAAGAAATTGAGTGCCCACCGTTCTATTATTATTATTACTCCTTGCTTATAGACCTATAGCAAAATGAGTCTAGGTACAATTGCAGAACTTGCAAATATTTTCATTGAAAATGCAGCGCTCAATGAAATCATGCCAGAATCACTGCAATACAGCTGAGAGCAGTAGGGGAAGTTCTACAGGACCAGACGTTGTTAAAGGTTGTGCCCACATAGAATCAACGAAGTAAACTGCAAAAAAGAACAGAGCAGACTTACATGGAGTTGGGACAAACGTCAATGGCAGAGGAGTCCTACCTTGTGGGCGAGGCATAGCAACAAGTAAAATCCTAGCTTTTGAAGTCTGGCATTCAAAGACAGTCATTTAAGTGGCCTTAAAACAGTCCACTGGTTTTCAACTACCACTGTAATGATTCACTGTTATGTTAGAGATCGATGGGCAAGAAGGAGGTGGAGTTGTAGCTAACTCCCTTGGAATTTCACATAAATCCCAGCTTACAACTTTCCTATAAATCACCTTATTACTGATGGATGTGTATGCCTGTCGTACAGGAGAATGTTCTCCACCATGCATTTTGCAAGTGTATTGAGTCAAATTGTATCCCCCCAAATATATATCCGCCTAGACCTGTGAATGTGACCTTGAGAAAAAGGGTCTTTGCAGATGTGATTAAGGATGTCAAGATGGCATCATCCTGATTAACCATGGACTGTAAATCTAAGATGGTGTCCTTGTCACAGACAGAAAAGGGGAAGACACACAGAGCATAGAAGGCCATGTGAAGACAGAGGCACAGTACCAGGGTCCCAGATGAGTATTCAGGTTTGAAGCCTTACTCTAGTCCTAGAAGGGAATCAAAGCATTCATTCATTCTGCAGCTATTTTATGGAGGGCCAGAGCTTGATGGGTATGGTCAAATAATATCATATCAGCTGGGTAGTAGGAAGGTGTTTCTGTGACTTGTCCACCATCTAAACACCTTAGGCTTACCGTTGATCTGGCAGCACTAATTCCAGGTCTTCATCAACCAATGAATCTAGGACTGTTAATATTTTACCTTGTTCAAGATTGTCTCAGGCACCAAGGAAGTGCAGTCATTAGGAAAAGAATACCAGTAGTTATCACTATGAGAATTCAGTGCCTGGAGCTACAAGGCAATGCTACCGCTTCAGCTTCTCCATTCATGCTTCTCTTGTACTTTCCATGGCCTTTGAAATGTGATAAAGAGAAATCCAGATTCCAGTGTTCCTGACTTCAAGTGTCAACATGTAATTAACTCAGTATGTCCAGGCTAAAAATTGATTGACAGTGAGAAAGCAATGCTTAGTCCACAGGAATGGCTTTCTCATATGATCACTGTAACAATGTCTAGTGAATATGGCAGAGCTAAGGCTGTCTCCTTTGAACAATCACAAAACTACAAAGTGAAGAAAATTGAGAAATACAAGCAAGGTGTGATCACAAAATACGGTGAATGTTTAAATTTAAAAAATGTATTACAGTAAAAGACACATTGCGATTAATCCCCCTCAAAATATTCCCCCTCACTTCAAACACATGTATCCCATTGTTCTTGCCACTTTCTGAAGCAGTTCTGGAAGTCCTCTTTTGCGAGTCTTTAGTTGAATTGTCGTGGCTGTCTCAATGTCCTGAATGTATTCAAAACGTTTTCCTTTCACGGTCATTTTGACTTTGGGGAAGAGCCAGAAGTCACATGGTGCCAGATCTGGTGAATACGGTGGATGAGGACACACTGTAATGTTTTTGTTTGTTATTTTGGTTTTTTTTTTTTTTTTTTTTTTTTTAAGATTTTATAGGAGAATTGGGGGAAGGAACAGCTTTTTTGGGGGAATTGGGGAAGGTGAACAGACAAGTTGCTGTCCTTTTGTTCTTCAGTCTAGTTGTGGAGGACATCACTTCACTGGCCCATGTTGGTATTGTGATCATTGTGCTCTTCCTGGCTGAGGCAGATTGGTCACCAGTCATTAGACAGCCTCTCCGGGCAGCTCACACCAGCTCATGCCAGCTGCCGGCCACTCACAGTAGCTTATGACAGCCCACTGCAGCCCCACTGCAGCCTACACCATCACCGGTGATTCAAGGCAGCCCAGCTCCAGGTTGAGCTGTTGTCCACCATGTTAGCTATAAAGGGTGTAGCATAACTGGCCAATGTGGGATCCGAACAGGTGGCCCTGATGCTCAGAGCTCGCACTCCCAAGCCAACTCTTAACCAACGAGCCACTTGGCCGGCCTCACACTGTAATGTTTTTGACAGAAATTGCAATACACCAGAAGTGATGTGTGACATGGAGCGTTGTCATGATGGAGGATGATTTTCGGAGGATGAAAACACACCTTCTCTCAACCGTAGCTCACACCCGACTGACTACAACGAACAAGCTGAAACTTGTCACACACTGTTAATAAGGTTTGACATGCCACTTCCCATATTGAAGATTCCTGCCTTTCTGTTGGATGGCACTCAGCTGCAGCATTCACCTTAGTTTTTGATCATACCTCATATGAAATATAAATGTCTATGTGTATACAGCCACAATGATGAACCATACTTTAAGAAGAAGTTTGCCAGCGACAGTGAGTATTAGGCCTCTTGAGAAAGCTGAGAGCAGTCACAGGATTATGCAGTGAAGTCACTGGATGAGGACTGAAATCAATAACTCCCTACTTGCAAAGGCAAGATCTGGGTGCATGGAAGAGCACTTGAGGGTCTCTATAACTATCTGACAACCAACGGTGGCCAAGGAGATGGAGCTAAGTAAGAAAAAACTGACATACTGAAACAAAAATTTACCTGTTGGGGTGGTGAGAGAAGAGAGATGAAGGACATTAACCAGTTCTTGGCAACATAACAAGTAAACAGTAAGTCAGTACACAAGAAATACTGTGACAGGAATTTTCAATGTGACCCAAAGTGTTCTAATATGTAATAGCAGACTCCTACCCTCAATGAGGTTTTCCTTTAATCTGTAAAGTCTACAAAGACAATTAATTAATCCAGCTCACTCTTGCTGTTCCACTACGTTTCATCTTCAAATAACTGTCCCATTAAAAAATGGCTTTCCAAGCCTATTCATCACTAATGTGTTTTCATGCTATCTATTCTATTCTTTGCAGAACCTAATGTTGTCTTGATTTCTCTTAAGGTTTTATTTTTCTCTCTTATTTATTTATTTATTTATTTATTTATTTATTTATTTATTTATTTATTTATTTTTGAGGGCAGTGTTACTGGCCCTCATATGTGGGACCAAACCGGGGCTGCTGGCTTCCAAGGCCAGAGCTTAACCACTGCGCCACTCGGCCGGCCCGAGCTCTTTTCCCATTTTTTTTGAGCTCTTTCAGTTCAGTATTCATTTCTTTCTGCTATTTATCATTAGTCCTTTGTGCTGTTTTCATCTCTTCTCAATCAATACTCTTATTTCCAAGAGCCATCTTCTTTTATTTTGCCAAATAACTCAACTTTCCCTCCCCTGTCTTTCAAGAGCCTTACTGCTAAGATGAATAATAACTAAAAATTAATCAGCATGGAATATGTAAAGAGATATTCCAAGAAAAAGGAACCCAAGCACCAAAATATATGAAAAAATACATAAAGAAAAATGTTTAAAAGACTATACCAGAAATACTATACCAAAAAACCCATGCCACAAAGCCTATACAGAAAGCAGATTAAGATCATGGGGAGTTTTTATATAAAATTAATGAAATACAAAGAAAAATATAATATGGTGATTTAAATATATGAAACATTAGAAGCATCAAAAAAAGGCATTGACGGGGCCAGCCAAGTGGCGCGGTGGTTAAGAGCTGGCTTGGGATGCCAGTGGCCCCGGTTTGGGTCCCACATATGAGGGCCAGTGACACTGCCCTTAAAAAAAAAAAAAAAGGCATTGACAGCACTGAAAAACAAGTCATAATTAGGAAGAACTACACTGCTAAAGCTGAGCTAAATAAAAAAAAAAAAACACCTCACAAACAGTAGACACAAAATAAGAATATGTTGAAAAACAATCTAATAAATATTGAGAGGAAGGATTAAGAAAAGAATATGGTACAAGGAATAAAAGCACACTGATTTTTCTAATTCTGCAAAGCAGATATTATTTAAAACTAATAACTCAAGCAATTGAGATAATCTTGTTTTATAATATTAAGGAAAACAAAAACTACACAAATAATATAATCAGGTTAAGTTAAAATAATATGCACATCCTGTTATCACATACTCATATATACATATATATAAACACACACACACACACACACACACACACACAGAGTTCACACATGCGTAAAACATTTCTAGACAGGATATGCAAGAAACTACAAAGGTTGCGTCTGGAGAGGAGGGCTGGTAAACTGCGTATCTGGCATCAGAAGACTTTCCTTTCTTTGTAAAATCAACCATCTGTACTAGTTGGAGTTCTACCATTGGCATAAATTACTGTTTGGATTAGTGAAAAGACAGGTAAAAGCTCCACGTAGCAGACGTAGCCAGATAAGCTGGGCGCTGGGCTGTACTTCCTGGAACTCTGGGATCCCAGCCCCAGCAACAATGGACGAATGTACAAGTTACAAACAACAGCGATGCAAGTTGTAAAATACTTGATTAATTGAAAATATAAATTCAAAAGATACATGGAGTCAGACAGATATTACATTGCTGTAATATATCATTTACTCAGAGTTAATTCTAGGGTCACTGGCCTAATATTTTAATCAAGTTGTAAAAATAGAATTATATTCATTACATATACTCTAAAAAACAAAATGTGGTTTAAGAAATTATGGAATTTACTTCAGTTTCAAACCTGGTCTCCTTTACTTGAGGGCATGCCGGGGGCTGACAGCATTCTGGTGTCTGAGGCCACCTTGAAATAAAGATCCATGCTCAGCTCTGGATGTCTGGGGTGCTGCCTTATGGTTGGTCATGTAATATCTCCTGTCTCTATGAACCCATGTGCCTTTCCTCCACATCAGATCCTATAGGAGACAGTACTTTCACTGCATTTATGGCAAGTTCCTGGGGCACCCTGATGATAGCTGGCTGTGTAAGTCAATGACGGGGCAAGATTTCCTAAAAAGGAAACTCCCCTAAGACAGGTTACAGTCCGAGGGGACCCCAGAACTGAGAAATAGGGGACTCAAGCCCCTTGGAAACTGAGGCTCAGGCCTCTGGTCACATAGGCAAATCCTGTCTGTAAGAAACAGTATCTGTGAAAAGCTGGTGATATCAACCGACCTCGAGCTTACTTGCCTATACAGCTGTGAAAGGTTTCCTTGGAGACCAGGAGACCAAGGTCTCTCGGCCATGAGAGTTCTGATAAGAGACAACTTACTGACCATAAGGTATTTTAATTAACAGCCTTGTTTTAACTGTTTGCTTTGTACATTGCTGTAGCAACAGATACTGAAGCTTTGACTGAGAAACAGATGTTACCCTCTATTACAATAATATGCAGCTCTTTGTAGGATAGGAAAAGATTGAGACTCCTTTTGCTACTAAGTATTATGACCACATAGAAATAGTTTTTTGCCCTAAACTCAGCCACTGCTAGACTCTTGGCAATAGTTCAAGTATATGCCCTGTAAGGTAGTTATGGTAACCACTCTTTAGATAATAAGTAAAATCCTTGAACAGGCCACAGTGTACCCTGGAAAGATACAATTACAAAAAAGTAAAAGTTCTGAGAAAGAAAAACATCATGATCATGTGAAACAGAACTTGTAATTGAGATAATGGTCAGAAGCCCCTATAAAAGGGGACAGGCTTTAACAATAAAGTGTGTGTGTGTGTGTGTGTGTGTGTGTGTGTGTGTGTGTGTGTGTGACACTCCTGTGAACCTCTTTCCGGTGTCTCAATGATTCTTTCTCCTCACCGACGCTGTCCCACGCGAGGGAACCCTGGTCCTCGTGGGGGCCGGCCCCCCGCAAGGGCAGATGCTTTGATTTCAAGGCACAATTAGAATAAACAGTGAAAAATATCTGGTGATGTCTGAGGCCCCGAAAATACTAGGATCACAGTCAAAATAATTCTTTGTGACCCAGTTGAATATGAAAACTTTATTTTCCTAATCAATTTACAGATGCTTTGCAGAAATAGATCTCAGTTACAAGGCAGAGCTTTGTCTTGGTGATAACCCCTTGAATTTCAGCACTCCAAAAGTGAACTTGAAGATGTAATTTAAATGAACTTGATTTGAGCCAGAAAGAAATGAAGGCTTACAGTGTAACTCACATGAAAAGGACATACCCATTCACTCATGCCTTCTTGTTCTGAAAACATTTTGCAGATGAAGGGTACATTTTCAAAACATATGATGATGGTACACTCAACTTGGTGAAAGATAAATAAAGAGGGGTTCAGGATATCACTGCAATTTAGATGTAGTTGATCCATCAAGAAGTCTTTTGAAAACTTCTCACAAGTTAACAACCTGTCATTTCCTGGCTGGACTCAAGGCTTCATTTACTATCCTTACAAAACAGAAAGAAGAGTCACTAGCTTCAGAACTACATTTAGATAGTGTATTTCTAGGGGTTAGATACTATAAAATCAACAGAAATTTGAAGTACTAAGTAGCACTAGGTCTGCTGTTTACATAATGTTACTTAAAATATGTTTATACTGTATATTCTTAGTTATACACTAAAGAATGTAAGTACATTATAACTGCAAGAGGAACAGATTAATGGACTGTATTAGAGTCTAATTACCATCTGATTTTTATTAGCCCACCTCAACCTTATTATTAATGCAAAAATCATATTTCCTGTTTAACAGACTTCTGTCAATTGATGCTTTTCTTCCTCCCTTATCCTGACAAAGTCCCATTTTATCTACTCTCGACATAGATTAGAAAAGTTTTCCATTAAGCTCCAACAATAAAACCAAATAACAAACTATTATTTATTGACTACTAATTATTTGTGAAGCTCTTTACTAGGCTCAGTAAGATGCCAACATCTTTGAACAGCCTCAAGGCCTCTGATGGAAGGATACCTAGGAAAATCCATCTCAGCCTTGTTCAGTTGTTTCTTGTCACCTGAGATTTAGGCACTTAGCAGATTTACTCACATGTTAAAGAGCTAGCATTAAAATACACACGTAGACTGGTAGAACCGGGAAAAGGAAAGAATTAGATTTGGCAGAGTGATCCTTAGCCTTAAGTAACCAGAGAAAGAGATACAGGCAATGAGAACCATTTAATCCTGCAGAAACCAGGAAGAGAGTGCTATGGGTGAGATATGGAGTAAGAAGAGGGAGATGGTTCAAAAGTTAATATAAGAAAGAGATGTTCCCTTTCTAACCACCAAGCATAGAACTCTAGGAGCTAGGCAAATACCCTTTGATGGGAGAGATGAAATCTTCTCAATAGATATAACATTAAAGCATCTCAGACAAAAGACACTCGCATGCCAATAAGTAAGGATACCCTAGGGGAAAAAAAGAAAAAATGGCCTCCTGCCTGACCACCCTAGCAAGAAGGCTAGGCAACTACAAGATATAAATAGGTTTTAACAACGAGACAGCCACATGTAAAAAATCTATTTGGATCCCTACCTCTGACTACATACCAAATTTGAATCAAAATGGATCAGACATAAGTGTAAGAGGTAATACTATAAAAACTTTTAGAAACACAGTTGCTCCTTCGACACTTTGCCTAGAAATCTCCTTAGACAAATACCCAGTTTCATCACTTGCAAGTTCTACCATCCACAGACACTAGTACACAGCTCTGCCTTGTTCCTTTGCCACTTAGAACACAAGTCACCTTTCCTCCCTTGTCCAATAGTATGCTTCTCATGTCATTCTGAGGCCACCTTACCAGAATGGCCTTTACCATCCACGTTTCTACCAACATTTTGTTCACAGTTACTTATAAACTAACTAAAAAAATGGAAGCTTTCTCTGCATCTCTCATCTTTCCTTTCTGAGCTCTCAAATTGCCTTTAACAGTCCCTTCATGACAATCTTAGCTTTTCCTATCATACACTTCAAAATTCTTCCAACCTTCACCTAGTCCCCAGGTCTAAAGCCGCTTCCACATTTTGCGGCATTTGTTATAGTAGCATTCCATTTTTTGGTACCAAAATCTGTAATAGTCTGCTCAAGCTGGCAAAACAAAATACCGTAGATGGGTGGCTTAAACAGCAGTTCTGGAGGCTAGGAAGTCTAGGCTGAAGGTGCTGGCAGATTTCATTCCTGGTGAGTCCTCTTCCTGGTTTGCAGAGGGCTGCCTTCTAGCTGTGCCCTCACATAGCAGAGAAGGAGCTCTCATCTCTCTTCTTCCTAAAAGGAGACTAATCCCATCCTGGGGGCCCTACCCTTATGACTTCATCTACACCTAATTACCCCCCAAAGGCCCCACCTCCTAATACCATCATATTGGGGGTTAGGGCTTCAACATACGAATTTTGGGGGTGGGGACACAAACATTCAGTCTGTCAAAATTCCCTTAGAGAGATGAACTGGAGACACCAAAAGATTGACATGGCTAGTTCGTGACTAATTCTTGAATAGAATACATTTCAGATTCCCTAATCCAGTTCTCTTTCTCTGAGGCCACTGTGTCACTGCTGAGGTGGAAGAGAAGAGAGAGAACACCAGACACCTACTTAGTGGAATCACTACCCTCTCTCTCAGCAGTCTTCTGTTATTTCCAAGATGAATTCTATTTCCCCATTAATTTGTCACTTGCTACAAAAACCTTACTTGTAGATATTTGAATTACCACCAACAAAAATGCCTCCATTACATGCTAAGTATACAGTTGGGGTTCCAACCTGGCATTTTGTCCTTGGCAGTTCTGCTCTCCTGTACTGATTAAATAATAGCCAGTAATTACCATTCACTGAGTACCTACTGTGAGCCAAATGTTTGCCATAAATAACATAGCACATCTTCTGTGGCCTCATAGCAGCCTTGCTGTTTGCCTCCCTGCATTCGCCCAGAAGGGCAGGGCCTCCTGGGGACAGGATATTCACTATGTTTATGGCAAAACCCCATGGGACCCTAAGAGAGAGGGCAGGTCAGCCAATGACGGGCAAAGACCCAAAATATGCACATTAGGGTGGCCTAAGACAGGCGCTGTCCTTGGGTACTTTGGGAGGAATCAAGGAGGTGAAGCATATGGGGCCTAAGGGCCTGTGAACTCCTATCTGCAGAGCTAGCAGCTTGCCAAAGAAGAGAGAAATCTTCCTAGGAAGATAACAGCAGTCCTTGCATTCTTGCCTCTAAGTCTCATAGTGAACCATTATCTGTCTCCGTAGGAGGCAAGGTTGTATTGAACTAAGGGTCTTTCGGCTGAGGGAGTCTGTGACCATAGGGAGATTTGGCTAAATTCTTGGGTGATGCATGTGATTTACAGACTTCGGAAAGAACAAAGCCCCTTCCCTGTCTGTACTCAATAAAAGCTGCAAGCTGACCAGACTCATGGCTCTTGTCCATCAGACAGAATCCCCTGGCTCACATTGCTTTCTAAACTATCCCTGTCTCTTGCTCTTTATTTCTTTTTCTGAGTTCCCGCCGGTCCTCTCGAGGAAGCTAGACCCAGCCGCGCAGAGACGCGACAATCTTCCTCACCAAAACTCATGAGTTTTATTAATTTCCTTTTTAAATGAGGAAACTGAGCCTTAAAGAGGTTAAGTGGCTTGCCCAAGGTCATACAGCCAGCCAGTGTCAAAACCATGACTTAAACACAGGTTTATCCAACTACAAAGTCCAAACCCTTAGTCACAGCAATCTATATCCTAATGGGGCCCAGTGCCCTCCATCCATCTTGTTCCACACTGCCTTCAGGGGCCTATATTCCCCCAGTAGCTAAGACTCAGGCTGCCCAATACCACTGACACTAGTCCATTCTTCCATGACAGACCTAAACCTCAGAGCTATCTTCTCTTTTAAAAAGTGGGTGAAAGAGGCTCAACAAACAGGCCCTATTGAGGAATGAGAACTCAGTACAAGTACCAGCGGTACCCAAAAAATGCATATAAGTGACATTTTGGTCAACGTTACTCAACCAGTTCGCTGTAATCAGAAGTGTCTGGATGCTGATGGTAACCACTTTGAGTACCTCTTGTAATTGCAGAAGTTAAAATGTGACTTGTATTCACTTTTTGTTATTAGTATATATTGAGCATTACAATTTTAATACAGTTTTCCTTTTTTAAAATGTGTATACTTTTTTTGGCACCCTCTGTATACAGTATTGATCATGAAAGCTTTCTTAATCCATGTATCCGAACTTGTTTAATACATTTGCATGGAAATCTTTCTATATACTATGTATTGTGTTTTCTTAAACACCACATAAGGAATAAATACAATATCTAACAATTATTTGGTACAGCACTTTTTGAACATTTTTAAAAAGCAAAACCCATTATTCAAACAAATTTTTTCCCAGAACTTCGATGTATCAATCAGTTTCACAGAAGGAAAGAAATGTAACAGAGAGGGTAACACAGAACAGCATAATAAATGGACTATTTATAACAGTGCAGCAGGGTTTAGGGAAATCAAAAAGGGGCTGATAAATACCTGGGGTGTGGCCACTGGAGGAAGACTGCAGTTGACCAGCTAATTTCCAGGACCTGGAGTGAGCACTTGCTGACCAGCTGCTGTCTACAAGCATGGGGGCTGGCTTTGATCTGCTCACTTTCAGAAGGCAGGAGTGAGGCTACTGTCGACTAGCTCATTTACAGAAGTATGGTCCCTGAAGTGATGCTGTCACGATTCATTTTCAGAGCTTATGAATTATCTTCAATTAACTGTGGTTACTTAGTCACAACTTGGGGCTTTAGCTAAAATGTCTTTACCTTTCTTGAATACGAAAATAAGTTACTTTTTATTTCTTATTCCCTCCTTCTGGTCTTTCCTCAATCAAACCTGTGACAGACCATAAGGGATTGTCCAGATGTTTACTTGTGGAAGCATGATTTTCAGCTGGTATCACTTAAGTGATTTCGGCACCAACTACTGTGAAGAAAAAAGTAGCTCTAATTGCCAATTTTTTTATAGTTTATTATATATAAATTTATACAAAATAAATTTACAATTTTTATAATTGGAAAAAAAGCTGAATACAAAATATTGAGGGCATCCTGACAAAGTCAATACAGGATGCAGGACAAACCATAAAGCATGAGAAAGGAGAGTGATTTTCCTCCCCATGTGATGCTTTAAAATGAGATTTGCATTTCCAAGGCACAATTTAAGATGGCTATGTTACCTCTTGAGATCTTGACAAGAATGTATGTATTTGACTTGTTAAAGCAACTTTTAAACTGAGGATGAGGGTAAAAAGATCAGATAAAAACCATGAAAGCGGCTATTATATGCACCATCATGTAAGAGATGACCAGGTGAGTCACCCAGGAAGAGAACCTAGCAGGAAGTTAGAAAACAATACCAGCAGTCTTCACACTAATGCACAGATGACAAGCGACTTAGAAAAAAAACAAGGCACAACAATTATGATATAGGAGTCACTGACACTGGTATGATGAGATTTCTGATTGGAGTACACACAAATGAGAAGGGAGGTGTGGGGACGTATACGGGGAAGATACACACCTGCCATGAAATTCAGGACACCTGAAGTAAAATGCACTGTGGAAAATATTTAGGCAGAAAAGAGAGAAAAGCCTGGGATATTATTATGAAAATCCATTACAGAATTTCAGGCCAGAGAGAGAAAAAAGATTTCAGCACACAGCTCATGGCCTGAATATATAAAATTTAATTAAAAGAGCACGAAATCAGGAAACATAAAATTCAGTAGTGAGAAAGAGCTCTCATTGTCCAAACACCTCTCTTTTCTTTTCCCCAAATCAAGCATCTGACAATTCTTTATACTCGTATGCCAAAAAGCTAATCTCCCTGAAAGGAGAGACAGCAAAAATTGAAGCTACTATTCTGGACCACAAAAATGACCAGCAAGAAGCAATTGATTGATAAAAGTGAAAGTGTCAGGCACCTTGAGAGAATGTGAACATGTCATCTTAAGATCTGTGATATCTACTGAAGGGAACTCAAGACTGTGATTAAGTTCTGCAATTCAAAATGATCCTGATAAGGAAGAAAAGGAGTGTCTCCTCTGACATGCTCAGATTTTAAAAGGATGTAACAAGCTCGGCTTTTAAAAGCATACATACACAAAAGCTGAAATAGAGTGTGTGTAGGAAATGTACAGGAGAAAAGATAAAATGTTTAACCCTCCCCTCCAATACCCTATTAGTTGAGAATCTCTCCCCAAAATTGCTAAAGCCAACAACAAAAAAAAGGTTTTATAAATTTTATGTGAACCAGATGTAAGGAAGCGGTTGAGGGATGACAAAGATAATGCAAGGCTTAACTTCCTTTTTTTTTCTTTTACTGCAATTTTAAAAATCAAGAATAATCTTCAGCCTGGAAAGTTAAGGGAGAAAAATGGCAAGAAGGTTTCAGCCCATGGCAAGTACAGATGTTTATAAAAGACAACGAAGTCTCCAGACCTGGACACATTTCACACTGAAAGACTGTGGAAGTGATAAATCGAGCAAGGCAGTAAGACTAGAGACAGGAAATGGAATTTCTACTTAAAAAAAAGTCGGATTATACAACTACAGATTGGTAAATAATGTTGATTCCAAGTAAGATTAGACTGAATTCGCTGAAAGTCTATTTATATTAGAAACAGAAATGGTGATCTTTAGGAGTAAGCATGGGCTCACTAGAAAAAGGTCCTATCAAACTACGTCTAGTTCCTTTTTTTTTTGACAGCGTAATGAAAATGGCGGGGCAAAGGAAGGGAAGGGACTAAATGGTTTACCTGAAGTTCAACAAAGCAGGAGATAAATAGCTCACGGTAGCCAAGTAGTGAGGGAAGATTATCATGTTAAAATTCTGACCTCCTGTTATTGGTTCAGTAGATTGATATTGACCTTAAACTAGTATTATAGTGTCTTGACATAGGGTTTTGCCCTGGCTCTCCTCTGTTAGTCATTTTTATCAATAAGGGTAGAGAATTAATGATTTTGAATTTATCAATGTCACTAAGGGAGGCAAGATAGCTTAATTGTGCAATGTGACAGAATCAGGGTGCAAGTATTTTTATTTTTATTTATTTTTACTTTTTTATTTTTTTTGAGGGCAGTGTCACTGGCCCTCTTATGTGGGACCCGAATCGGACCGCTGGCTTCCCAAGCCAGCACTTAACCACCGCGCCACTCGGCCTGCCCTAACAAGTATTTTTAAATAGATAGGAACAATGGCTTCTATATAAGACAAAGTTTAGCAAATAGCAGGCCTTATTCTTGTCTCGAAGCACACACTCTGCATGAGAAGTCAAGGTGTTACTCAGTTTCAAACTACATTTTATCATGAAGGTAATGGGGAAGGTACCTTGCACTCAAGAGTTATTATAAATATTATTGCTCATCCTCAGAGCCATGCTGCAAAGAAGGCATTATCTCCAATGCGACAAGAGGAAACTGATGCTAAGAAATCAAACAACTTGCTGCAGCTCTCACAAGTTAAGAAGTTGAGAATAAATTTGATCCCTAAATTCATACTTTTTCCAAGACCACGCACCCCCTTAAACATCCAAGTTCATATGACAGCCAGACTAACTTGCTTTATGTCTAACTCCCATATGTGTTGTGGTGTACAACAACATTATCATAATTCTTCATGCTATTTCAAAATGGTCCTTCCTTTTATAAAAGAAAGAAAAGTTATCTTCTGGGAAGTAGTGTCATTCAATTTAAAAAAATAATAATTTAATAATTAACCTCAAACACCAAAATCTTTCCAATGTGGTCTAAAACAGAGGTTGGCAAGCTATGGTCTGCAAGTCAAATCTAGCCCATCTCCTGTTTTTATCTGGCTCACTGGCTAAGAATGCTATTTACATTTTTAAATGGTTAAAAAAAATTCAAGGGCCGGCCGAGTGGCGCGGTGGTTAAGCGCTGGCTTAGGAAGCCAGCGGCCCCGGTTCGGTCCCACATATGAGGACCAGTAACACTGCCCTCAAAATAAAAAAAAATAAAAAATAAATAAATAAAAAAAAATTCAAGACTATCTCATGACACATACAATCCTATGAAATTCAAATTTCATTGCTATAAATAAAATTTTATTGGAACACAGCCATGCTCATTCATTTACATATTATCTATGGCTGCTTTCATGCTACAAAGGCAGAGTGGAATAGCTGTGACAGAGACCACATGTGGCATTCTCATTGCTTTACACTGCTGTGCAACATACTACATATCTCAGTGATGCAGTCATAATTCAACAGCATTTCAAGTACCATACATATTGCCACACCGATATTTTATTATTTTTTATTACTAATGCATACTAATCTTGTAAAACAAGAAAAGCGAACTTTTGAGTGTTGTGCTTTTAAGCCACAGTGGAATATGGATTATTTTGTTACACAATTATATGGCAAAGCATCGTGTTTATTATGCAGACGCTACAGCTGTGCTAAAAGAATACAATTTATTTTGACATTATCAGACTAAGCAATCATCGTAGTATACCCAACTCATAGGAAAGCAACAGTCAGAATACTTAGGAAACTTAGCAGAGTATCTCATCACAGAATTTATTCACACACAAAAATAATAACAAGGGTGCAACCAAAATTTCCAAGTGGCTCATTTTTAGCCAAAAAAAGCTATTTACTGATGGTGAGTGAAAGTTAATTAAATTGTATTTGGTTGTAGCAGCCAGAAAGTGTATCCAGCAAAAAAATAAACTGTTTAAGACTACTAGCTCTTTAGCAAGGAGTTACTTGATGATTTGAAGACACTAATAGTGGGTCAACTAAAAAACAAGGCACAGAAAGGATTTCAAGTAGTTTTCTTTGGGTTTTGGTGAGTCAATAGACACAAATATGAACAACAAAATAAATGGAGCCACTTTAAAACGAAGCTGGAGCTGCCATACCAGAGGAACTGCCTTGTATGTCTTATGCCTCAAATCTTTGGAATGTTAGAACTGGCAAAGTAACCTTTGGGCTGGGCCTAAGCAAACTTGCATCCCAGAAAACTACAGAGATAACAAAAAGTAGTTCCTATGACTACTGGACTGATGACTGCTGGACTAAAATTTGAAAGCATTGTTTAGAACTAACATCACTGTTATCTGCACCAATAGAAACGGCTTCCCTCTATTGTTCCCCTTCCCTTTCTCACAAATACACATTGCCTTTGTCTCCTAATTGGAACGTTATTTGATCTTCTGCATGGATTAGTAATTCTCAAATAGCTATTCTTATTGATCTCAACAAATGCTTGTTGCCTCTCAGTTTGAAAGGCCTTTTATTTTTAGGGTGACATTACCTGTACTGCCCGGTTGTTGTTTACTAGAGAAGTCAATGTTGAGTTTGAAGTGACTCAAAGAATTAGCCTCTGTGAATAGTCTCCACGGAAGAACCCCAGAGTCTTTTTAAACAATCTGAGAGAACACCAATTCAGTCAGTGCAAACTGACGTGGAATCTACTGTGTGTTATAACTGACGGTGATAAAAATGTGTGCAGCAGAAATAGGTTTACTGAGCAAATTCACAAAACTTGTGAAAATGTAAGACGATTAAATCAATGTTTACACTTTATATTATTCATCAGCAGGTATTTTGTGGAAGATACTTGAATCTGTCACGTTACTGAAAGTTGATGGTGAATTTCATTCACTTTTGTGGTCTTGACCATCATCACTCTAATAAAGTTTTGTCAGAACTAGAAACTGAACATCCTGATGAGCCCAACATAGCAGTCTGATGGCAGTGATAAGTTTTATTGCAATTTTTTCTGCTCAGGAACAAGACTGAAAGTTTACTAAATGAGACTCACCCTCACCTATTTTTAATGAAAACTGAACGGCTTTGGAAATTAGCTTTTGTTGTAGATCTCATAATGTTTCTTAATAAATTCAATCTAAAATTGTAAGGCAAAACAGCACTTATATGTGAAACTTATATTGCAACAAAGTCATTATAATGACAACTAATGCTGTTTAAGTCACAAGTAATGTCAAGCTACTTTATGTACTTCCCATGCTGTCAAGTTAAAACGAGCAGAAGTATTTCCATTTTCCCTCATAAATTTGCAGTGGACATACTTTCCAAACTCAACTAAACTTCCAGCTGTACTTTTGGATCTCAATTGAAATGCAAAGGAAATTCCCATATTTCAAAATCTAACTGAGAAGCATCTACCTAATCTTCAATAAGAAGTGATTAATCTGCAGGATATGCCAAAGGGAAATATCTAATGAAATCCTATAAATACCTTCCAAATTATGACTATGCTCAATTAAAATCATCCACTTGAGGATTGATGACAGTATTTACTAGTATTGATCTGTATGAAGACATTTACAAAGATGAAATGCATAAAATCATCTCAAAGTAGGCATAACATACATTTGCAATCAATTTCGAACTTCCATTAAGTGAAATATTATCCCCTCAAAATAATTCAATTCTTATCATTAGCAGACCTGTATTACAAAAAAAAACTTGTACTCAAGTGCTAATACATATTTTGAATTTCATCACTAAAAAAATTAAGGGAAATTTTTCTTTCTCATTAACAAGTATATAAAAAACTCAATTTTGCCTCTTGGCTCAGAGTCTAAACTTTACCAGAAGAGTTTGCCAACCCCAATTCTAGAACAGTGCCAGGAGTGTTTTTCAATTTAAGTAAAATCACAGAAGGGTAAACATCCCTGTGAAACAACTGTTCTTTCTAACAAAACCATTTTGATATCCCAGCAATATTACCTGATCATTTTTCTATATGTAGTCTTTTCTTTGGTTATGATCCACGTAGTCCTTGAAGTAGATTTCCTACGATAATAACATGTGGGTCTGTGTTAGAGCTGGGCAGACAAGAAAGTAGCCTGAACATCAGCAAAGCTTCGAATTCTATTTACTTGTACTCTACTAGAAAAATTAGTTTTTAACTCTACTAATCTAATTGTCACAAAAACCTTAAAAACTAAACAAAAGCATGTCAAATAACCTCCTTAAGACCTCCATTTTTACCTGAGTCCAAAACATTTTTCAAATGTATTCAGTCACTATAAGTGATTTCTAAGAACATATTCAGATTAACAAAAGTCCCAATAATAACAAGGTTTTCTAATTTAAAACAATTAGGTTTGCCTCTATTCTATGCGTAGTTTTTTCTCATCATGATAGCAGGTATCTATTACTTTTGCCTGTGCAGTATCCATTCACTCTCCTGATAACATTACTCTCATTTCCTTTTGGGTAACACTCCTTCCTACCTTATTTCTCAGCCAGTGTGTCTTCTGAAGGTGGGAGAACAGCATTCCCTTGGCCATAGTAATTGGCTCAGGGGTGGGTATGTGAACCAACAAAGAGATAAATGTCTTAGGATTTTGTTGGAACTGTTAAAACAAATTGCCCTTTGGTTTGGCTAAGGTTACTAAGAGGGTGGAAGTTTGAAGCTGCTGGGTGGCAACTTTACCATCACACATGAAAAATTTCCCTGACAATGAAAACAGCAGGGTAGAATGCAAAACACAGAGACACAGAAACACAGATTCCTGACTCTGCACCAGGATCAAACATGTTGGAAGCCAGCTCTACCACCAGACGGACTTTTCAGCTAAATGTGATAATGTACACCACTACTGCTTCAGCCAAGGTAGATTTCTATCATTTGCAATTCAAAGGGTACTGACTAATGCAACTATACAATCATTTAGACTGAACCCCAATCTCAAATCAGACTTTTCTAGAAAGGGCCTTTTACCCCTTGTTTCACCTCCAAATCTTTCACTGTTTCTGAACTCTGGTGCTTAATGTGTGTTGCTTTGCCTTATCTTATCTGTAGTATCTTTCAGTAAACAGAGCACTGCTAATACCACTTTGTAAAACTCCCAAAAGTACCCAGAATAATGATAAACTGAGATACTGTGATACATGTTCTCAATCTGCAGTCATCAAGTCATTCACATAAAATTGAATTAGTAATGTCATTTTTGTGAACTTAATGGTATGACTTCATTCCTATAAAGGAATAAAATGGTTTTGTGTATTTTCTTTGGTTTATTAGCATTCATTTTAATTAATTGCTCCATTAAGTAGTTCACAGAAGTATAAAAAAATTTTTTTTTAACTTTCATTTAGAAAAGCTTAGATACTTCCTGGTATATGCTCTTCACAAGGGGTTTCCAACAAAGCAAAACAAAAAAACAAAAGCATATTCCATTAGCTCTGCTTCTCCCATATGTAAACTAAATGAACTGAAATTTAAAGATATTCCATTAGCTCTGCTTCTCCCATATGTAAACTAAATTAACTGAAATTTACAGATTCCTATCTCAAATTAGTGTGTGGCATTATTTTACCCATGATTAGAGGAAAGGGGAAAGAGAAAATTTAAAAAAACTACTTTTATTTTTTATTTCTTTTTCAGTTACATACTTTTAAACAGGGATGTGTTTCATTATTCAGACATTCAGGCAATGTTGACTTCATTAGTGTTGACAGAAAAGAAGCATAAAAATGCAAAACGTTGTTGGCTTAACCTGAACATACCTGCATTACCTATTATTGACCAGTTTGTGTTGCCAAAAGATTTATTCCTTGGCATTAAAATGGAGCACTTAAAAATATTGCTAAAAAGCAAATGTCTACACACTGGTCTTTGCAGCAAATAAGGGTATTTATACTTTTAAAATATTTTAAGTCCATAATTGAATTAATATACACACCTTCTTATGTATAAGGAGTTCAGATCATATAAACACTGTACAGTCCAAAAACCCTACTGAGAATAAAACTAAATAGGCTTATAAGAAATACAGATATCGCATGTATTTACAAATATCATAGACACACAAATTTGGTCAAATACTGTAAAGAAAGAAGTGGTTTCACATTATAATGGCCAAAACATCCATCTACCTTGCTCAAAGCAAACAAAAATAACAACTTAGTATGTGACTCCTGTAGTTTAAGACAGCATGACAGTATACAAATAGAATGGAAACTGTTGACCAAATTATACAGCAAATGTTTTCTAGGCTGAGCGTAGGTCTTTAAAATCAAGAACTTAAAAAAGATCATTCATAGGTTTCAGAGCAACAATGCTAAACAATGTCCGATTTGCGGTATTCATATGGTTGCCTAATTCATCAAAAACAATGCATTGAACTTTTAACTAGTAAGAAAAATAAATTACAAAATACAATTAAATCCCTGTAAATGCAATAATGAAGTCAAAAATGTAGATTTATTTACTTTAATTACACATTTTAAATGTTACCTTGAGACAAAAAAAAAATAAATAAGCGTGCCTGAAGGCACACACTTAAAGACAAAGAAGGGCTGCGTGAAAGGAGTAAGTAACAAGTTTATAAATGAAAGGTGAATATGAGATTTGAACAACATAATTCTCTTTCTGGTCAGTCTTTTTGTTTGAACTCTTCTTGAAAATTCTGGCTGGAAGAATGTGACAAAAGTACAACTGTGTCTTTATGGCTTAAAACAAAGGATATTTGAAAAGTGGAATGCGTTTCCTTTTTTACAGAACCATTACTTTGTTCATATGCAGGCACTTCAAAAGACTACTGAGGCAAAGCACCTGACCCATCCTCTCCAAAATAGTTTTCAATAATCAAAATTATGCTAAAAAGTAGGAAAATTCCAGAGAACCAGCAAAGTCAAATACAAGAAGACTAATGTGCACAGAGGGCAATAAAGTGACCCAGTTTTTATTGCTGGGGATCTTTTTTTTTTTTTTTTAATCAAAGACCAAATAATTAATAAACAGATACCACTGCATAGCACATCCTAAGTTTCCAGCTTAAGGGAGAATGTAATCAGTCAGCAGTGGGTTTCAGTGGGATCTCCTTGGGCTTCAAACCTTCTACACTGCAATGAGATTCACATTTATTTCTTCTCCTTAGTGTATTTAAAAAAACACAAAAAAACAGAAAAACAAAAAAACTCCAACATATCTCATTTCTCAAAGTATTCATGTCTTGCTGTCTGACATACATTATTATCTGGAAGCATGAAGTTACATTAGACAAATATTTTGCATTCTTTAAAACGAGCGCTTTTGCTACTTCGGCCAACACTGTACTTCACACAGTGGTGCAACAAAAGCAGAGCTCGTATTAACCACATTATTTGTGATTAATTTTACCACTACCATCTGCCGAACCCATAGAGCTTTTTCCTCAGTACCTCTGGCAGTGACTGTACCATGATTTCACAGAAAGAATGTTAATAGGACTCATGAATAGCAGTACCATCAGTAATACTGATATCAATTCAGATGCCATGCCAAAAATGAACTTCTCAAGGAATAACTGCTTTCAAATATTTGAGCAACTCTTGTTTTCTCTGTTGAGTTATCCACCGGGGAGAAAATTACTATCTGATTACGCTCTTATGTTAGTTATAAAAAACCAAGTTAGGTATGTGATTGGCTGACATTTA
The DNA here is from genome assembly GCA_033961575.1 of Aselliscus stoliczkanus. Classification (NCBI taxonomy): domain Eukaryota; kingdom Metazoa; phylum Chordata; class Mammalia; order Chiroptera; family Hipposideridae; genus Aselliscus; species Aselliscus stoliczkanus. The sequence continues at coordinate 25,408,747 of CM066728.1, forward strand.
AGATACTGTACTGCTTTCTACAACAGGAGGAGAGCTTCTGAAAAATGTTCTATAGAACTGTTTTCATCAATACTACCTCATTGGTCCATTCCATTCACTGATGGGCAAAGCACTCATGTTTTGACAAAACTTTAAAGCTTCCATAAAAATTAAATTAGAAAAAAAAATGAATGTAAGACAACCACAAAATGAAGTATGAAAGTACATTTTTCTAAGAGTGAGTCCTTGAAAATACATGTGGTCACTACAGAGATGATTTTAGTCACAAGACAGCAGATGAACACATAAGTAACTCCCCATGATCTGTCTGTGTCCAGAGTCATTTGTGGCGCTGTATGGTTTTCCTTTTCCTTCGTTTGAAAAAACAGCAGCACCTGCAGATGGAGGGAAACATTTATTTTATTATAAAAGTACTAAAATGTCACAAAGTAAGGCTGACTCTATCATATTAATTTAAATGGTCATAAAGAGCAACGAGCTAGTGCAAGATAAACAGTGAACATGCCAACGAAGCATAAATATTAGTGAAACTACGGTAGAGTTATTAACTATTGTTTCATTCATGTGCCTTTTAGGAATAGCAAGACATTCTAAGCAACATTAAAAGGAGCCACTAAACTTTGCGCCAAGAGTAACTGAGAAGCTTTGGGGTTCTGATTCCTAACTGGCCCACCACATTTTATTTTGGATACTCATTCATCTCTGGCTGTGGGCATGCTTTTATAAAGTTCATCGTATGCATTCTCTCTGTTTCTTCCTTATTATTTATATATGATTATTGAAGCCGTTGTTAAAAAAGCAATAATGATCCTAACATTGGAAATTTTATTTTCATAAGAATTTAGATTGCAAAAATAAAAAGAGAAATCCCAGACATTTTCAATCATATTTACAAACTAGAAGAGAGAAAACACCTAAAATAGAATAAGAATGTCAAGATTGGCACTTTTTAATTCTTAAAGGGCTAAAGAAGGTTCAAGCTCATCATAAGTTATTTTAATTTAGGTCGAAATTATACTTAACATTTACAATACCATAATCAAGGTGATTAAGTTCTGTATTTGAAAACGGATTCAGTTTTGTAGTCTATGGAGAAAATATTGTAGTTTTAATCCTAGGTAAAAAAAATCTAGAGACGATCCCTGAGAGAACTAGTTTTGCTCACAGTAAATTCTCCTTGTCATGAGATGAAACACGTGTAACACATGTAAAGCAAAGCTGAGGCTGGTACGAACTGAAAATTCATGAGAATGAGAATCAGTGATCAGCAACCAACAAAATAATACATTTTTTTTCTAAAAGTCTGGCATTCCTTCAAATAGAGGTGGTCTGGCTTTCCCCCCTTCCACACTTAAAAGAAAGTCCATCTATTAAAATATCAACATGACAGGCACCACATATAGAAGGGCTCCATTTGTTTCCCCACGGAAGTCCAGTGTGTGTCTGTGTGTGTGTGTGTGTGTGTGTGAATATGTAAATCACATTTTGTAATAAAAGCAAGGCGTAATTATATACATGGTGATTCCATCAACAAAATGATGCCAATGCAAACCTTATGCATAATGTGACCTTATAAAGATATTCCTATAATTCTTACCAGCCCACCTTCATAAAAATATATTAACTCAACATTTTCAAGCTAAGCATAATAGAGGCCATGTAGCTTCAAGCAGTCTACCTAGCAAAAGATTATGGAAGATGAAATAATTGTTATATATCTTTTATGTGTTTTAGTGAAATAAATGTAAATAGAAATCCACACAGTCCAGTTAAATTACAAAATCTCTCCACCCACATTACCTTTAGTCAAAAATAATTTCAGACTATTTATTGTGATTTATGCCATGATTATGAAACCACTGTGGGGCATTCAAAATCAAATTACACAACTGCATTTTTTTTTTTTTGAGGGTAGTGTCACTGGCCCTCACATGTGGGATCCGAACCGGGGTCGCTGGTGTCCCAAGTGAGCTCCCAACCAACGTGCCACTCGGCCGGCCCCACAACTGCATTTTTTAAGTGCACTGAAACAGCACATAATGACTAGACAATGATATGTGAATAATTCAAAATTATATGTATTGCCTGGTAAAGATTCAACTAGAAATATGTGCAGTAATCAATCTTTACGAATTTACTTTTACTGAGGTGACTATAAGAAAGAACAGAATAAATTACCCTATCAAGGGCCTTGAAAAGATCTACCACTGTAAAAGAATCTAGGTACAACAGATTTTCCTGGATTTAGAAAAATAAGTCGAATTTATTTGTAACTGGCAGCTACTTAATACCTTCTCAAATCTGTTACATAAACTATCTAAAATAAAAAGCAAAACAAAAAATATTCAAGTCAAATTACTAAGAGATGAAAACCATTATTCCAAAAAGAGCCTTTTCAGTTAAAGACTTAGAAAAGAGTCAGAAAATGTCCATAGTGTGAAAAAGAAAACATTAAATATTGGTATTTAGAAGAAACAGATCAAATACTTAGGATATTAAACTGAAGAATATGGTCATATTTCAATGGAAATTTGTTAATTATTTAATATAAAGTCTATTAATAATATTCAGTGTTCCTAAATACTGTTATTTGTCTTTTAAAATTCCAAAACATATTCTTTTAAAACTTATCTGATGAAAAAGTATTTTAAGATATATATAAGATATATCGAAGATATATCTAAGATATATATCATATATATATAAAGGCTTATATATATAAAAAACCTTTTGGAATGGGGAATTTAATGTAATACATGTTTTAAGGAACAAGTTCAAGTCCCAGATTTTCCACACTTGTATTAGCAATTCACCTTGCTTGCTTTATTTTTCCAATACCATTAATCTGCTTTCAGTTCTGAGGGTTGAATTCTTCCCATTTCTTAGGTAACCTTTTCTTCAATTGTGTAAGAATTACTGACCATAGAAAACTACTCCAATTATTTGAGACTAAATAAGATTTTCAAATAAACTGTAATTGAACAGGACTTGGAAATTCAAAAGCAATCTAAAGAACACATCTATTTTTCAGAAATAAATCCCACTTACACCCTGGAAGTAGATTTGCAAAAATTAAGCTGGCATGCCATTCAACTACCACCAGAGGGCAGCATTGCATTATGTGACATGAATGCATCCAAACACAACAAACATGTTCTCAAGATGATATACTTCCAGAAATCGAGAAAACTGGTATTTAACTTTGTGGTTGATTTCTTAAAAGTCATTATCAAAACATATGATTTACAGTCTTAGTGATTAAGAAGTTAGGTATCATCTCAATTGTCTCCTGTCTCTGAGCACTCAAACAGTGCTGCTCTCATACAACCAGGGTCACGTGACTTTTATTTTCCTCTCAGTACTTAGTATTAATCTAATATTATTTTATATATTTACATATTATCTGCCTACACATAGAATGTAAGCTTCATAAGATCTTGCTTACAAAGACATTTCACAAATAGGCACAAAGTTGTGACTCAACATAATTGAATAAATAAACAATTTGCCCCATAAATACAACTAACTCCTTGAGAAAAACAGTCAAATGTCTAAAGCATGTTCTAAAGCTAGGGTTCTTCCCACAGGACACATACCCTACTGAATCTCTTTAAATGCAGATTTTAGTGCCTGTGGATGTTTTTGTTTGCACCATATTCTTAAAGGAGTCTGACTCTCCAAGGAGCACTGCTCACTAGAGGTAGCTGTCAGGTCACACTCCTCCTGCTTCCCCATTTCCAGAGGCCTTGGCCCAGATGCTATGAGCTGAACACTGGAGATGTTGAGAGGACATTGTGCAATCAATTTATATGAGTGTAGGCAAATGAGTAAAAAGAGACAATGTAATTTTAACACTTGGTACAGTTAAAAGGAGATAAAAAAAAGTTATTGGTATTGGGTTGTCAGAAAAGTCATGATGTATTTTTTTCTGTTTTTGTTGCAAAAATGCGTCATGACTTTTCCGACAACCCAATAATAATAACTGGATATAAAAGCAAAGAATCTAGGAATTAGCATATACAGAAGTTCTCACAGATGATGTGAGCAAGTTACTTTTATCAATAAATTCAATTATCTGGTCTTAGAAAAGTATTCACATCTTTAAATATGTTCTTAAGTAATATTTTCTGTCCTTGCTGCTCAGTGGCTACATTTTCTTATACATTAGTTCATAACTCATTTGGGGTCTCTTCAGCTTTTAGACTCCTCACAAGTACGTTGGGGAAACTGATTAATCTCACCAGATATTTAAATCATGTTCTTGTCAATGCTTCTCTTTTCCTTGGCTCTTTCTTAATTATTCCTTATGTGGTTCCAGTAAACCAGTATGTTCTCTCAAGTCAGCTTCATGCCTCTGACATAATCATTTGGTAGCTAGCCTAAAAGCTTTAAAGTCCATCTCTGTTCTCAAATTCTTTGGGAATAAATGGTAATTCCTGCTTCAGATGAATTCTAAGGTTGCTGCTTTAAGTACTGTTGAGGTAAGGAAACTGGAAACCATAACAGATCAAAGTCCTAAACTAGGCAGAACACACTGTGAAGGGCCAAGGATTTGCTACTGACATGGCACCATCTCCTCTCCGCCGATGCCTTTCTCCTCAGCTAGAATTTGGCTTGCTTTCCTGGGGCTACATCATATACTGCCTTCTCACACATCTACCCAGAACCTGAAACATTTTTCTGTCTGGATCTGAAGCTCTTATCTGTCCCTTCTACAATGACACACTGGCTCATCCCGTAGCTGAAACTGCTGGTAACTTGCCAGACCCTACCCCCTCAGGACTGCACGGCCTAGTCTCTCCTCATTGGGGTGGATGAGCACATAGAAAACACCTTTTACGACCTCTAATCTTTAATTCTGACAGAGGTTTTTTTCCCATAAAATTTATACCTGAAATCTAATTTCATATCCCTGGATCTCTTGAATTTTTTAAATGAGGAACTGTTTAGTTAAGCAAGAAGAGTTTAAATCAGAGAGCAAGACCATCCACGTAACTACTCTTACTAGGAAGCTGCAGATCCATCCTCATCTTCAATTTCTTCCTCTCTATCCACATGCAATTAGTCCCTCAAGTCTGAAATGACTCAACATGTTTCCATCCTCTCCTGATGGCTTAGATCGGAACTCCTTGCTTCCACTACTAAGAGCCTTTTAACTGACTGTCCAGTTCAGGTCTCCCCGTCTCCCATCTACTATCCAAACTTCCCCATGTTAACTATAGCCCTGCCCTTTTCCTCTTAAATCTCAGCAATGGTTCTCCACTGTCTCTGTCATTAAGTCAACACAGCTCTTAAACTTTGTTTATAACTATGTCGATTCTCCTCTGTCTCATTCTCCATTAGGCTTCCTTTGCAGGCAGCCTAACCGGACAGAGGGAGGCAGGGAAGAAGGGACAGAGGGAGGGACATTTCCTGCAATCTGATGAACCCCAGGAAGTGATATAAGCCTCAAAACTGTTGCCAAATTAATTTTCCTAAGGTTCAATCTGATTATATCGTTTCTTGGCTTTAAACCCACAGTTTGCTTTCTTGTGCCAAGAAAGATAATGTCCAGTTTTGTTTTTTACCTGGGTACTAAGGCCCTTTGAGATTGGACACTTAACCTGTCCCAGATCCCATTTAATGTATTCACACACTGTATGCCCAGTGGGTTACTCCTCAGACTTGCCCCACTCTTTCCTTGCTCCACATTGTTACTCAATCCTACCCATCTCCTTGAACAAATCATACTCATCTGTGCCAACCAGTGCACACGGATCCTTACCCGTGAAGACTTCTCTGATCTTCCCAGCTGTAAGTGACCTGTCTCTGAACTCCAATAACACTGTGTCCTATAGTGTTAATCCTATAACACCTTGCATTAGACCAATGATTCTCAATCCTGGCTGCATTTTAGAATCAGCTTAGAAGCTTTTTAAAAATAGTGGTAACCAGACCCCACTACAGACCAATTAAATCAGAAACTCTGATTGTGAAGCCTAAGTCCTGGCATATTTTTGTAACTCTCCGGACAACTGTGATATGACGCCTGAGAAGAGCACCACTCGGTAAAAAGCCACGGGTCTATTTACTATCTCCTCTAACGGAACAAAAGGGCCTTGTCCTTAATTTTCATATTACCGAACACATGGTAACTGTTCAGTAAATGTCAGAAAGGAGAAAAAAAAGAAACAAAGGAAAAAAAGATGATTTCATAATACTTAAAAAGTCGATAACTAAATTACAGGAAGCCTTGGTTTAATTCCTGGAAGAAATGATGAGGGTGCTATCATTTGCATCACCTGCCTTGAAAACAAAATTCTCAGCTACAATAAAAAAGGGAAAATCTCATTACTAATAAAGGAGCCACTTTATACTTGGGGGAAATAGAGTAGTTTCCATCCTTCAGAAATCATATATTCATCCCATGAGGTACTATTCTAGGAAACCTGAGACTCTAAAACGTCTATTGTAGAATACATTCTAATTAATGGGATGGCATCAGAGGGATCTCTGCCAATCACAGGTAAGAACAGAGGAAGTTAGAAACAAATTCTGAAAGAGAAGTCTAATCAGGTTCCTAGCTACCCATATGGATGAACTACAGAAGTAGGCATATGATGCCATTTGGAAAAAAAAAAATCATCCTCACATTTCTTAATTACACACTAAAAGGGTATGATGAATGAAAAAATAAACTAGTAGGAATGTTAGAATAAACCTGATTAAAGGAAAGACAAAATGTTATGTGTTTAAAGCGAGTTTTTAACTAGTGAAGAGTTAGGGAAGTTCTGAGCATTTCTGTAACCCATCTGGAGTCAAGTTTGTTAAAATCATGGAGTGCTATCCTTTTTAACAAAGTAAGTACTTTATTATGATATAATTCTCATATCATAAAATTCACCCTTTTGAAGTATACAAATCAGTAGTTTTTAATATATTCAAAGAGTTCTGCAGTCATAATCACCACTATCTAACTTCAAAATATTTTCATCACCCCATAAAAAAAACCACACTTCCTATTAGCAGTCACTCCCACCCTCTTCTCCGCTGCCCCAGGCAACCACTGTCTGCCTTCCTGTCTTTATGTAATTGCCTATTCTGGACATTTCATATAAATGGAATCATACAATATGTGGCCTTTTGTGTCTACTTCTTTCACTTAGTATAATGTTTCCAATTTCTTTTTTTTATATTGTTAACTGACAGTCCATTGTATGGATATGTACTACATTATTTAGTCACTTATTGGGTTGTCAGAAAAGTCGTGACTTTTTTTTTAATGTTTTTTGTTGCAAAAATGAGTAATGACTTTTCCAACAATCCAATATTTAGTAATAATTTATTGAGGCATACTGTTTTAAGCACTGGGGATCTAAAGATGAAAACGTCTTTTTTCAAGACATTCAAGAAGTGGGAAATTGATAAAGAGAATTACATATTAATGGCAGAATGGGACCAACAGAATATAGGCTTCAGAATGGAAAATAGAGCTGGGAAAGATACACAGGGGTCAGACTATGAAAGGTATGAAGGGCCTTGGTACCAGGCCAAGCAATCTGGACTGATGCTCCAAGCAAGGAGAACCTTTCCTTCAGGAATAGTTTTCCCACCACTGGCTTCCTTTTTTCACATCTTCCAATGCCTACATATAGAAACCCAAACCCATAAACATACACACCCACACTCATCTAAACTAAATAAATTATGCTCCTCTTCAAAGCCCTCTCCATAAGGTATTTCTCTGATCATCCTGTCAGTAAGCAATCTTTCTCTTTACAAGTCTTTAACAAGCTGCTTTTACCTTTTTCATAGTATTTATCATATACTGATATATGGTGATACAATTGTGATCTCCCCCGCTGGTGTGTATTCCACTCAAGGGCAAGGGCAGAACTGGGTATTCCTGAAACCCAAGCCGTGTAATTGGTAAATGAATAGACAAATGTAGCAGATTTGGTTGAGAGCAGGTCTCCAGGAAGACGTGAACAAAGAACAGCCCATTTCAGGGAAGAGCAGTGGGTATGGAAGTAAAACTACGGGATACTGATGAAGAAGCACAAGCCTGGGAAGAACACAGATGAGAAAGGCCATTGGCAGCTAGAAGTGGAGAAATAAACAGGGGTGATAATTGCTACTGGGTACCTGCCATATGCCAGGCAAAATACTAGTGCTTCATCACATTTAACAGAATAGAAATAAGCTTGAGAAAGTGAACAGGAAAGTGGCAGAAATAGGATTCAACAACCTCTATTTAATTGCAAAGGACACAGGCATTGTAATCGGCCACACTGCTACCCGACTTCTGTAACTGTGCTTAGGATTGCACAAACAAGCATAAATTATTGTTTTTATTTTGACACAAAAATGCACAAGGATGTAGCTGACTAATTATATCCCGAAATCCACTATAACTAAGTTATACTGTCAATAAATTCCATAGTCAAAACTGATAAAAATGGATACTTGATTATTGCTCTTTCAAAAGAAATAACCACAAGTCTCCTCATCTTGCAGCCAGCAAAGGAGTCTTATTTTAGAAATTGTGTAAGGTTCCCTTAGGATATGAGTAGACTGTTCCACAATTTATTAATCTGAGCAACTTTTTTATGCACTCCAAGGCTGACTAAAAATTTGTCCTGAAACTGAGAGAAGCATTTTATGTTTTATTGTAATTTTTTTTTTTTTTTTTTTTTTTGAGGTCAGTGTCACTGGCTCTCATATGTGGGACCCGAACCGGGGCCGCTGGCTTCCCAAGCCAGTGCTTAACCACCGCACCACTTGGCCGGCCCGAGAGAAGCATTTTAGACATGGCATTATTACTAAGGCAAATGCCAGAAATTAGTTAAATTCAACGGTATTTTAACTAATAGGAATATTATTTTTCATAGTATCTGTAATTAGCAGGAACTATTTAGAAGAAGATTTTTCATAACACTCTCTCACTAACGTTTATCATGAAAGTTATCGGTGTATAATACCATTTCTTTCCAATGGCAATATTGGGGTTGCCAAAAAAATGTATACAAGTGGACACTTTGGTCAGTGTTTGCTGTAATCAGAAGTGTCTGGACAGTGATGGTAACCACTTTGAGCACCTCGTGTAATTGCAGAAGTCAAACGTGACCTGTATTCATCTTCTGTTATTGGTATATAATGAGTATTACAATTTTAATACTGCTTTCCTTTCTTAAAATGTGTATACATTTTTTTCATTTTTTGGCACCCCCGGTATAATTAGTAAATGAAATACTCTTTTAGTGATACTACTGCAGTGGGGTTGGGGCTTTACTATGTATAATTAACAATTACAAACAGGAAAAAAGAAAGCTTAACTCCAAGGCCCATCTTTCTATTTAAAATAGCAAATAAAGCCTCTGTGTTATAAAACAAACACACAAGCACAAGCAGGGTTGGTGTATCATCTAGTTAATTAGAAAGTGCCCCCACATCTATGTCACTTGAAGCAAAAAAGTTGCAGCAGGCAAAAGAGCTCCTCAAACAATTGTTTCTTGCTTTTCAGAGCTAATGTAAATGACATCAAATACTTTCGAACAACTTTTACAAATTGTAATTTCTATGTTGAAAAGGTATGTTTTTAAAAAACACAATATGGTGCTAAATCTTAAAAAATTACAGTCAACGGAGCTATTTCTGCCTGCCTACACTTGGGAACTCACCACATGTTCAACACTTTCTGGCAGCTATACACAAAAAAAAAAATACAAGGAAAAAGAGAGAGAGAGAGATCATCAGAAACAGCCCAAATTGAAATTATCACATTGTTTTTCATGCTTTATTTTTTTCCAAGCAGCATTATAATTTACATTCACAAAAAACTAATTTAAAACAAATATTAATGCATGCAGCACACTATAAAATAATTATTTATTCTTATGTTTACAGGAAAAAAAATGAGCATCTATAATATAGCAATAACTTCATGCATCAACACTCCTAAAGATAAACAGCTAAAAATATGCTGTTGAGTCCAAATAAGAATTTGAGCATAGTTCTTAAAGAACTATTTTTGTATTATTAAAATATTAACTAAAATAGTACTTTTTACACAGTGATGAAAATATGAAAAGTATCACTTGTTTTGCATGCACTTAGCCCTTGAGAAAACTTCCTGAAATAAGTATATGACTATACATCTCAAACATGCATAGTTTAAGAATAAAAAGTTACTAAAACGAGCAAAATGAATACATACTTAGTTTCATCCATCACTTCTACTTCTGTAGGGGCGGTGATGGGTGCATTTGAACGTCCTGCAGTAGGGTCATCTGTGTTTAATTCTCCATTTGTAGAACTTACAACCTACGGAAAACACAACAAAACTATATATATTATATATACACACACACAAAGCAATAGGTTATACAATGATAAACATAATTAAGATTAAAGTAATTAGAAAGTTAATATGAGGACATAAAAATATTAATATGTAATTGTTCGTAACTGAACACAGTAATAGGTCTGGCATTTTATTAAAGTTCAAGGTCATCCAATATTTATTATTCAACTTACTTCCTTTTCATCTTGAAATTTCTGTCTTCTGGCTCCTTCCCTCCCGTTTTTAAGGCTAACTCCTATACTTGTATCTTTATTAGTTCCCACTTGTGTGCTCACTCCTTTAGTACCTTACTTCTTCATGAGTTATGTCCCTTGCAAACTTCTATATTGCTTTTCAATGGATCCTTCATGTCAATGTAATCAGGTTCAGATCTCCTGCTCATTCTCCCAGTTGTTCAAACCCCAAATGCAAGAGTCATTATGATTCCTCTCTTTGACTTAAACCCATATCTAATTCATCAGCAAGCAGGTCCTGTTATATATAGCCTCCGTGGAAACACAACCCAAATCTAATCAGTTCTCCCCACTTCTATTACTCCTAAGACTTCAGTCCAAGCCACCATTACCAACTCTTCTGTGAATAAGAGCAAAATCTATTAATTGGTCTTTTGCTTTTACTTGTACTCCCAACCCCCATTGATGTACAGTCCACACAACAATCTGGGTCTTCCTTTTAAGATGTAAATTGATCACATATAATTCCATGCTTAAAACTCTTCAAGTATCTGACTTCCCACTTCATTTAGAATAAAGATAATGCAATACACTGTACTCCAATTTACAGTCTCACACAATCTGAATTCTGCCTCCCTCTCTGAACTCATACCACTTTCCCCTTTGCTCACTAGCCTCCATCTAACACGTCAAGCTTATTCCCACTTTAAGGTCTTGGCTTTATCTATTCTACTGACTGTATCTTACATACTGGCCATATTTTCATCTTTCAGACTCTTAAAAAATTTCTCTAAAACAGGCTTTTTCTATCACACAACCTAAAACTTCCGTGCAGACACTCTCTTGGATGTCATACTCTAGTTTTACCCCTTCGTACAGCGTTTATCCATTTTGATATTTTTCTGTTTGATTAATTTTGTTTCTTGATACTCATATTAACTCCATTAAAATTAGGCTCCATGACAGTAAGAACCTTGTGTTGTTCCCCGCTATGTCTCCCTGGCACAAATTAGGCACTCAATAAATAGTTGCTGAAATAAATGCATGCATGCATGAATGAAATCTTAAAACAAGATAAAAAACCATAACAAAACTCTTAAATTCTCTTGGTCCTATAATATAAAGTCATCTTACTGTCCTATTGCTTACTTTCCCCCAAACTTCTTGAAACAAGTTTTAACTTACCATTTTCATTTTTTAATAAAATTTTCCATTCATTTATTCCTTAACTCCTTGCAATATGTATGCCATCCCTACATCAGAACTCTAAGAGTTCTCTTGAAGGTTACCAATGATTCCTAGAAAAATATATTCAGTGATCTTTACTCAATCCTCATTTTCCTGTACATTTCTTATCACCTGGCACCAAGTGATGACTGACTTTGCAGTAAAATGGATCTTGACTCAAAACTTAACTCTACCACTTACCAGTTATATGACCCTGGAAAAGATACCCTATCTTGCTAAACCTCAGTATTCTCAACTATGAAATGGGAAACTGTAGTATCTATTTAACAAGGTTGATGTGAGGATGAAATGAAATCAATACATAAAGCAAGGACAAGCATATAGTAAGAGCTCAATAAATGGTGGCCATTATTATCACTGTCAATTTCACCTACAATCATGTCTTCAAGTATCACCTCTATATAAAGGGCTCCCTAAGCCCTGCCATTCACCCACATATTGTTGGATAAACCAATTTTGTCATCTGAAATTCAGTATTTCCGAAACTAAATTTATCATACTCCCTCTTAAATCTGTTTCTCTTTCTATAGTTCCAATTTCTATTAAAGCCCTACCATCTTTCCATACCTCTAGGCTCAAAAATCTAAGAATCATCTTTGTTGAGTTCCCTAACTAATCTCTTTATGAGAAAAAAGAAAAAATTAAATGAGACCTGGGCACCAGAATTGACAGCCGGCAATTAGACTTAACAGTACCATTTATAGAGCCCCGTATTTCTAAAACTCAATTCAAGAGTTCTTACTGAGAGATGCTGCAACATGCCAAGCACTGGTCTAGGAACTTGGAATACCATAGTAAACAAGACAAACATCCCTGCCCTTGTGGACCTAATTTTCTAGTGTAATGGAAAAAGGCCCCTCTTCTAACTTTAAGGAAAATAACTAGAAATCAACTAATGTATCTGGATTAATTATGGAAGTTCAGTGTTCTATATCCTATGTGGAACAAGCACTTAGAAAAAAACACTGTATTTGTGCCTCTAGCTGAAAACACACTCAGTGTCCTTGATCATCGTTAGAGACACCCAAGGGGAGGAAAACTCCTGTGTCTGTGTCTGCCTCTGCTTTTGGGGCACCTGCTTCCTCCTTTCTGTCATTCTAATGAGTTATGGGTTGATTTTTTTCTCTTTACTTCTCCTCTTTCTGAAAACATTTAAAATAACTTTTATTCCATTCGCAAGCATAACTTGGTTCTTTATTCTTCATTTTTAGAACCCCTACACTGAATTGGAAAGGAGCTAGAAAGCAGGATTCTTACCTTATACTTTGTATTCTCCCCTACTTTTAACTAGCGGAGTACCTTGCATGCAACAGATAATCAAAACAGTTCACTGAACAATTTCCATTGCTCTCCCCTCAAAATAATATACAGCAGTTTTCTTTTCCTCCTTTTTGTTGAACGGCTGGAGGGACTCCATCTTGAATTACAGGCAGCTCTTCAACGTGTCTTCCCTTAACTTTAAGCAGCATAATTGAACATTTAAAACCCAGGTATTCTAAATTTCCAGGAACAGCAACTATATATGCATTGTAAATTATAAAATCTGATTTATTTCAGTTTATTTTACTGAAAAGTTTCAAATCCCATTCTACCTGGTTGACTAGAACCAGACCAGAAGGAAGTAACATCTTCCTTTATTTACGTAATTCTTCCTGAGCTTCCCAGATTCCCTAACCCTCTGGGTAAAGACCAATATCCCAGGGTAAGAATAGAATCAATGTGGTAACAAGCAGAGTTCTGTCAAGTTGGCCTAGTTAACATTGATGACTTGAGAGTCAATCAAAGCATTAAAATTATTTTCACTTAAAACTAACAGTCTTTTTGCTAAGAGATTTTACAAAGAAGAAACAAAGACAATAAAAATAATGTGTCATTATATTCCTGGAAATCTAAATCAGTCAATCAAACAAATATATACAAATTATTTTTATAAGCCAAATTCTAAAGAAAAATTCCATTTAGGTGACGTTTTTAGAATTAGAACTCAAATTAGAACATAAAAGTCTCTAAAATAATAGTGTTCATCAGGCTGATTTCCTTAGGAAAGATTGTATAAATCTCTGAGGTTTACAGATGCTTTGAGGTTTGACATTTCAAAAAATAATTCAGATGTATTACAGAATTTTTCATTCTTGTTCTTAAAAAATTTTTCTCTTACATTCCCACTCTGATAAGAAACTAAAAGAAGCAACACAATTCTTGTTTTAAGAGGTTTAAAAATAAAAAGGCAAGCCGACTGCAGTTTTACTATCAATATATCAAAGTTTGGGGGGGCCTGCCATTAAGTGTGCAAAATAAACGATGGTTCACTTATGGCTGCTCATCTAATTCCAAAAGAAGTCATTCTCAGAGGCTTTTGAGTACAATCATAGATAACACACGGTATCTTTGTAGTCAATGATTATAAAAAGCCAATTAATATACTTCCTAAATATAATGAAATCATACAAATCAGTTATACTATAATCTTCCTAATTTCTACTTGAGTCCCTTTAAACATGTTACCAAGTGCTTAGTTATCTTATTGTGCTCAATATCTTATTTAACCAGATCTCTATGTATCTAAAAACTATATTAGAAATATTAAAACATTGTATATTTTACCTATTCAGTGTTTTCTAAAAGTCATCTATTAGAAACCACATTAATAAATGAGATCTAGCTAAAAAGAGTAACCCAAAGAGTTTATAAGACCTGTGCTAGGGTTCATATGTACTGTATAAAACCAATTTTCTTACATATTCTAAAAACTATAACGAAAGCTATAACTGATATTCCAACTGATGACCCAAATGCATAGTGACTTTCTCACTGTCTTCCAACAAAGATCAACCAAAACAGATTTTCGATCTAAATTGCACCTATCGAAGTATTAAGCAGAGCACTATATTCTTTGAGTAATAGCCTTTCAAGATGTTACTGTCAATATTACTGTAAAAGAGTATCAAAATAAATTCGTAATGCTGATTCACCCCAGTGATAACTAGACAAGGAATTTCCTAAACTAAACCTAAGAGATGAGCTAGAAACTATTTATGTAATAAAAACATGTAACAACAGTAGTCTCCCCTTATCCACAGTTTTGCTTTCCGCACTTTTGATTACCCATGCTCATGCTCAACCGCAGTACAAAAATATTAAATGGAAAATTCCAGAAATAAACAATTCATAAGTTTTAAATTGTTCATCGTCCTGAGTAGTGTGATAAAATCTCTGCCCAGGATGTGAATCATCTCTATGTTCAGCATATCCATGCTATATACCCTATCCACCTGTTAGTCACTTAGTAGTTGCCTTGAATATCAAAATGCTTGTGTTCAAGTAACACTCATTTTACTTAGTAATGGCCCCAAAGCCTAAGAGTAGTGATACTGGCAATTCAGCCATGTCAAAGAGAAGTTGTAAAGTGCTTCCTTTAAGTGAAAAGGTGAGCACCTTACAATATTTTGAGAAAGGCTACATTCACATCATTTTTATTACAGTATAACTTTTATTTTATTATTCTCTTACTGTGCTTAATTTATAAATTAAAGTTTATCATAGATGTGCATATATCAGAAAGATATAGTATATATTTTTTTTTTTTTTTTTTTTTTTTTTTTTTTTTTTTTTGAGGGCAGTGTTACTGGCCCTCATATGTGGGACCCGAACCCGGGCCGCTGGCTTCCCAAGCCAGCGCTTAACCATCACGCCACTCGGCCGGCCCTATAGTATATATTTATAGGGTTTGGTACTATCCATGGTTTCAGGCAACCCCTAGGGGTCTTGGACTGTCTCCCTGTAGATAAGGGGGGGCTACTTCTATAATCTCTCTTCTTCCATAACCTCTCTTTTGCAATTTCAGTACCCCAGAAAACTATAAATAGAAAGATATTTATACTAATCAATTTTTTTTCCTTTTTAGTCTCTTTTCAAAGATTTAATAGAGAAGATTAAAACTGTTTATTTGAAATGTTTTAGAAAGGTCAGTATCAACAATTAGCATAATAAAGAACTGACTGAGATATGGCATCTATTACTCCTGTGACTTTTAACTAAATACGTTTTTCTTACCATTTCAAGATGCATTTGTCTAATTCTTTTTCTGTTATCATTACCTGTATTTGTGTTTCTGAAGTAATATTGACTAAAATATAAAACTGCTATTAATATTATTCTTTTATTTTCATCACAGTGCCTGGCTGCATCACACATCTGCGCCACTATAATTCTGCCCTTTTTCCCCCAGGAGCTCAGGGTCACATTATTCCTTACATGCAAACCAAATGCTGTACAACTAGAGATTACCAATCAGGAGGTCCATCACACCATGTAAACGGGTTTTTCAGTAGTGTCCTTATTATTTGACTTCTCCCCTGTGATTGCAATTATCTCTCAGCCTTATAGGATTCAGTTTTCAGTTAGCATTGAGCTCAATGGAGTCGTGTTACCGCAAATGACACAGCTACGGTAGAGTTGGACATGAGCACTATCTGTCAGTGGTACGTTCTATCTATCTATCTATCTATCTATCTATCTATCTATCTATCTATCTATCTATCTATTAGCTGAGCCATCCTGTCACCTATTGGCAGCTCAGCAGCAGCTCAGCTTGGGCTGGGCATTGAACTGTGGTTGCTCAGAGCTCAGCTCACACTCTTGAGCAAGCTCTTAACCAACTGAGCCACTCAGCAGGCCCCTCAATGGTATATTTTAGAACCTAATTTTGGAGATCCTGATTTGCCAGGTGGAAACATCAAAAAGGGATAACTGTGCCCTTCCTTTCCCAAGCCCCCATATCCATCTACATTCTACCTTCTAAGTATCTTTCACCACTTTTTACTTCTCTTCATCTCCACGACCCATCATTTTCCTCAGCTATAGACTTCCGATAGCTGTGCCCTGCCTTAGACTCACCTCCTTTCTATTTAGCCTCCAGCAACAGTGATCTTTAGAAAATACTAATATACTCAAGTTAGTTCCCTACCTAATTCTCCTTATGGCTATTATATATCCTCAGAATAAAGTCCAGATGTAATAACAAGATCTGTTAAGTCCTTCATGAGTTACCTCCTGCCTCCCTCAGTCTCCTTTCTCAATACACACCAGCGTAACTGAATTTTATTTAGTTCCTCAGTATGTCCCTCTTCCCTCCCTATGCTTTTTCCACTTATCATAATGCTTGTCTATTAACCGTCCCCATTGACTTAAAAGTTCTATGGGGACAGGCATCATATATGTTATTCTCCCTTTTATTCAAGCACGTAGCACAGTGCCTAGCACCTTGGAGACATTTATGTATTTCATATATTTGGCAAACAATGAACAGCAAGAAACTGAAAGTGGTAGGTCTGTTTCTTGGTCATATTTATCACCAATGATTCTAAGGGGACAAGAGGGACACACATGATTCCCCTAAGAGCTTTTCCAAAACACATACAAGCCAATAACAGATTCAAAATAGTCTACAGATAGGTGAATACTATTCTTAGACTTTTGAATGGGCAAAGTTTACCAAATGTATAGCTGTCCCATTCCGTTTATTGGATTAACATGATTCCACTAAAGAGAGAGCATCTGACAGTGCTTTCTTTTGGCTTTACCGCTACACTTTACTTCCCAGAGATGGATAAAAATACTAGTCAAGTTTCTTAATTTGCAAAAGCAATAGATTCTACTATTTAGTAGTGCCTAAGCCTCTATGCTAAGTAATTGAAAAAATAATTAGTTTCTCACAATAAAACCCTGAGGTAAAGTATAATTAATACTTCCATTTTACTGATGAATAACTTAAGGCACAGAATTTGAACTCAAGTCTGACTTCAGAGCTGGTGCTTTTAACCACAATGATATCAACTTGGTAACCTACTCGTACACGTCTGACCTGTAAGGTGTATAATAATTCTGAAGAGACAAAGAATTCAAATTTAGACTGCATGATTCAGTTCCTACTAAAAGCACATTTGAAATAATGAATATTGGAGGAGATTTCTCTTCCGTCAAAATGGCAAGAAGGTTCATCTTGCATGTCAAATGGAACCACCTTAGTGGTGCCACTTTTGAGAGCAAATCTCAGTTCCCTGTAAGAGTGCAGTGATACTTAGAAAATAATAAGTCATACAGATGTGCTGTACAGCATAGTGACTACGTCAATAATACTGCAGTAAATGTCTGAAAGTTGCTTAGTGACTAAATCTTAAAAGCTCTCATCACAAGAAAAAATATTGTAACTTTGTAAGGTGACAGAAGGCAACTTGAGTTATTGTGATTATCTCATACAAATGTGCATACAAATATTGAACCATTATGTTCTACATGTGCAACTAATATAATGTCAATTATTCCTCAATTTAAAAAACAGTGCAATGATAGATACTGGATAAATGCCACAGGCCCAAATTGGCTCATTTTAGGTTACTGCTGATGCTGCTTCTGAATATCCTAAATTTGTATTGCCAGGTAGCTATTTTGTTACCAGATAGCTATCTATTTATTACAGAAATGTCTTCCCTGAGAAACCATTTGATAATATGCCTTTAGGATTTGTTAAGGGTAACTTTTTTAGCTGCCATATAAAGTCTTCGTATCTCCTGCAAAGCCAAACGTTGAAACTTTGTCCAACAGGTGGTTTAATGAATCTCAAGGCAAAGGACCTCAAGGCTAATTCTTCTCATACTTTTGTAGTAGGGAAAAGGTTTCTATTCTCTTGATCTCTTCCATTTATCAGACGATGAGAATGATAGAACACACTGTTTCCCTTTCTTCCTTTATTCAGAATCAAACATAGTATTCCATTATTATAATAATCACATTAGCTTAGACTTTAGGCACTTTTATTTCCTCTTGTTAAGTTTTAAATTATGGTTTTATTAACCCAATTATACAAGTATCACAACTTTTCAAATTTTGAGAAGTGGGGAGAGTTGAAATACCTCTTTGAAAACACGTGAAGAAATAGAACAGAGTACTGAAATGATGAACCAATAATCAAACTCATTCACCTTCTGACAGTCCAAAAAGATCCCATGAGCCACCTTTGGGAATCCCACAAAGTAAAAGCTAAGTTTTTGTGGTAATAGTACAGAAGTGGTACAAAAGTTTTCTAATAGTGCCCTAATTGTTGCAGATTTCCCTGAACAGTGAGCAAGAAACTTGCTATGATAACATACAACACTTAGAAACATGTAGGAGATTTCTTCTTTTTTTTTTTTTGAAGGCAGTGTCACTGGCTCTCATAAGTTTGACCTGAATCAGGGCCGCTGGCTTCCCAAGCCAGCGCTTAACCGCCACGCCACTTGGCTGGCCAACACTTAGAAACATGTAAATGCATATAGATACATACACAATTCAGCTTGTGTTGTGTAAATTAAATATAACTTGCTCAATTAACTTTTCCAATGATATGAATTGGGATCATAAAAAATTTTACAGTTCAGGGACCCTTGCCTCTTGAGTCCCTCACTCTAGAGTTTTATCGAACTATTCAAATACTTCTACTATACACAATTGAAAGCGCCATAGGCTACGAAGTTCTATAAAAATACCTGGTTATATAATTTAACTTACCCTAAAATTTAATGGTAGAAAAACATGAAAACTTATAAAATTTAATCAAGAATTGATTTTTAAAACTCAAATTAAGAATAAAATCCAGAGCATAGATTCAGTAGGTTTAATATATATACATATATGTGTATGTATATATGTATACACACACACACACACACACACACAAATGTAAATTTGGTAAAAATTGTTCATGTAGAAATATGTGGATAAAAAAAAATCAAAAAAATTTGAAAACTTCTAAATTGAAACAAATTGAAATTACATTTATTATCTTAATTACTTTAAACCAGCATTTTGATCACCAACATTTAAAAGAAATAAGAGACTCGGGAATCTTTCCCTGTTTCTACAATGAATATAAATGATTAAAATTTAGGGGGTCTGAGAGGACAAAACAATAGCTATCTCTAAATGTAGAGAAACGGGAAAAAAACAACACGTCAAAAAACTAAGGGATTGTTATAAATTAAAATATCCAAAAAATTGAGGGTAATATTTAATAAATACTTGTCCTTGAAATTATTTTCTCCACCTGGTATTTTCTATGAGCACAAACAAAATATACCATTATATAAATTAGGGTCATGCTTATTTGACCAATTAACCAGAAAATACATTCTGAATACTCAGGATAAAAAAAGTTAGATATCTACTTAACTGAATTAAGTCTGAAGGATGCAAAATAAATGAAAGGCAAAAGATATAAAAATGTTCTGTTATTTAAAACATTAAAAAAGACTCAGATTATTTGAAAATCAAGTTTCATACATATTTCAAGTAATACAGTTTGTTTTTCTAAACTGTTGTATGATTTACTTACATATTGTGGTATATACTTGCAAAAATGAACAAAGGTAAAATCTCAGGATCCCTGCTGGTCTTTCTAGACCATGTTAATTTTGCTTTTTTGGTTAAATACAAAGGAATAGAATTATGGAGAGTTCAGCAACGAGGTTTTCATTAGGATATGAAATCATGCCATGAGCTCCAAAAAAAGGGTTAGTTGTATAAATTTGGGAAATAATCACTCATGCAAAAATCAGAAAATACCTGTACCGAGCCACCATGTCTGTCTGCTGCAAGGTGAGCTCTCAAATGGTGGGGATTTGCCTGCTGGGAGTCCCAAGCTGCCCTGTGGTCTGCCGACTGCCATTTATTTAATGCATGTGGCATGCATGGAAGAAGAAAAACCCAATATGTTAAACATCTCATCCTTATAGTAGAGAAAACAAACGTACTAAAGGAAATTTAAAATGCCCTTACTATTCTGAATCATAGATGCAATTATTTTTGTATACTGAATGTGGAAAGATTTTAGTTAAGTCGCTACAATTATGTAATGGTCAACCATAAAAATAAAATAGAACCATAGAATTTTAGAAGTGAAAGGATTTTAGATATCATAAATTACACCCTATAACTTTATCAATGAAGTTAGCAAAGAACGAGGGAGGTAAAAATGACATGCGCAAGGAAACTCCAAATAAATCCTGAGTGAACTAAAAAGTCATCCACCGTCTTTTCTTATAATAGAGGTCCCCACTGGTTTTCTAACGAGGAATAACTTCTTGCAAGGTTAAAAAAAAAAAAAAGTCCTTAAAGAGCTGTACATACTATCCTAGGAAACTTTTTTCTCTTGGTTAGTACCCTGTTTCTAATTGTAAAGATAATACGAGAAAACACTAAAGTTCTTTCAAAAGTGAGAAGTGTTATATAAAATCTTATGAGGGTTATCACAATTTTTTAAAGTAACAATCCTACATATGTGAATCTGCTTCCCTGATCTCTTTTTATGTACTTCAAATTAAGGAATCCATTTCCCTGGAATAGGCTGTAATTCTTGATGCTTTTAGATGAGCTAGCAAATTTGCATGGCAATAACCACAAACTAATAATAATCTACCAGCAGAATTAGAAGTAGTTGCTGCTTTATAGGGGTCAGTTTCTATGTTCCAGGAAAATGTGGTCAGCACTAATAAAAAGAAGGGGAAGGAATATAATATTTAGGTTTCTATAACATGTTTGGTTCTGCTTAGCTGCTTTATATGTGTTATCTCATTTTGAGATATAAAGTATGATCTTCATTTTACTGATGAAAACACTGAAATTTTAAACACTTCCCTAAGATCACAGAGGTAGCAAGGAGTATAGCAGAGGTTCAAACTAGGAGCTTACCACTCCTCCAATAATACTATCTGACTTCTTGGCAAAATTATATATGTTCTAAAAAGTCTTCAGTCGTCTTTCATTCTAGGATAACAGGTAACATTTGGGGGTCATGGACCTCTTTAAGAAAATAGTAAAAGCTATGCAACCTCTCCTTAGAATAAACATTTACATGCACCCAACACTTTCTATAAAATATCAGGATCCCCTGAACTTCAACCACTGACTCTAGGTTACAAATTGTTAATCTGGGGACATAACAAAGGTTGTAGTCATTTAAAGAATTAATTTTTATTCTTTTGGGATTGTGAATATGGGTTTCTCATACAACTTAAAATTATTTACTGTTTCAGATATTTAAGAAAGCTTTTCAAGATATCCAACTTTCCTATCATGGTAACGGTCTGCATATCCAGGTTACAAATTCAACATATAAGCTATCTTAAAATATTTCCTGGGGGAAAAAAAATTGACTCCCTACATTTAGTACAAAAGGACTACACAAATAAAATATGGTTCCCACCCTCAGTGAGCTCACAATCTAGCTAGCAAGACATGTATGAAACATGTAGAAAGTTAAACTCTAAAATATTCAAATTATAATTTAATTCAACAATAAAAGAAGGGTTTCATTTATTATAATACCTAAGAACTCAAGTGGAGATCTTCACAGAACATGAATTATTGATTTTCTTCCAAAGTACTTTTGAGACATTAACTCTGACTTATGAGTATAAAACACAAACTCTCAGTCTTGCCTACTGAGGCATTTCTTTCCATACACACCATCTTATCAGAGTACTCAAGCTATCAATTAGTTGTAATTTATAATTGAAGTAATCATATATAAGACCCTTCATTGTCCCAATTTTTCTAATGCAAAATTCTAAAACTAATCTTTTTAAATTGGCTGTATTTTAAAGTAATACTTTTAAGTAAAAATGTAAAATTTTATTTTGCAATGATTTTTAATAAGTTGTATTCTTGATGGGATGATATAAAAGTAAAAACAATAATGCACTGTCCTTTCTGAAATGGATTATGACTGAAAATTCTAAAGACACTGTTTAACTCAGTGATTAAAAAAAAAAATTTTATGTCAAAGATGGCTTTGATAAAGCTTCTTTTTACAAAAAAAAGTGAAAACATTGCTCAAAAATTTCAATAGCCTTCAAGTACCTTACCCAGGAAACAAACTCTTCACTCTCCATCAGTCTTCCATGTCTCGTCCTGAACCTACTCTCTCCTTCCTGCAAACTGAACTGCTTACTATTCCTCAAATTCTACATTGTAAGCTTCTGTTTCATATTTTACACTGTCCAATCTCCCCAAAATACCCTTATTCCTTCATCTGCCTTTAAAAATTTCACTCATTATTCTTCAGGCTCATCTCAAAAACCACCTTCTGCATAAAAAGTCTTTATAGTTCCCACATATTCCAATGACCTTCCATGGGACTATATTAATATGCTTCATGCGATACAGCTTATTCTGCTTTGTAATGTTGTTATTTGTGAATTTACTGTAAGAATCATGATAACAGTAACACCAGCTATGAGATTTGAGATTTACTGAAGTCTTACTATATGCTAGGAATTAACATGCATTACTTCTATTTTATAGATGAGAGAACTGAGGCTTTGAGAGAAAGAGTAATTTGCCCAGGGTCAAGCCATATCCAGGTATGAATGATTCCAGAGACTGAGTGACCTCTTAGCCACTCGTTACAAAGCATTTCTTATAGGTTATATTGTTTTTCTTAGTTCTGCATTTCTACAACTGTAAAATAGTAATTTTCAAATACCAGAAACTCAACGAAATAATTTATTGAAAACTAGAGTAAGAAAAATCAACTGGTATCATTCCAACAAGGTATCCAAATATGTACTTCTAATAGGATGTCGAATATTTCTCAACATTTATACTAATTTATACCACTAAATCATGCATTTATAATTAAACTAATAGTGAACATTAGTGGAAATATGTATTTTCTATTCTAAGTGTATCTTAGTATAGTAATCTTTTATCTATTGGAGGAAAAATATATATTTTAATCCTTCAATACACATATACACATGTATGTGTAGATACAGATACACACACACACACACACACACACACACACAAACAAAAATTGTCATCTGGGCATGGTAAAACACCAAATATATCTATAAACTGTTATAAGGTAATATAGAAGCAAATTAAGATATTTCATATCTAAAAGTGCAGCAAACCTGGTTTTTGGATTGTTGCAGCTTATCTCTGTGTTGATGTGCTTCTCTGTTTGAAGACAGAGCAGGATCTTGCTGAACTGCTCCCACTGGAGTAGGCTACAATACAATAACAATTAGCATCAATACATTCTACTTCAGAAGTTATTTAAAAATCACTTAGCTGCTTTAAAGAATCAAAAGATACTGAAATAAAATAAGGCCTTAAGAAAAGACATCATTCTCAAAATATGTTGTTAAAGCTAATAAGGAACGGCAAAGAGAACAGAGCTACTAGCTGTTTTCAAAATGTTAAATGCTTTATCAAATACAAAAGACCTTCTCATGTTATCATTACTTTTAGGTCAGTTTTTCATACAAAAAAAATGAAACCGTATTTGTTTATGTCTCTCATTTCCAAAGCTAATTTATAAACAGGGTAAATTATTTTAAAAAATTTAAGAAAACAATTTTTTTAATAAGCTAATAAAATTGCTTACTGTCATATTTTGACTCAGAACGTACATATAAAAATTTTTAAATTTCAAATACAATTCAAAATATAAGTAATCAAAATTTATTCAGGTTTGCATCATAGACGATATATTCAGATCACTCTGATCTTTTAGGAATCATCTCTTCAAAGAAAGAATTTAATGGCATGTCCCTTTAAGTAATGAGCACCAATCCTACAGTAATAATAAAGACCATTTTTTTAAGTTATAAAAACTTAGGTACAGTTTTAAAAACCTTAACATGCTCCAAGTTAAGTATCAATCTATTGCAAAAGATAAAACTGGTAGAATAATTAACATTTGTATTTTTAAATTATAAATGTTTTGAAAGATAGCTGAAAGAAACAAAAAAAAAACAAAACAAACTAGCTGATCTTTTAAAGTAATCACTAGAATATTATACCAAAAAAAGTATGTATGACAATTAGAATTATATCAGGAATGAAAAGTTCACAATAACGTATCACTCTAAAATTCAGCGAGTCCATATTTAGGCTTTTTACAAAATTCAAAGAATAGTATTAGTGCTATTATGTGAAATATTCCTAAAAAGGAAATAAAATGAACCCCTTTAAAAAATTATTCTCAATTCTTTTCAGTTAAAGGAACTTACTGTGTGAAAGCAGCACTATAAACAACCTTTTCTTACATAAGCATAGAATACTCACCAACTGTTTACCAATCCAGTCATATTCATAATCAAACATATATCCTTTTCGATCAAACAAGTCAGTAAAAAGCTTTCTTAGGTAGTCATAGTCTGGCTTTTCAAAAAAATCTAGCCTTCTTACATAACGAAGATACGTTGCCATTTCTTCTAGAAAGGAAATAAAAATTATTCTGATTAGACTTTTATACTTTTCTATATACTCCTTAATACAATTTTTTAAATGTCTAAATGCACAGTATTACAAAAACATAAAAGTAACCAAATTCTATTGCTATTTAAAATTTTATAAGTTTAATTACAAGGCAATAAAATAAAAGGGAGGAAGGGAAATAGGGACAAAAGAGAAATGAGAGGTTTAAGTTAACAAGCATTATTTTTGCTTCATTTCATTAAGGCTAAAATTTTTATTTTACGAAATTTTTAAATAAAACCTTGGCAACAAATTAATGCATGATTATTTAATCACATACTCAGTTCACAAGTTTTAAAAATTACTTAAAATATTGGTGGGAACTGATTTCTGTATGAAAGCATTTGCACTAGCTTGCTAATTCCTTTAGAATCAGTGACATACACTAACTGACCAATGAAGATTCAAACTCCTAACCTTGGCTATGAGCAGTATTCTAACCAACTGACTTAACAAAATAAAATTAAAACATATCTCAGAAATATAACACCAGAGTACAGTTTAACCTTTTATTTCTGGTAATATAATTAAGAATCATTTGGTAATACATAAATTTCACCTGCCATTATAATTCCAAAGTGTAATATATATGTTTATTTTTATTTTTTTTTAAAGATTTTATTGGAGAATTGGGGGAGGGGAACAGTGTTGGGGAATCGGGAAGGGGAACAGACAAGTTGCTGTCCTTTTGTTTTTCAGTCTAGTTGTGGGGGACATCGCTTCACTGGCCCATGTTGGTAATATCATTGTGCTCTTCTGGGTGAGGCAGTTTGGTCGTCGGCCTCTGGACGGCTGCTCACAGCGGCTCTTGGCAGCTCACACGGGCTGCTGGCTGCTCAAGTTGGCTGCCAGCCACTCACTGTAACTTATGGCAGCCCACTGCAGCAGAGGCTGCAGCTACACCGTTGCCAGCGACTCACAGCAGCCCAGCTCCAGGTCGAGCTGTTGTTCACCATCTTAGCTGTAGAAAGTGCAGTGTTACTGCCCCTCATATGTGGGGGATCCGAACCAGGGCCCTGCTACTCAGAGCTGGCATCCCAAGCCAGCTCTTAACCAATACGCCACTCGGCCAGCCCAATATATATTTATATTTTAAAGATCATACTTTCCAGAATGAAAAAACCATATAAATCAACAGGCAAAATGGTGAGCAGTTAGCAAAACAGTGTTCCACCGTGAGGGCACAAAAAGTCACTGTAGTAAGAGATGGGAGGTTACACCTAGCTGCTTTTCTGATCCAATTCATGAATTGCAGCTAGTAAGAACAAGGTCACACAGCACCCAATGGGCAATGAAAGTGGCAACCAGTGACTATTCTCACATGTTGACTGTCACCATTCCACTTTTTAGAGAATCATCGGGTTAATTTACTTTGGCATGCCCATTTTTCATGCAGAAATTTGTATAGATTTCTTAATAACATGCAGCCAATCTGCATACCCCTAAAACAGGTAGTACTATGAATCAATATATATTTTTAATTGTCTAATTCTGGATTAAGAAAGAAAAATATATAATTAAAGCTTGCTGTCAGTGAATAATATAGCAAACTTGAGAATGAGCTACCCGATATTATACTACTATTATTACAATAATGATGTTAGCATTTACAGGAGAACCCGTGAATATCAAAATGAGAGATAAATTCGGTCTTCTATGTTCAAATGTGATCTCTTTTTACTTCATGTTATTGCATAAATCACAGCAGGTATTTTTAATATACTAGCCACACATTATTTTTATTCCTTAAATCTCCAAGAAAGCAAAACTATTTTCATAAAGCTCCCCCAATATAAAATCAGCCTAAAAGTAGTAAGGGTAGTAAGATTTTACTGTACTTTGAAAAAAACTAGACTAAATAATACATGCACACCCCCTTTGAGCTTGGCATTGAGGCTCACATTAGTAAGATTTTACACCAAAACTTTATAGTTGGTATTTCTTAGCAAATATATTAACTTATTAAAAGTATATTATTGAAGAAAATATTACCTTAGTTTATACTGGTCAACATTATTAAAACATGGGATTTTCTTCTATCAATAAACCTTACAATGCAAATATACAAATTGCCCCTCTGGTCTATGCATTAAAAGTTGACATCTTTTAAATCATACTTTGAGCTCATTTTCTTTAAAGCATGAAAAAAGGTATTTATGGGCTTAAGCAATGAATATTAACAGTTCTGGTTTTCTGTGTATAAGTACATGTATCAATGAGGCATTATTCATTACCTGGAAAATTTTCACATAACACTTCTATTGGTGTGGCTCGTTTTGTATCTCCAATTTTCTGATACCTCTCTTTTAATGTGTCAGCCTAAAATAGAAAGAAAAAAATCTTGAGAAGATGGCAATTTTAAAATTAAATTCTTGTGAAGAGGATCTTAATATATTAACAATTTATGAAATTCAATAAGGAAATACAAAAACAATTACCTTTAAACCTTGCCAAGGCAGACTGCCTCTCAAAAAATACATGAACATATGACCTAAAGCTTCTAAGTCATCTCTTCTACTTTGTTCTGAAATATAAGAGAAACATAAATTTCACTTTCCTCCCGAGTTAAGAATGTAAGAATAGAGAACTGATTCTTTTGTTATCAATTCATTCCCAAAAGTTCAGTATATAAGTATAAAATACAAATCTAGTATTTATATGCAACAAAATTATGTTTAAACAATAATGCTTTTATATTAACATTATCATACATCTTTAAAATATACCATTATGGTTTGTTTTAGATGCTATTGGGGATTTATTTCTCTCCATAGGTATTTATTCATAGAAATATAAGGCAAAGGAGAAATAGTTCCTGGGTCAAATGATTCAGAATGTAACATATTAAAGGTTCTGAAATACAACTAGTTTTTCCCTAAAATGTTAGCCCTAATGTTAACCCTAAGTGTTATGTGTTAAGAATGTTTAACTTCAACTTCATTTAACCCTGTATACCCTAAACTTATAAGAGCACAAAATTTCCATCCCACATACTCTTCGTAATTTTAAACTAATTCATATTTTGTATATGTTTTAAAATACTTTTTTTGACAGAACCCAACATCAATAACCCTTCCAATAACATGCTGCTAGACTAAACTGTTATTTTCAAGTTGCTATTGTTTTAGTAACAAAATGTTGTATAGCATATAACTGAGGGGCAAACACAGACTAAGACTCAGGGAGGGAAGCATTTATAAATATTTGTTGAGTGAATTTGTTTTCAACTGTTTCTCACTGAAGTCAAATGCTTAAGATTTTTTAGTATTTTAAAATAATTCAAAAATGCTCACAAAAGGAAAAAAATAATACTTTAATAAAAGGGTGTTCAGGTGCAAGACATTTTATACAAATGAATAATCATCATGCTATCTAAGCAGTACTAAATGCTTCCAAAAAATGCTTTCAAAATAGCAAACTTTTCAAATCATGGATCTGAACCATGATGAAAGATTCAGAAAAAGTTTTAATTTGTCCTGTATAATCTCATTATGTCCTATGATTGTCTTCTATGACACTTGCTACAGCTTAAAATTTTTTTGTGTGCTATTATTTAATCAATATCTATCCTCCCACCAGAAAGCAAGTAACAGAAGGGCAGATGTCTGTTTGGCTCATGACCTAGTATAATGGCTGCCAGAAAGCAGGGGTTCAACACATACTATTTCAGTACATAAATGATTATTTGAAAATATGTAATACCAGATATATGTCCCTTTTCTATAAGCACAGGAAAATACCTAGAAGAATATGCATCAAAATCATTAGTCATCAGGCTTATGAGACTGGAGGACATTTCAATTTCTCATTTCATATACTCAAAAAATGTAGCATAATGGGAATTTTTCCCTTATATTTTGTATTAAACAATGTAAGCATACACTATTAAAACAGCAAACTTGCAAAATAAGTAAAATAGACTTAAATTTCTTTTTTTTGTTGTTTTTGTTTTTGCTTTTTTTTTTTTAAGATTTTTTATTGGGGAATTGGGGGAGGAGAACAGCGTTGCGGAATCGGGGAAGGGTAACAGACAAGTTGCTGTCTTCTTGTTCTTTAGTCTAGTTGTGGAGGGCGTTGCTTCACTGGCCCATGTTGGTATCATCATTGCGGGTGAGGCAGATCAGTTGCCAGCCTCTGGATGGTTGCTCATCGCGGCTATTGGCAGCTCACGCTGGCTGCCGGCCACTCACTGTAGCCTATGGCAGCCCACTGCAGCAGGGACTACAGCCTACACCATCGCCGGGGCTCGCACAGCCCAGCTCAAGGTGGAGCTGTTAGTTGTAGAGGGCAGTGTCACTGGCCCTCATATGTGGGATCCGAACCAGGGTCGCTAGCATCCCAAAACCAGCTTTTAACCACTGCACCACTCGGCGGACCCTTAAATTTCTTTTTAAAGTCATTAATGAAAGCGGGATGTGAATAACATTTTTAAAAATTAGTAATGCCTTCTATAAGAAAAATTTACTTTATTACGTCCTGGGAATATTAAGAATGAAAAGTCATGCCAATAAAAAAATATAATTTCTGAAGTCCTGCTGAGAATCTGAAACTTTTAAAAACCTCGAATGAGCAGGCCTAATGCTGGAGATTGATTCTTGGGTATCATGTGGGGGAGAAGAATATACACTTTAATAATAGATAATTCTGACGTACAGTTATTTAATAAGTCCTAAAAAAGAAACTTCTCTCATTGAAGTATAATTTACATATAATATAATACACCCATTATAAGGGTACAGTTTGATGAACTTTGACAATATACACATGTAAATACCACCACAATCAAAAAGTATTTCCAATATTCCAAAAGGTTCCCTTATACCCCTTGCTTGTTATTCCCCGCCCCCCCCACTGGCCTCAAACAACCACTTCCCTGCTTTTAGTCACTCTATATTAAATTTGATTATAGAGTTTCACATGAATGGGATCATACAATATAGACCCTTGCATCCGTATTCTTTTCACTCAGCATGTTTTCAAGATTCATCTATGTTGTTGCATGCATTGATAGTCTATTACTTTTCATTACTGAGTAGTATAACACAATGTATTTATCTATTCTCCTACTGAAGGACCTCTGAGTAACTTCCAGTTTGGGGCTATTATAAATAATGCTGTTATGAACATTCTTATACAAGTCTTTGTGTGGACATATGTTTTCATTTCTCCTGGGCAAATATCTAGGAGTGGATTACTGTGTCATATGGAAAGCATAGGTTTAAGTTTTTAAGAAACTTCTTATAAGTTGTTCTTATAAGAACAACCCCCCTGTTCTACAAAGAGGTTGTAACATTTTGTATTTCCACCAGCAATGTATGGGAGTTCTAGTTGCTCCAGAGCCTGTCCAACATTTAATGTAGTCAGTCTATTAAATTTTAGCCATGCTAATGGCTGTGAAGTATAATTTGAATATTTCACTGGTGACTAATGTTTTTGAACATCATTTCATGTGTTACTGGTCATTGATGCATCTTTTGGTGAAGTGACTGTTCAAATATTTTACCCATGTTTTAAGATGTATTCTTTGTCATATTATAAAGTTCTAAGAATTATTTGTATATTCTGGATATAAGTGATTTTCAGATATAAATTTTGCAAACACTTCCTCCTATACTGTAGCCTGCTTTTATTTTCTTAACAATATCTTGCAAAGAACAGAAGTCTACATTTTGATGAAGCCAAATTGATCAGGGTTTCTTCTTTTATTGTTAATGCTTTTTTATGTCCTAGCTATAAAATCTTTGACTACCTTGAGATCACAAAGAGTTTTCTCCTATTTTTACTTCAAGAACTTCTATGATTCATTTCAAGTAATTTTTTTTTCCTTTTTGCTTTTGGTGTAGGGTAAGGGTTTAGATTCTTTTTTTTTCTACATTAACATTGTTTTTTCACAGAGTTTCTTTTCACGATGATCCTTTCCCACCTTGAATTTTTGTACCATTCCAGAAAATCAATTGAGCATCTATGCTTGGGTCTATTTCAGGACTCTGTGTTCTGACCCATATATCTGTGTCTATGCCAATACCACCCAAATAAGTAGAAGGAAAAACAATGATAGATGAGGAAACTAATATCAAGAAAATGAACCAAAATAAAAAACTGGTTAATTTAAAAGTTCACTAAAAGTAATCCTCTCCCTAGACTAAAGGAAACAGAAACACACACATACACACACACACACGCAAATTACCAATATCAGGAACAACAAGGGGGCCACAAGACAGATCTTACAGACATTAAAAGAATGATAAAGAACTAACACTATGCCAATAAATTCAACTTAGATGAAATGGGAAAATACTTTGAAAGGTACAAATTACCAAAACTGCCTCAAGAAGACAATGTGAATAGGTCTATGCCGATTAAAGAAATTTAATTTATAATTTAAAAATCTTCCCAAAATATAACCCAATACCCACATATCACTGGTGTATTCTATTAAACACCTAGGGAACAATACCAATTCTACGCAAACTATCTCAGAAAGTTGAAGTAATGGGAACCCTTCTCCACGCATTTGATTACCCTGTTACCAAAACCAGACAAAGGCATTACAAGCAAAGAAAACTACAGAATACCTCGTATATTCCTCATCAACAGATACAAAATCCTTAAAAGATAATATACCATGACTAAGTAAGATTTATCCTATGAATTTAAAGTTGGTTTAACTTTCAAAAATCAATCTATGTAATTCACCATATTAACAGAATAAAACATAAATATCATATTATAATCATCTCAACAGACATAGAAAAAGCACTTGACAAAATCTAACTTGCATTTACAATAAAAACTCTCACCAAACAAGGAAAAGAAGGAAACTTCTTCATTCTGACAAAGGACTTCTATGAAACACCTACAACTAACATAATTCTTGCATGGGGAAAGGGACCCCTAAGATCAGGAATAAAACAAGGATATTTATTCTTACACTTTCGTTTCAGTGTTGTACTAGAAGTTTCTATCAGTACAAAAAAAGCAAGAAAAAAATTTAAAGGTATTCAGAAATGGAAATGAATAAGTGAAACTTTTTCTTTGTAGACAATATGATTGTCTTGTAAAAAATCCTAAGTAATCTACAAAAAAAACAAAACCTATTAGAACAAGAAAGTGAGTTTTAGCAAGGTTATAGGATACAAAGTCAATATATAAAAATCAATTGTATTTCCATACTAGCAATGAACAATTGGAAAACAGATTTTAAAATCAATACCATTAACAATACCATTAATGACAATATCAAAAAACATGTAGCATGGAGGCATAAATTTACCAATACTTACTTGTATACAAGACCTGTATATTATAGCACATAGTTTCAAAGACTAAATGACAGGTAAACACTGACCCCTACAGTAGGGTTCCTTGTTAAGGAGAGAACTCAGTATAAAAGGCAATTCCCCTTTGAATTCAATCCAAGGGGGGTCTTTAGTTACCACAGTGCCAACAAGCCATAATCATAAAGTGATCCTGCCAACAGATAAAAGTATTAGTCTCATAACCTACACAGTATTTTAAAATCTCAGCCATAAATATAAGCCAGTAAAGTAAACCTACTGCAATGCAGTCTGAAATACTCCCGACTCTCAAAATTCATTTCTTCGTGTCTTTCACCAACTGGCAAATAGGGAAGTAAATTTCACCATGTAGTAGGTAAAAGAAGTCATCAGGAATGCTTTCTCTTTGAAACACAGTTCTTTTAACAGTTCTGCTACATGAAAAATAAATCTCCCCAAGGTAACAGGGCCCTTACTAAGCCCTATTCATATCTTCTTAAACACTTAACTACAAAGGCTTGTTTGAAAATGGGTCCCCCCCCCCCACGCAAAGCCAATAATCCTTATAGGGACCTTTGCTATGAGCAACTAAGAAATTAGAGGGTGACAATTTGCATTACAACAGGCATCATTAAAGATTCATTTAAATAGGTTCTTCAGTAAATTTAAGAGTTATGCAAAGGCTTGATTAAAATTTTGCCACAACCAACACACATTAAGATCATAGTATGTGTCAGTACTTCATATATACACATGATCTTTTAAAATCACAACTACACTCAAAGTATTATCAGTAATCCCAAATTATTAGGAAAGTAAGGCTCAGAAGGTAAAATGGCCAGCCCCAAACTACGTACCTTAAAAAAAGCAAAGGCAGAATTTCAGACCACGTGTCTACACTTTTTTTATTTCAGAAAGCAAGGTAGAACCAATCAATTAATCAAATGTTTGTTGCACACCTCCAGCAATGCTCTTCTATTTAAAAACTCTACTCTTCTATCTCAACATTATTTTCACTTTTTAAAACTGATTTTATTCCTCACTTGTCTAGCACTGTTTCCATTTCAACTGAATTTTAATTTTCAACACAAAAATACTCCCTTTTTCATTAACTCAAACTTACTTCTGTCAAAAACAAACACATCCAATGCCTCACTTAGAAGCAGGAAACCTTTTAATACATACATGTATATCTGCAAAAATAAACTTAATCCTGCATTTTCCTGCAAAAATGAAAAATAATGAGGCCAAAATACACGTTAGTTAAACTAAATACAGGCCTCACAAGATAGCTCAAGGAACAACAAAAAATCTCCCCAATGAAAGTTTAATATCATTCTTTATATATTAAAAAAAAAAAAGATTCTACGAGCAAGTAAAAGTTTCACATCCTATTTCCTTCTAAAATGTTAAGGGTTTTTGTTTGCCTGGCACCCCCCCACCCCCAATTTTCTTCCTCAGCATTCACTGTGCTCATTTATATTTTTCAAAATTATATAATTAACATGGGTTTTTAAAAAAATGAGAACACAAATCCAAAAAGAAAAAGGACAATTACACAAGACAACTTGCAGCAACAACTCACTAATCCAGATACCTAATCTAGTAATCTAAAAATCTCAGCAAGTTAAAAAAAAAAAGTCTGAGCAATGGAACCCAGTATATGCATTCATTTGATTCCTAAAGAAGTCCGCTCCTGAAATCTAGTTCTCTTAATTTATATATAATTCCAGTAAGTTTGGCTATCAGGTTAGAAGAAGAAAGCAAAAAAAGAGAAAAGGAAATTGTTGTCAGCAGGAGCTGTACTACACATAATAGCAAAAAGTAAGTGAAAACACAGTTTGGCTAAAAAAATTTTTTTTTTTAAATCTATAAAAAAGTGTATTTTTTTTCAAGACTTACTATTATAAAGCTACAATAATCAAGACAGTATGGTATTGGCAAAAGAATAGACAAATTGACCAACGAACAATAGATAGCCTAGAAACAGACCCACATAAATACAGTCAATTGATCTTTGACAAAGGAGCAAAGGCAAAACCAATGGAGCCAATATAAGTATTTATAAGTGGTACTGGAACAACCGGATATGCATTATACACAAAAAATGATCTAGATGCAGATCTTACACCTTTCACAAAAATTTACAAAATGGAACGCAGACCTAAATGTTAAACACAAAATTATAAAATTCCTAGAAAATAACATAGGAAAGAATCTAGATGACCTTGGGTTTGACATGACTATTTAGATATAATACCATATAGGCCCGATCCATGAAAGAAATAACAGATGAGCTGGAATTCACTAAAATTAAAAATGTCTACTCTGCAAGACACCATCAAGAGAATAAAAAAGATAAGCCACAGACAGGGAGAAAATATTTAGAGAAGACACATCTCATAAAGGACTATTATCCAAAATACATAAAGAACTCTTAAAATTTAAAAATAAGAAAACAAATAATCTGATTAAAACTGTGCCAAAGACTTTAACAGACACCTCACAAAAAAATATATACAGGGCCGGCCGAGTGGCGTGTTGGTTAAGAGTTGGTTTCGGACGCCAGCGGCCCCGATTTAGATCCGACATATGCAGGCCAGTGACACTGCCGTCTTTAAAAAAAAAAAAAAAAAAAATACACACACACACACGACAAATATATAAAAAAGATGCCCCACATCATGTAAATGTAGTATGAGATAACACTACACACCTATTAGAAGGGTGTAATTCAAAACACTGCTAACACCAAATGCTGGTGAGAATGTGGAGCCACAGGAACTCTCTCATTTATTAGTGGTGGGAACACAAAATGGTGCAGCCATTCTGAAAAACATTTTGGGCATTTTCTTTCAAAACTAAACATACTCTTACCACGTAATCCAGCATTAAGATACTTGATATTTACCCAAAAAAACTTGAAAACTAATATCCACACAAAAACTACACAAAGATGTTTATAGCAACTATAGTCATAAATGCCAAAACTTGGAAGCAATAGAGACGTCCTTCAATAGGTGATCGGATAAATAACCAACCTATGGTACCGCTGGACAATGGAATATTATTCAGCACTGAAAAGAAATGAACTATCAAGCCATGAAAAAAACATAGATGAATCTTAAATGCATATTACTAAGCGAACTAAACCAGTCTGAAAGGTTGGCTTATATTTGTTTCCAACTATCTGGCATATGGAAAAGAAAAAAAAACATGGAAACAGTAAAAAAGACAAGTGGTTACCAGGGGATGGAGCGAGAGAGGGATTGATTAGATCAGGGGTCGGCAAACTTTTGAGACTGAAGAGCCGCCAGGGGTCAGCAAACTGTGGCTCATGAACCACATGCGGCTTTTTGGGTACATATATGTGGCTCTGAAGTAAAACTGAAAATGAAAATAAAACTATCATAGTTTCATTTATAATATTACTTTATATTTTCCTTATTTGTAAAAATATATTTATGGCTCTCGAATAATTTTTAAATTGTTGTGAGGGACAGGGTTGGCTCATCCAGGGGTCGGTAAACTTTTGAGAAGGAACATACCCAAAGAGCGGCATGTGGCTCATGAGCCACAGTTTGCTGACCCCTAGATTAGATGGATCATAGAGGATGCTTAGGGAAGTGAAATTATTGTGTGTGATACTATAATGGTAACTCACATTATTACAAATTTGTACAAACTGATAAAATGTACACCAAGAGTGAAACTGAAACCTAAAATAAACAAATATACAAGACAATGATGTGTCAATGTAGGTATATCAATTATAACAAATGTACCTCACTTGTGAGGAATGTTGATAATGGGGTAGTATGCATAGGTGGGGACACCGGGTAAGGAAAATCTCTGTATCTTCTGCCTAATTTTGCTGTGAGTCTAAAACTGCTCTAAAAAATTATGTCTATATTTTAAAAATACACTATTATTTATGCATTTCCTCTAAACTTACCTAGATAAAGGTATACACTGTAACACTCTCCAACTGACTTTGAGGGTATCACTATATAAAATACTAATAGGGCCGGCGAGTGGCGCGGTGGTTAAGCAGCCCGTTCGGTCCCACATACGAGGGCCAGTGACACTGCCCTCAAAAATAAATAAATAAATAAATTAAATAAATAAATAAATAAATACTAATAAAAAATTATGACCCTGAAACATCAAGAAAATACCAATTACATTGATCATTCTTAAGAAAGCAAGGAATGGTGCAACACATATTTAATCTGTTAAAATGTAACTATAAAATGTAAATACATATTTTTAAGCTAATAAAAAGCTATTTTGGAGGCTTAAAAAGCAGGCCACAGGAATTTAGGTAATTAACCTAGAAATTATATTCAATGAATCACATCACAGAATGACAGCACAGAAATAAGGAATTTTTGTAACACCATAATTACATGATTCCTTCTCTCCTATTCAGAGAGCTTACCACCTAGAGGCTTGAAATATCATTCTTCTATGGAACACAGATTTTTATTAACACTTACAAAGCAACTGACAACGTATTCCTCAAATCCTGGTCTCTTTATCCATGAATTCTTAATAATAGTTAAAAAACAAAAGACAATTTATTTCAAAACTACTTACTACAGGGTATTTACTGAATTTCAACTCACTTCAACGAGAAGATATAGAAGGAAAACAGCGATTCAAAGGATGATTATAAAATAAGGTTCAAAGCGGTTGACAAAAAAGTCTTTAAAAAGAAGACACTTGGTCAGACACAATTTTTTTAAAAATTCAACATGATAATACTGAAGAAAGCTTCCATTAATGCAAACCAAGGAAATCTACATCTGCATGCAGAGCTTTACTGAGATTGCACGTGGCTTCAGCAGGTATGAAAAAAGGTGTACAAGTGATCACTATATCTGCCTTCTGAACATAAATCACCTAGTTAAGATCAATATGCAGATATATACTACAGGAATAAAGATAATAAATTTCACAATGTGATTTTATACTCTTCTTCCCTATTATTATATTAGGAACAACTTTTTACTTTTGAACACTTGATACAGTGTTAGTCTCCACAAAGGAACAAACATTTACAAATGTTCCTCTAACCAAATTTTCTATTTTGAAAAGTTCATGAGAGTAAAAGCCCTTGAATGCACAAGCTAGAATGAATGAATGAAGAAGAAGGCTTTAAAAGTAATCACAATGTCTAGGCAAAGCAGAGAGGGGAAAAAATTATACATGTACAAATAAAAATTACCATTTAAAGGTCACATTTTCACTGCTCCTTTTTCTTCTCCTTTTTTTAAAATCTATTCCTGATTCTTCATAAAGCCAAGTGTTCTAAACTCAAAACCCCTCTAAATATTCTATGTTCACAGCCATCTCACATTAATAGGATGCTTTAACTCTTCAGCTCTCAAAGTCACATTCTTTAAGCTTACCCTTAATTTAAAACAAAACAAAACAGGAACTCATATAATCTAGCAAACAAATTTTGCTGTTAACATTATCCATCTACTCCCAAGTTTTACATCAAAATTGAGAAACACAGCTTTTATAAACAGGTGAAAGTTAGGATTAAAGCTTTTGTTATTTGTAATACTTGCCAAAGAAATAATTTTTTTGCCTTTTTGTTTTTTCCTGAAAGAGGAGTAGAAAGAAATTAATGCAATAGTTAAATGCCATTTCCCAAGTTCTAACAGCTTTTCCTAACAAGGACAAATGATATATCAGACTCACTTTGCCATTTCCGCAAATAGAATGCTGTTATATTTACACTGTTCAGATAAAGAACACTTGGCCATAAGGAAGTTGTGACTTCATGTCTCACAATAAAATGGTTTCTGAACCTTTGTAAGCTGTTATAAAATGGCCTGTTAACAACTACCATTAAATAAGAATTTCTCACACACTGTTCATGTAAATACATGTGTGCCTGGTTTTAATAGAAAACACAATCCTGAAAGTTGTATATCTATCCAATCATATTTTAAATCTATCAGGAAAGTGTGCTATTGAAAGGCACTCCCCCAAGTACTGCCTGAACACAACCTGAGCTTTAAAATTTAGATGTTTGAAACTTACTTTTTTTAAAGAAAGGCAAATTTATATTTTTCATGCATTTTCAGCACTTGAAAAGAAAAATACCATATGCCTACTATCAGGCAAGCTGTCAGGGAAGATGCCAAGTGTTATTCAGTTTTGACTGAGGGGCAGAAGCAGGGACATGCAGTAGATAGAAGAAGGTAAGTCTGGGGAGAACAGTTGAAGATGCTAATAAAACAATGGGAGTTGGAGGTTGGATTAGATGACTTATAAGGTCATGCACAAACAAGTTATGATCATATATTGTACGGTACATTTGAACATTGATGATGGATAATGATTGGTTTACGTTCCTATTCTTCCTTGTGAGTGAGATGTCAGGGTTAGAATCTAAAAGCAGAAAATTAAGTTCAACTTCCTCTGATATGAAATCTAACCGTGGCTTAAGACTTAAGAAAAAACTACAGTAAGTCCCCAACCTACGAAAAGTCGAGTTGCGAACTTTCACAGATACGAATGGACCTCGCATTACGAACATTCATAGATGCAAACAAATAGCAGAAGTAGATCGTGTGTCTGCCAAACATTGTCACAGTTGTGCTGCTGTGTGCTTACTGTACAGTGCGATAGTGTACAGTAGTACAGTGCTCAATCAGAGCCCAGGATGTCTGGAAGCAAGACGAAAAGCAGTAGGGATGTGGAGGGGACGCTAGGAAGCGGCAAAGGTGTATAAGACTCACTGTCAAACTTACAAACAAATCTGACTTACGAACATTCTCCCGGAACAGAACTCGTTCGTAAGTCGAGGACTTACTGTATTGTAAACACAACCTAGAACTGATTGTTTTTAGAAAGTCACAAAAGTAATTCAATGGAAAAGAATATATCATAAAAGGAATCTCAAACCCTATCTCACACCATACAAAAAATGAATTCCAGGTTTCTTAGGATTCAACAAAGTAGTAATCATGAAAGGAAAAAAACGCTGCTAAATTGGACTTCATAAACATTTACAATTTCTGCTCATCAATTGGCACCATTAAGAAAATGACTAGGCAAGCCACAGAACAACAAATTATTCATAGAACATATATTTGGCACAGGACTTACATCCAGAGTATATTAAAAACTCCTACAAATCAATAATGAAATGACACAGATCACAAAAGACATACAATTGACCAATATAAGTACGTGATTACTCACGCTCAAAATCATTAGCCACAGGGAAATGAATTACCACTATGTATTTACAACAATGGCTAGAATGAAAAAGACACCACCAAATATTGTCAAGAATGTGAAACAAACAGAACTCTCATTCACTGCTGATGGAACTAATTGGCAGCTTCCTATAAAAATCAAACAACACCTACCAGATGACCAGACAATTCCAATCTTAGGTATTCACCAAAAAGAACTGAAAGCATATGCCCACTAACACAGTAACAAGAATGCCATAACAATTTTATTTGTAATAGTAAAAAACTGTTAATAGTCAAATTGTTCAACATTCAAATGGATAAACAACTTGTAGTATATTCCTGCAATGGAATACTACTCAGCTTTAAGAAGGAACAAGCTCTTTATACTTGTAATAACATAGATGAATCTCTACATATATACTGAGCAAAAGAAGTTAGGTGATTTCACTTACATGAAGTATTGGATTGTCGGAAAACTCATGATGTATTTTGTCTGTGGTTTTCGAAAGTCATTTATTTATATCAAGAACAAAGATCAATCAATAATATATTGCCCATTTTGTTCGATAACCTTTCGCCATCTTTCAGTGAGTTCCATAATTACTCGTTCAGAGAAGGACCTGTCTTTATTTGTGAAAAACTGAACAAGAGGCTGACTTACAGCCTCATCTGAATTGAATGTTATACCACGCAAGGAGTTTTGAAGAGAACGAAACAAGTGGAAGTCTGATGGAGCAAGGTCAGGCAAATATGGTGGGTGTGGAAACACATCCCATCCAAGCTCCAGTAAGTTCTGATGGGTGATCAAACTTGTGTGTGGTCTCGCGTTGTCATGATGGAACACAACTCCTTTACAATTAACAAACTCTGGACATTTCTGGATGATGGATTCGTTCAAACCGCCCAACTGCCGATAGTACACAATCCAATTGATTGTTTGGTTCCTTGGTAGGAGCTTGAAAAACACGATACCCTTAAAATCCCACCACACTGAGAGCATAACCTTCCTCTGATGAATGTCTGCTTTCGATGTCGTTTGAGGCGAATCATCACGTCGGGACCAAGACCATTTGTACACCACATTGTTGTGAACAATCCACTTCTCATCACCAGTTATTAGTCGCTTCAAAAAAGGATTGTTTTCCTCACATTTAATGAGCATATTGCAGATGTTTATACATGCTGTCAAATGAACTTCTTTTGAGTTCATGCGGAACCCAAATATTGAGCTTGCTTACATATCCCAGCTTCTTCAGGTGCTTGTGAACACTTGAATGATGGATGTTCAATGTTTCTGCAATCTCTCGTGTCGTGTAACATGGGTTTGACTTGATCAATGCCTATATTTTGTCATCATCAACCTCAGCAGACCTCCCTGACCGAGGAGTGTCATTGAGATCAAAATCACCAGCACGGAATTTCATGAACCATCAATGGCATTCACGATCTTGTATGGCATTGTCACCATAAACTTTATGCAACTTTTCATAAGCTTGATGCGTGTTCTTCCTTTTATGGAAGTAAAACAGTAAAATATGGCAAAAATGCAGTTTGGTCCTTCATCTTCAACTTGTAAAATCTCCAAAACTCAAACAAATAGCTCAATTTTTTTTGTTTACAATGAAGCTAGAACTGTCAGCTGTCAAATGACATAGCAATAACATAGATGGGAATGACTCTAGTACTTCCAAAAATGAACTAGTGCCATCCGTCGCAAACATGCGTCATGACTTTTCCAACAACCCAACAGAATCAGCAAAACTAATCTATGGTGACAGATATCAGATCAGTTGTTGCTTTTGGAGAAGGAGGGATTGACTGAGAAAAAGCAAGAAGGAACGCTAATGGGTGGTGGCAGCATTCTGAATCTTGATTGTGGGTTACAGAAGAGTATACATTTGACAATATAAATTATACACTCGAATGCTGTATACTTTACTCAACCTATGTTTTACTTCAATTTTATATAAAACTTCCATTAAAGTAAGAATTATAAATACTGCAATTCTAATAGGCTTGCTTTACAAAGTGTTATCAGTTATTAATTCTGAAACCATATTCTGAGGCTCCTAGGCTTCTAAAAACAAGTCAATAGATTAAAGTAGTGGCAGCCACATTTCTCACAGTTGGCAAAGGGGAGATGCTACTTTGTGATATTAGCTTGAAATTAGAAGTATCAGTATAAACTCATGGTTTTTAATAGATAGGTATTAATTATCTGTATATATTCTTGCGTAGGCATATCTGTATGTGTTTATATATGTGTATCTATACACCCAAATGAGTACGTATGTGTACATTCACATACACACACATATTTCCTAGCTCTGCTGCAGAAACGGCTTAGAAACAATAACATACCAGTAGAAATGAGCATACCCAGTGCCGAAAACTTGGATTTTATATACTATTACCAATTAAAGAACCGAGGGCTTGTTGGAGAAATTTCTGTTTTGGGGCTAGAGCAAAGAAACCACAAGAAGAGTCAAGAAAAAGTTGCTGTACCAGAAAGTAAAGAAATTCTCAAAGAATCACAAGAACATGTCAAAAGTACAGAGGAGCCAGCTTAAAGGAGCAACCAGTGGCCGAAACTGGGACAATTAGCGCATCAAAATAAGTAATAATAGTCATGCACTATAATATATTCAATTAAGTAAGAATCCATGAGTCGATACTGATACAAGTCAGTAAATAGGGAAAAGGAAAGCTTTTGCTTACATTAAAGTATCAACTAAAATACATAAGAAATGATGGCGTTAGAAAAGCATCAATGGATGCTAAATCTAGTGGGTAAAAATTTGATGAGGAACAACGTATTTACACAATTTCAATGATATACTAATAAAATACTTTCTAATTACAAGGGAAAATAAGAAACTTTAAATGAAGAAACTTAGATACTAGCCTAAGCAAGTGATCAAAGCTATTTGGAATCAAGGGCCATCATGTGCCTCCTGACATGATGCACTGAGAACACATCACTTCTCTATTTATGCTAAAAATGCATCCCAAATATAATCAGGAAGAAACAGCAGACAGACCCAAATTGAGGGTATTCTATAAAACAGCCTGGACTCCACAAAAATATTAAGAGGTCATGAACCACAAAGAAAGGCAAGGAACTATTACAGATGAGAAGAAACTAATGAGGTA
The DNA here is from genome assembly GCA_033961575.1 of Aselliscus stoliczkanus. Classification (NCBI taxonomy): domain Eukaryota; kingdom Metazoa; phylum Chordata; class Mammalia; order Chiroptera; family Hipposideridae; genus Aselliscus; species Aselliscus stoliczkanus. The sequence goes on from CM066728.1 coordinate 25,451,468, forward strand.
TAAAAAACAAATGAAATGTGTGATACTGGACCAAGAAAAGGAAAGCTGTGAGAAACCCTGTGAGGTTCATATTATTTCATCCTTTTTACAAATAAGAAACCCAAATTCATATAGCTAGTACATAGTAAACAATACCTGTAAGGTATGTACACCTAGCATTAAATGTATTAGGCAGATTGGTAGTCCCCTAGCTAACTATATCAAAGGACTACAGTCTCAATTAAAAATCTTCACATACACTATATTCAGTTAAAGTATTCTCTCATATTTTCAACAAAAATAATCAAATGTGTCACCCTAACTGTATCAAAGTTGAACATTTCAAATTATATTTTAAAAAGATACAGTGAATGTAAGGCTCATTCATTTACTCTAGAGCAACTTGTTTTAAAAATGTTTTATTAAGATATAAATGAAAGTACACTCTGGCTCGATGTGATAAATAGAAATTACAACAGAAGCAACTGTAACCTGTAAAACCTGAGCCATAATAAATAAAAACCCACATTGTTAGCATTGTTATTGAATTCCAGCTTCCGCAAACTTACAAAAGAACCACATACCTTTTCCTAAATGTGTGTTTATGCTCATATATCTAGCTGTTCCCGTAAGGCTCTTGTGTTCTCTGTATGGTATGTGTTTCTTTGTCTCTGGATCAATATATTCCTTTGCCAAACCAAAATCTATAATATGAATAACTTGCTGGGTTTTATTTCCTGGTCGTCCTATTAAGAAGTTCTCAGGTTTTACATCTCTGTATATCAAGTTCTTCGAATGGACATATTCCATGCGAGAAATCTTGATTTTAAAAAGAGGAGAAGATAAATATTATTTTAGGCCTTGATTAGCATAAAAAAACACGATAGAATTAAGACAAAATTTTCACAATAAAAACATTAAAAAATTCAAAAACTGTTTCAACCCTTTAAAAATAACACAGCAGTCTAGAATTTCTCAAATATATATCCAATTATGATTAAGTCTTTGCTTTTACTATTTTGGTCACTTACAAATGAAAGTATTTCAATTTTATGAATTCTTTTCTTATCAGTAAGCCTGATTCGATCGACACTTTCAGATGACGTTCCTCATAAAATCAAAAAGCTTTACCAATAGAAAATTTTGAACTCAAAAGTATAAACAGACATAGTCACAAAGTTGCAATTCTTTCTTCCTATCAGTTCAGTAATCAAGCCACTTTTACAATTATATTAAAAACACTTAAAGAGTCTAAATTGTTAAATAAAAACAACAGCACCCTTCAGTATATCTTTCTTTTTTGTAACTTATTTCCTTTATCCCTCAGGTATTAAAAATTTTTAAAGATCTTGAAACTAGAAAACTTTGAAATAATACAGTACATTTTTATTAACTGTTTTACACATTCTCAAATCATTTTCATTGTACAAAGTGTCACAAAATAGAACATTACAAGAAAGAAAATAAATTTGCTTCATGTAATGACAATCATGGTTGACAATACAATGTAAACATATAGTCACTAAAGCCATTTTAGTTTGTTTGTTAACAAACCTTGGATCATATAATATATAATAGTTCATGACCTATACTTCTAATTAATGATATATTATGAGCATTTTCCATGTCATGAAACATTCTTTTAATCATACTTTTAAATGGCTGCATATTATTTTATGGCTATTAATAATTTATTCAACCAGCCCTGTTATGACTGCGTATTTGGATTGGCTCCCACTTTATTATAAACATCCTTGACAAAAAGCTTTAAATACGTCTGAATACTTCCACAGGATAAACTTGTAGAAGTAGAATTAATGAGTAAATGCATAAAAACAATTTTAAGACTTCTGCTGCATACTCTTATTGGCATTTACTTCAAAACTGCCCTAAAATCATTCTCTCAGTCGTTTCCTCATAGGCTCCCTGAAATTTAAATAATTCATTAAACTCTCTCATTAGTTTGTTTCCTTTTTCTTGGTCATTAGAATTTATTACCAAGATTTAGAATCCATGTTTCTGAAGGTTATCTAAGTGATCTTTTAAATAAAAGAGTGTTGGAAATAGTTCTCAAACTGAGCATTCTGATCTTAGAGCAACAAGATATTAATTCTTTCATACAAATAAAATACATTTGAGTCAGTTATTTTAAGTTGTATCATCCTGAAAATGCAGCAGAAACATTTTTGTTAGGTCAAGTGCTCTGTAAGAAAATCTCACAAAACTTTAAACTTTTAATATAAATCTGTGACCGCAGAACCACACAATTATTCAAACAACTTCACCATCCTGCTTTACTTACCAATTGGATAGCTATCATGAGAACCGTTTTAAGAGAAAATGTTCGGTCACACAAGTCAAACAAATCTTCCAAACTAGGTCCCAACAGTTCCAGCACCATAGCGTTGTATTTGCCACAAGGGCCAAAATAGTAAACTTGAGGTATACCATCTGGGGGAAAAGAAAAAGGATTTCAATAATTTCCTCATCTTCAATATTAAACTTCCCTTCCTAGAAAAATCAATAAGTATACATTTTTTTAATTTTGTATTGTCAACAACTGCAGCAGTATTTTTGCTTTTTCTATACACACAATAAACTTGTCCTGACCCAGACGTCTCGTTGATGTGTAGCCTGGTTACACCTCTATTGCAGCTGCATGACTGAACTACATTAAAAACAGTGCCTCATTGTTGGTCTCTACCAGCTCATCACAGACAGAAACTGGGCATTTTAGCCTTATATTTCCATTACCTAGAGAAATACCTGGCACTCAGGAAAGATTTGATTTTTACTGAACAAAGGAGTCACTGTTCTCTTTAATAATCCACTGATAGGCATAATGCTAAGATCACCCTCCAAGATTTCCATCCTCTGGTGTACACACCCCATATAATCCCTTCGCCCTCAGTGTGGGCAAGATTCCCGGATTTCACTCTTGTGATTAGGTTATGTTATATGGCAAAGGTGCTATAATTAATGCCTCTACCAGTGAACTTTAAATTAATCTAAGGGAGATTATTCTATTCTGGTGCGCCTGACCTCATGAGGTGAGCCCTTTAAAAAGGTGGTCTAAAAGTCAGAGATATTCAAAGCAGCAGAGATGCTCTCTTGCTGGCCATAAAGAAGCAAACCACTACATTGTGGAGAGCATCACATGTCAGGGAACAGTGGGCAGCCTCTAGGAACTGAGGCCCTAGGTCCCACAGCCATGAGGAACGGAATTCTCAGAATAACCAGTGAGCTTGGAAGAGGACTCTGAGCCTCAGGTAAGATTGCAGTCTAGGCTTACACCTTGATTTTAGCCTGGCAAGACCCTCAACAGAGGAACCGGCTAAGCCATGCTTGAGCTCCTAATCCATGGATATTGGGAAAAATAAAGTCTCTTGTTCTAAACCACTAATTACTAAATAATTCATAATTCAGCAATATAAAATAATACAAACTCCAAATATAAAGCCTAATTGAACAGAAGTCATCTGTATTTTATTTTTAAAACTAAAAGACTCCCAACAAACATTAAAAACTCAGTGATGAATTTTCTTAACACTGCATTTATCTATTTATTCCTCATGAGAAAATGAACTTCCATTTTTAATGTCTCAGTTTTACTTCCAAGTGTTTTTTTTTTTTAGAAGGGACAAAAGCCTTTCAAAAATATAAAATAAACTCTTTCTAAAAGAGTTTTGAGAGTATAACTTCATTCTTATTGTTTACTCTTATCATTCTGAATATTAACTATTGCAGGGGCAGAACAGAGAACACTGAATTAGAAACCAGGACAGCTAGGTTCTCAGTTAGTCCTAATATGAACCATTCAACCTTTCAAGCAGGCTTCAGTTTGCTTATCAATCACAGTTGTTTGGATAGGACCAGTTTTTCTCAAACGTGAATATGAAAAAAGTAGCAGAACCTCTGAGGATAAGAAGGTAAGATAAAATAATCACAGCCGAGTTGGGGGCAAGGGGACAAGTTCAAATTGCAAACATGGTGCCCTCCCTAGAAACTGATATTCTCATACACCCCCATATGTATATGTCAGCACCCTCTTTCCCCTTACCGCCCCCCCACACACACACACACTTCCCCTTGCCACAGGTACTCACTATCTTAGTGTGAGCCACTCTTATCCAAGATGGCTAAATTCCATAAACAGCATGACATTTCATTGAATAAATTAAACTGATATTTAGTCTCCAATTTGAATGAAAATACCTCAGCTTTAGCATGCAACATAATTTTATCGTAAAATATGATTCAGTACAGAACTTTGGTTAACAAAAAAAAAAAAAAAAAGACTGAACACTAAATGACACCTCGAGATACATACTATTTTATGAGTCAATGAATGCAGAAACTTCTTAGGTAACTATTAGTAATGTATTTCAACACAAATTTTATGTCATAGAGGTATAGAATCAAGAGTTATAATTTTTTTTTTAATCAAGAACGCAAAGCAAGTACTGTAAAGGCCAAACTAGAATTTCATTTCCCAGGACAAGTCTGGGTAGTTTTCTAACATTAAGCAAGCAAATCAAATTGTTAAAGAGTTAGGAAAATTTGAAATTAACAGAGGCTAGGAAGTACTCTAAGCAAAAAAAACAACAAAAACAACCACAGAAATATAAACATGGCAATGAAGACCACAAGGAATAAGGTTTTTGAAAGTGGGAAGTGTGAGAGGGTTAGAGAAGAGAGAGGCTCAGAAAGAAGGCTTAGAAGGCAGAGTGACGAAGGTGTTAAGTTACTAGCTGTGTCTCTTGATCAAAGTATTTGGCTACTGAATTACATGGATGCAATCCAACTCCTGGGCAAAAGCATGCTTTTGTATTTGTTCTTTTATCTAGTGAATTTTCAACCATAAACTTTTACTCCACCCAATTCCAATTGTTCTAAAATTATTTTTGAGACTACTATAAAAAGCCATCCATTGTGAATTCATCAAAGTTAGTTCTAATAATTTCCAGCATCACTAATTTTCAAGGATGCTTATTAACATCTCTAATTTTCAAGACAAGTATATTTTTTCCCAAGAAAAGCTTAAGAATAGGCAAGAATACAAAATTCACATATTATCTGAAAATACAGTCTTATCCTTCTTCTCCCCAAATTAATTTTATTAAACATTTTATATTTCAGCATTCCATTTAAGTGACAAAGCAACATTAATTCATTTAAGTTACAAAACATTAGGAGATCTAACCCTCTTAAAGAGTGCTTAGTAAAGTACTTTGTGCCAGGTAATGAAGTACTTCAGTTCCTTACAGGTGGGCGGAAGTTAAGCATCTCATTAAAAGAAACAGGATGATGCTTCTTTCCATTTCCAGGTCGAGTAGTATTCATGTAGGAGCAATTAAAACAAAAGAATTAGTATCTTTATTTTTAGAAAATTTAAACATTACAGATTTGGTTAGGAAAACCTAAAATCCGATTAGAAATAGTAAGTACAGGATTGTCACACAGGCTATGTTCTTTTCCAAGAAAGCCTGCTTTAAGGAATTCTTAACCTTTAGCACAAATACTTATACTGCGAGCTCAGCCGTTTTTCAACATATGGTCTGGAGATGCTCGAGGGCTGGGGTGGGTGGTCCATGAGACCTTTTCAGGGGGTCAGTAACATCAAAATTATTTTTATAATAACACTAAGAGGTTATTTACCTTTTTCACTCTGTTCACACAAGAGTGAACAGTAACGTTTTCCAGAGGCTACATGAAATGTGATATGATAATGGACTGAATGCAGAAGATACTGAGAATCTAGCTGTTTTCTATTAAGCCAGACATTAAAGAGATGTGCAAAATATGTAAAACAAGGTCACTTTTCTCCCTTTTTTTTCTTTTTAAGATTTATTTGGGGAATTGGGGAGGGGAACAGACAAGTTGCTGTCCTTTTGTTCTTCAGTCTAGTTGTGGAGGACATCGCTTCACTGGCCCATGTTGGTATTATCATTGCGCTCTTCCTGGGTGAGGCAGTCGCTTGCTGGCCATTGAACAGCAGCTCATGGCAGCTCACGAAAGTGTACACCCACTGCTGGCTGGCCCCACTGTAGCCTACGCCGTTGCCGGCGACTCAGGGCAGCCCAGCTCCAGGTCAAGCTATTGTTCAGCATCTTAGCTGTAGAGGTGCAGCGTCACTGGCCCATGTGGGATCCAAACAGGGGCCCTGCTGCTCAGAGCTGGCGTCCCAAGCCAACTCTTAACCAACATGCCACTAGGCCAGTCCTTTTCTCACATATTTTATTTGAAAAATACAGTTAGTTATGATTTTAAAATATCATGTGTAAATTAATTAATTTAGCAAGAGTTTTATATTTGTTTTAGTTTCTCATATGGTAAGTAACAAGAGCTATAATCCATAACAAGAAAAGTCCTATGGGATCCTCAAAAAGTTTTAAGAGTATAAAAGGACCATGCAACCTCAAAATTTGAGAATTGCTGCCCTAGCTGAATAATTACATAATCTCTGATATGAACAAAGAGGTGCAATGAGTCCAGACTTGGTAAAATCACTCCATTAAAATACCACAACAAAGTGCTGGCTTGGGAAGCCAGCGGCCCCGATTCGGGTCCCACATATGAGGGCCAGTGACACTGCCCTCAAAAAACAAACAAACAAAAAACACAACATCCACATTTAGTAGTAAAATTCTACCAATTCTACCAATTAACTCCAAATAAAAGGAATAAAGCCACCCCAATGTGTGAAAAAGAAGCAATATTCCTTTCTGTGATAATTCTATGTACATATTTAGAAATTACTCTAAATTTCAGAGAACAGTAAAAATAACATCACCTATAAACAAGTAGTTATTGTTTATTATATTGAATTTTCAATGAATATTATATCAAGTGATGTTATTCATTATTCAATTATTATCCTCTTTGGGCCTTAAATAATTAAGAAAAAATGGATTTTATCATTTTTTACTCCCAAGCTGCAAACTTACAAACCTTTTCTTTCTCACAATGTGCTACTTTATATTTAAATCAAAAATAAAAATGAAATATGAAGTCATCATATTGTTTTTCACAGCTTTTTACTTTTTATCATTTTACTGTTAAATAGGAAATTACAAAAATAATGATACAGGGCTGGCCGAGTGGCGCGGTGGTTAAGCGCTGGCTTGGGAAGCCAGCGGCCCTGGTTCGGTCCCACATAAGAGGGCCAGTGACACTGCCCTCAAAAAAAAAAATAATAATAATAATGATACAGTATTTTAGAACATTAAATTCTTCATCACCAGTTAGTCATACCCTATTCAAAAGTGTCGCTTTTTTTGTTTGTTTGAGATTCTTATGTGATTAATCACTAAAAATACTATAATTACGACATAACATACAACTATCCTAATACCTGCACCATATAAACCAAATACCATAGGATTCTTTAAATATACATGTTCTCCATAAACCACAACTTTTAAGAGAAAAGCTTTGTACACTTCTACTAGTACCAATACACACATATATTCACATATTAGTGCAAGTTTGGCAATGCATAACTTACAGAAATTCCCGTACAGACAGGCCTTTGTAAAGAATTAGAAGTATTACATGAACGTGAGATGTCTTCTAAACCATTAAGCTAAGATAGAAAAGGGAACTCTAAAAGGCTGCTACATAAACTGTTGGTTTTCTGGGCTGAGATTACTCTACACTAACCACTTATTCGCCCACATAGCATTCTTCATTATTTCTGTTAAAACCAAATTCAATAGGTAATATTCTAATTAGTTTATTCACTTAAGTCTCATGGTTTTTACAATATTTTCTTTCAGTTTTCTCAGACACACAGAGAATTTCTTGAAACATGATCAGAGAAACTCTAATCTGGCAATTCAGTGAATAAAAGGAATTTCAGATATTACAGAATGTACATACCCACATTTAAAAAGCTACTACTATTACCCACAACCTTAATCAAAACTGAATATTATGATAAAAATTCCATATATTTTGGAATCGCCAGCACTCATTTAGCTAGCAAAGATAAATAATCTTGAAATGAATTTGAAAATGGAGGCATCCAAAGCAAAACACATAGAGAACAAACACAAAAATCCTGACTTTTTAATAAGACACAAACCAAGGAGGCAGAGGGGTCAGTATAAACGAGGAAGAGCAGCTCTTTTAACAGCGCTTAGAAGGCAATAATTTGTACAGGTATAATTTTAGAAGCAGCCACTGCTGCTATTATCAAATTACATATTGTTTAGAACTACATCAGGAAACATCAAGAAGTCAAACCACTCACTTGAGAAACAATGATTTAACATATGCATGGTCTCAAATAGTATATTTAATATTATTTCTATAGTTAAAGGTTTGCCATGAAGAGTAATTTGACAGAAAAAATATTATTTTACTTCTTTTGATAAGTAATAATTTATGAAAGAAAAAACATTATTTTACTTTCTTTGATAAATATATCAGCTGATAAATTCCAAAAACTTCCAAAGTTTCCCCCCAATATTGCCTATTTCAACCATCTGATGTCAAGGAAATAATTTAATATAAAGAAGCATTATTCAGAATCACAGATCTTCAAAGAAAATTTCCCCATAAATATCAAAATATTTTCCCTGCATTTTCAAAGAATATCAACAATTCAACTAAATCTTTTTTCAAGTAAATAATAAAAAATAACTGGATTAATTCTAATAACTAATTCCTATCCTTCTCTTGAAAATGATTATTTTTAGATGAATTGTATACTTCAGTTAATTAAATAACTATTTGCATTATCCCCTTGCTTTACCACTTTCTCTATATATCTCCTTGCTATAACATTTCCATTAATTTAAAAAAATACTCATTAGTGATTTTGTTTCTTCTAGCTCTAGATGAGGAATTAAATTTACCTAATCATACGATAATAAAAATTAAATTAATTAAAATAAATTTTTTTTAATTGTATGGCTATTTCTTTGTCAGAAATAAAATAGACTCAAACTTTAATAATAAAACAATTTTATATATTAAAATATCAAACTTTAAATGTACAGTCAGAGAAGTTAAAAAGCTATAGGAAATTTTGGCAATTTTCATATCGCAACTTCACATCTAATAAAACAAAAGTCTATTATTGTCATTTAAGAATTTTTAAATTCAACCATTTGTCAAGTATTTACAATTGTCAATCATTCTTCTCAGTTTCAAAGATAAAAAGGTGAATATATTATTTCACTGACCTCAAAGAGTTCAATTATTAGTTGAGGGGATACACATAAGCAAATAATAATAAAATATGATATGATAGAAGAAAAAATAAAGATATATTCAAAATAATCTCAGGTCAAAGAAAAAACTTTTCTGGAGAAACAAACAGATTTCAGGAAATGCACTGCAAAGGAGGTGACATTTAGCTGAGACCAGAAGAAAGAAGGAATTCATTGAGAAAAGAAAGACATTCCAGAAAAAAGAATAGACATGAAAATAATAAGATCTATTCAAGGAATAGCAAGCTTGTGCAACTAAAAAGTGAGTCAGTGGAAAGAAAAAGAAATCTGGATTTTATGCTAAATGATAACTCTCTACGAGGACTGAAGGTAAAAACGAGGTGAGGTGCACAAAAGGAGGCCCAATTCAAAGAAAGCGACAATGGAGACTAGGATAAAAGACAGAACTAACAAAACTTTCTAATTATCACTAAAGGCCAAAATCAAAGGTGACTACTATTTTCAACTTGAATGAGTATGCCACTAATGAACAAGATAATCCAGAAGAGGAAACAGATCATTTGGAAGCGAGAAAAATCACTGAAAAAGTAAGGGCAAAAGAAGGTAGGGAACGAAATCCTAGGTAGATTGTAATTTCTGATACCAGTATGGACATACGAGTACATACAACCAGAATTTTAAGAATGGAGACAGGAGATAAAGAATTGGAAGCTATCTTTATATAGATAGTAATTTCACCTTTCCCTCCCTCCTTCCCTCCAGTTACAACACATCCCGGATCATAAACATGAAAGCCACATACTAAAAATAGAAAGAAGCTAGAGAGAACCTGATTCCCCACTTTTGAGCAGCTGTATCAACCCTACAGTTGCCCACCTCAGAACTCCTTGTTTATTTTTCCTCACATAACATCCTTTTACCTGTTTAAACTACTGCTGTCATCATTTTTGTTACCAACTGTCAAATTCATTCCTATACAATGCAGTGTCAGCAGTTCTGTCTGCTCCTCTTCCTGTGTCAAGCTCCACTCTCTCCTCTGGGAGATGTCATCCATTTCCTCAGCTTGAAAAACCACCTACCATGTTTCCCCAAAAATAAGACTAACCAGAAAATAAGCCCTAGCATGATTTTTCAGGATGTTCATAATATAAGCCCCACCCCAAATGTAAGCCCCAGTTAAGATCGTCAGCCAGACATGACTGTTCGAATAAATATAGATTTTTGTACATGAATAAATAAATAAATGTAGATTGTTGGAGCACAAATTAATATAAGACCCAGTCTTATTTTTGGGGAAACATGGTATGTACTGATGACTCCCAAATCTAGATCTTCATTTTACTCAATAAATGCTGAATGGATATGACAAAACAGGACTATTCATACATTAAATTTCTGCTATCACAGAAAGTGATAATGGTATAAAACAATATTCTAATCTTATGGAAAGCTAAGTAACATACAGACTCAGCCCCTCATGAACAATGCAGTAAAGCTGTAATCCAACGTATGTATATAACAGTTTCAGTGAACAAAGAGAAAAGAGGCGTATTGTCAGGGAAGTTAAAGAGAGACGTAGACTTACAGAAGATCAAAATCCAGACACGTAGAACTAGATAAATTGTATACTTTTTCACAAATATTACAATGAATAATTCATAATAACTCTTTTTTTTTGCATTGTGGTAAAATATACAATATATAAAATTTATCATTTTAACCATTTTGATGTGTACAGTTACGTGGTATCGGGTACATTCACATTGTTGTGCAACCATCACTACTATCCATCTCCAGAACTTTTTCATCATCCCACTGTGAAACTCTGTACCTATTAAACATTATTTCCCATTCACCTCTCCCCTCAGACCCTGGCCACCACCATTCTGCTTTCTATCTCTATGAATCTGACTATTCTGTGTACCTGAAATAAGTGGCATCACACAGTATTTGTCCTTTTGTGACTAATTTCATTTAGCATAACATCCCCAAGGTTCGTCTATATTGTAGTTTGTGTCAGAATTTCCTTCCTTTTTAAAGCTGAATAATATTCCACTATATGCACACGAGTAACCACATGTGTTTATCAATTTACCCATCAATGGATCCTCGGTTCATTTCTACCTTTTGTCTACTGGAAATAATACTAAGAATACGGGTGTACAAATATCTGTTTGAGACCCTGCTTTCAATATTTTCGTGTATATGACCAGAAGTGGAGTTGCTGGACCAAATGGTAATTCTGTGTTTAATTTTTTTGAGGAACAGTTAGTTACACTGTTTGCCACAACAGCTGCCCATTTTACAATCCCACCAACAATACAGAGGAGTCTAATATTTCCACATTTAATGCCAACAACCATTTACTGGTTTATGGTTTGTTTTTCACTTTGCTTAGCTGATGATAGCAATTCTAATGGGTGGCATGTTTTGGAGGTTTTGATTTAGATTTCCCTAATGATTAGCGATATTGTGCAGCTTTTCATGTGCTTATTGGCCATCTGTCTATCTTCTTTGTAAAAATGTCTATTCAAGTTTGCCTATTTTTGAATTGAATTGTTTGTGAGTTTTAGGAATTCTTTATATATTCTGGATATTGATTAAATATACCTATTTTTAAAGAGAACACTAACAAGCAAGTTGCTACTTAAATGAAACTTAAAATACCATAAGAGTTACAAGTTAAATTACTTTGAATGGCCCATTTATGATTAAGAGCAGTCTGGAAACACAATCTTTTCAAATATCAACTCTAAAATAAAATTATTTTAAAATCATCAGTCTCTCCCCAAACAATTAAACTCTTGTTTTTCTACAAAGCTTACATGGGTACTCAAAAATGTTTTAAAAATTCATGATTAATAAAAAATACTAACAAGTAACCAAAATTCACATCATTCATATGAAATACTCAAAGATAGGGCCGGCCGAGTGGCGTAGTGGTTAAGTGCTGGCTTCAGAAGCCAGCGGCCCCAGTCCGGTCCTACATATGAAGGCCAGTGACACTGCTCTCAAAAAAAAAAAAAAAAAAAGAAGAAATACTTAAAGATATCCATACTGGTTGTCAGAGTCTCTCAAAGTCACCACAACACATACCTTCAGACAATATCATTCATATTTCAATCTATGTAAATACTATGCCATGGAGCACACTTCTATATCTGTATCTGTATCTATATCTATATCTATCTATATAGATATATACTACCCTGCAAATGGTGGTGCCTGGAGTTGTACAACACTGCAGCTTTATGGCACTCAACTAGTAAAGGATATATGTCTAATTATTACTAGTACTATCAATGACATAATTTTTTAAATTAAAAAGGCAAAGAATAAAATAATAAAAGTGTAAGTGCACCTTTGGTATTCAATGAATCCTTAAACTCTAAATTGACTTATTCATTCTTACCCAATTAAAGTATCCGTTCTTATTTTTCCAAATGATAGTTTCACTAGTTAAGTAAATAAAGCTGTTGTCTCTTAACTCCCCAGCACCGAATCTGCCTTCTTCTGATAACACTCAATTTCCCATTCTCAGTCTCTGAGTTTCAAATAGCTCCTGGGATGAGCACAAGGTCTAAATCTGGGCAAATTCATAATGATGAAAACAAGGAAAGGCATGGGACACAAAATAAGACAATACAATTCAGTCCTAGAACTTTTGCTGGAAATTTTAGGAAAGTGATGCTTTCATAATTGCTAAACTAGGCTACTGGTAACCACCTCTGCCATCTCATAAAATGAGCTAATCAAAGAATGAAACTATACACACACAAAAAAACAGCCGAGCACAGAGACAAATCCAAGAATGTCCTGATGACAGCATTTGAGGTGCTGTTTATAGCAATGTCATATATATATATAGGTCCCTTCCCTGAATTTGTAGTAGATGAGCCACTAAACTTTTTCTTTTTTTCACTTAGCTTTCTAGGCTTTCTGTCACTTGTTAGTCCAAATATGTATGGTTTCACATATAATTAGTTTTATCCCCTTGTCCTTTAAAACTCAGTTGTCAGATAATTTTGATAATCGTGGAAGCCTGTCTATATCAGACGTAAATATGCATTATAAGAACCTATAGTGATAAAAACATTAATATAAAATGTCAACTTATTGTCCTCACAGTAACTATTATTCATTTGGAAAATATACTCTTAGGGAAAAATAATGAAAAACTGATAATGTGTTAAGAAATGTAGAGCTCTACCAATGTAAACATGTGCTTACAAAAAGATACATTAAAAAACCCATTTTATTAACTATGGGAGAACAAAATATCCCTACCTAGTAAGAAACTGTACAAAAATCATTACAGTTACTAGAATAGGAGTAAACAGGAAAAAGTAAAGCTGTGAGAAGTTTTAAACATAATAGAAATGCAACGTACAATAGGAAATTTTCTCATTAGTTTTTTCCAATGGCACAAAATATCCACTCTCACTTAGATTTAGTTTATGAAAAATTTACCTGTATTAGTTTTCTACAGCCACTATAATTACTACACACTTCTGGCTTACAGCAACAAAAATGTATTTTCTCACAGTTCTGGAGGCTAGAAACCTGAACTCGGTTTCATGGCAGAATCAAGATGTTGGCAGGGTCACACTCCCTCTGGGGGCTCCAAAGGAGAATCCAGAAGCCTCTTCCAGATTCTCGTGGCTGCCGGTATTCTTTGGCTTATGGTCGTATCACTCCAAACTCCCTGATTTTGGAGTCACTTTGCCTTCTCCTCTTCTGTGTATGTAAAATGTCCCTCTGCTCTCTTTTATGAGGACATTTGTGATTGTATTTAGGGGCCACCAGATATTCCAGAATAATTTCTTCAAGATCCTTAACATAATCATTCCTACAAAGTTTTTGCTCTAAGATGACATTTATAGGTCTCAGGAATTATGATATGAGTATATTTTATGGGACCATTTTTCAGCAAACCACAAAGTCATCAGTCATTTCAATAACTATAATTTTGCTAAAGAGGCTAAGAATATGGAAACTATATGCACCTTATATTCTCAAATTAAATTTTTTTCCAAAATGTTCTCCACTCATATTAGTACCAACACAAATATTATAGCTCCAAAAATGTACTATTTAAAATAAAAATGGAACATAATAGACTCTAGTAAGAAAATGTATAGGAAGTATAGTCTTAAGAAGTGATTCACTTTAGCTAAATTTAAAATAAAATTCTTTGAAACTAAAATTATTATCATGGCAATCTATTTCATTACAAATTTACCTCCAGATCCTAACTGCTTGTAGAATCTATATTCCAAATGCAGCTGTGGTGCTCTGGATTTCATGGGCTCCTAATTAAAAAACAAAGAACAATAACAAGTATTTAAGTTATTAAAAGAACACTAGGCCCCAACCCCAAATATTATAAATCTTGGTGTCGACCCTTATATAATGTAATATTTATTAGGCATCTTTGTCTCTCTAAGGTTAGATCCATATAGAAATCAACTTTACTTTTTTTCAATGTAAAATAAATTGATATCATAAATGTACATGAGATTAAGTGGTACTACAACAAATCAGCATTAGGTAAATTTGTATGTTTGACTCTGACCCTGAAGAAAAGTATATGCCAAACATGACTAGAAGAATGGTGACCCTTACTCTATTTCTCCTGTTCCCGGCAATTTAACTCTGAACTATCTATTTCTTATGTAAAGGTTCTAGGATAAAGTGAAGTCACAGAAAAGCAAGAAAGAACAAATATGGAGATAACAAATATTTTGACAGTAGCAACTATATACATATATATATTTTTTTAATTTTTAGTTGGGATATAGCTTACAGTAAAACACAGTTTATGGCATCAGGTCTATGAGCTTTGTTAACTTTATATAACCCTGCAACCACCACCTCAAAAAACCTTTAGAACATTTTAGCATCCTTCACCCAGGGATAATCACTCTTTTACTTTTTTCACCTTTGGATTCGTTTTATTTATTGTTGGATTTCATATAAATGACATTATACAATATATGTTTTATATGAGTTATCTGGCTTTTTTCATTCAACATAATGTTTTTGAGTTTCATATATGGATAAACACAGACAACATGAACAGAAGCAACACATATTTTTAGACATAAGAAATAAATATAAATGTGTGAAAATATCTGTATGAAACAGCAAACTATAAAAGGGGAACTGGAAATTTGAACGAGATCCAACAGAAAAATAAAACAACGTAACAAAATTTAAACAAAACCAAAAGAACTGCGTTAAAAAAAAAAAAAACCCTTTACAATAACCACTATTTAAAACTCAATTTGAAAAAATAAAATAAAATCAAACTCAATTTGCCAGCAGAACAACACAACAGAAAAGAGAATTTAGACACTGGTAGGTAGAAAAATGTCTATGGAATTAGAAAATTACATAGAATGCATCTATATAAGTTATACAGACTGCATTATGAAGGAAGATAAAAGGAAAATGCAGAAAAAACAAGGTAAGAGATTTGGATAATATAACGATAAGGTTAAATGTGCATTTGGTAAGTCTCAGGAGGAAAGGAGACAGAAAAGTAAGTAGAACCAATAAATGAAAAAATAGTTGCTATGAACAGTCTGATGAAAGATAAGAAACCACAGATCCATGAGGAATGAATCCCAAACAAAATAACCAAAGAGAAATTCATACCAGTATATAGCATAATGAAACTAGGACCAATGACAAAAACTTCATATAAGGAAATAGTGAAATCCCAGTGGAACAATTATAAACATTATTGTAAAAGAAATCAATGGACTGAGTTCTTGAGAGGCCAAATAGTAGTGCAGCTAAAAGCACAACCACAGAAACAAACTGTACTGGGTTTGAGTCCTAAATTAACTATATTTACTAACTTGTGACTCTGGCAAGTTGCTTAACCTTTCTGTACTTTTCAGTTCCCTCATTTATAAAAGGGATATAAAGCTTTATATTCCGCATATATACATTTACATGTTACATAATACATATTAAATAATACATATAAGTGCATATATAATAAATAATTAAGGCGATAGTGATATGGCATGAAGATAAACGAAAGACATGTATCTCCTCATTTATAAATATATACATACATACGTGTACGTATATGACTTAAAACAGCACCTACCACATAGTGAGTACTATATTAACTATAATTCTTCAGTTAACTATGTAAAAATACCTAAACATAAATGTTATACAAGATGCCCACTTATGAAATCACAGATGAAATTAAATACATAATTTATTTAATCACTAATATTCCCTAGGTAAAAACCAGAAACCTAGATCTAACTTGGTTGAGTCAATTCAATTTGATTTCACTACTTTACTAGCAGTAAGATTTTATTTTACCACTATGTAACAAAATTTACCTCACTGCAGTATGACATTTTCATTATTCAAAAATACAGGTTACTATATAGGTGCAAACAAGATATGAGGGTGGTGGCTAAGGTCAAATTAATCAATTATCCTGAGACAAATGATCAATCTGAACTACAGTAATATTAAATATGTAAAAACCTTTATAAGAGATAGCAGAGCTGAAAGCAGTCACTGAAATTTGCTCTCTGAACACCACTGTTATCAAATTATCCCTTTATTTGTACTAAAGTACAAAAATCAGACAACATTGAAGGTATACAGACATTATTTCCAAATGATTACTTTTAAGACAAGTTCTGAACAAAATTATGTTATCTGCTATAAACACGTACAATACATACAAAACATATATAAGGATGAGAAGATAGATGATAGATGACAGATGATAGATTAGATAGATAGATAAAGAGATAGATATAGATATTTAGTAAACTAAGTACCAAACTATAATCCAACAGTTTATGTAAAAATTTTTCTATCCTGCCAATATATTTTTAGATAAATCTGAAGCAAACATGACTCTATACCATACTTCAACCTTAAAATACTAGACACAGATGCAAAAATAATCCCAGTTCCCCCAAAGAACATGAATAACAACAATAATTATAAGTAGAGGGGATCACTGTGGTTTAAAAAGGTAAACAGAGGAAGAATGTCCAAAAAAAAAAAAAAAGAAAAGAAATAAATAAGGGGCTAGTAATATGGTATCAAGATAAACTAAGAAGATGATATATGTGTGTATACGTAAGGCAGCTGGAAGATGACATAATAAATGTTTACCAAGGCATTAATGGTATCAACAAGGGTAAACAAGTTC
Source organism: Aselliscus stoliczkanus (assembly GCA_033961575.1). Taxonomy (NCBI): domain Eukaryota; kingdom Metazoa; phylum Chordata; class Mammalia; order Chiroptera; family Hipposideridae; genus Aselliscus; species Aselliscus stoliczkanus. The sequence goes on from CM066728.1 coordinate 25,468,829, forward strand.
CAAATCTAAAAATAACGGGACCTAAGGGTCACTACGTAAGAACTGAAACAGACTGTGTATTTGCTTGAACCTATCAGTTAAATACTCAAGAGCTCCCGTGAGTGGAGCAGCTCACTACAGGCTGCTGCATCAATATCACTCAATAGCGGTGCCGCCACTTCCATTCTGTGCACCATCCACTCCCTACTGTGATCATAAACTGACTCCCTTGTCCTGACTTCATGCTCATGAGGGAAGCTTGTAATTTTATCTTGCTTTTCTATATAGATCAGCCAATAGAAAAGAAGCACATTACTTATATTGATTTGGGCATTTTGGACATGGAATAGTAAAATACCTCATTACAAAGTAGAAATTAACTCTTCCTAAGTATTTCTGAGAGCTTGATTAACTGTGTGAACTGACTGATGACTGTTAATCTACCTCTGCCTAACAGTAATAATCTTAACGAGATGACCTAACCAGATTTTCTGTCATAAAGCCAAGGACCAGATCTTAAAATTAAAACTCCTTTAGGTAAATGTCTGTCCAAGCCCATACGTCAGCCAGCCAGTCTTCTGGTGGCACCACAATCCTGCTGTGCATCTTATTTCTCAGCGAAAATAAACAGCTTTGTTGCAGTGGAACTTGGTCAGCACTCACAAAGATACTTAAAATTAGGTAGTGCAGCTTTCTAGCTCATCCTAAAAATTTTTCCATTTTTCCCACTTGCTGCTTCCTCTAATCATCTCTCTTTATATATTAATCTCACATTACCCTAATACAGTGGTTACATTGGCAGGGATAAGATTGAGAATGGCAGGCAGACTGGAAAAACCAAGCCATGCTTAACCTAAGGGAAACCTGGCTGGCAAACCAGGTAGGAAAGTTGTGCCAGAAGAAAGTTATGCCTTATAAAAATTCACAAATGCCAACTCTTCCAAAAAGAGATAACTTACAGCTGTCATACCAGGCACATTTAGGACTTGAAAACAGGCCCACGGGAGTTGGCTTTCCCTGTTATCCTCCACCACCCACATCAAGCATTTCTGAATCTCTGAAGGTCAAGCAATAGCCAGTTTTACCATATATAATATATCAGTAGAAAAACAGGTTTTGGAAGCTACCTAAAAATATATTTTCAAAGAATATAGTTAGTTCTGAATACTAAGAACACTTTTGTCCAAATGCTTATAAATCAGAAAGAGAAATCCTGCTTTACAATTTTTACCCAATGAAAAACGCTAATATGCCAGCTTCCTTAAATTAAGAATAATACCAAAATTCAAAACTTCAATTCTATAACGCTGCCAAAGTAAACGGATTGCGTTTTCATGACATAAAAAAACACAGACACCCTTACATTATCATATACTTGAAGGGACTGATGAGGCTAAGACTTAATACAAAAGATCAGTTATGCATATTATTTTCCCAATAAACATTCAAGTTATAAATGATATGAAAACAAAAAAGTAAAATGTAAGTTAATCATTAAAGAAATAACAAGGAATTAAGGAAAAATAAAACATATGAACTTACCAGTTTAATTGCCACATATTCATTTGTGTATAAATTTTTCCCTTGAAAAAGAAAAAAAATGTCAGATTCTATTAGTAATTGATTTTTAAAGATATATTATGTAAAAACTGTACTCTGGGTGAAAAAAAGTACATAATAGGTTTTTGCTTGTAACTGTTTACAAAAACCTCAATGATGAGGAAATACTACATTTATGATAAATTCAATGACTTATTTAGCATTTCACCTGGATTCAGAGTAGAAAGTGGATTCAGAGTAGAAAGTGATTCTAATACCTTAGTCCACTTACAATAACGGATTCTTATCTTGTTGGAATACTGTACACAACTCATAAAGTAATCATTAGTCCAACATATGCTACAAAAAATTTTAAAACCAGAACTCCTATATAAAAACAGGAATACAAAATTCCTCTCCCAAGCATCACCTCATTTTAAATCTGCTATTTGGGATGTAATCTTATTTGGGTTCATATGCAATCTAGTAAATAAACAAAATACATAGAAATAAACCTGGATTATTATCAAAAATGAAATAAAATTTTAAAAGTTATTATTCAAAAATTGGCTGTTAACTAGCTAACTACTTTAAGGAAAAAAAGGGGTTATTAACCCTTACCTTATAACTAAAATAAATCCCAGGTATTTTAAGAGCCATAAGACAAGAAAAATATTTTTATTTTTTAACTTATTTTTCAATTACAGTTGACATACAATAGTATATTAGTTTGTTGTACAACACATTGATTAGGCATTTATATACATTACGAAGTGATCACCCCAGTCTAAGGCTAGTACCCATCTGACACCATCTGTAGTTATTACCATGCTATTGACTGTATTCCCTATGCTACACTTTACATCCCCACGACAATTTGTACAACTACTAAATTGTCCTTGTTAATCCCTTTCACCTTTTTTCACGCATCCCCTAAACTCCCTCCCATCTAGCAACCATCAATTTGTCTCTGTATCTATGAGTTTGTTTCGTTTGGCTTCTTCATTTATTTTGGTTTTGGGATGCCACTTACAAGTGAAATCGTATGGTATTTGTCTTTCTGTCTGATTTATTTCAGTCAGCATAATACCCTCTAGATCCATCCATGTTGTCCCAAGTGGCAAAATTTCCTTCTTTTTTGTGGCTAAGTAATATTCCATACTGTACATATACCACATTTTCTTTATTCATTCATCTATCAATGGACACTTAGGTTGCTTCCATACCTTGGCTATTGTAAATAATGCTGCAATGAACACAAGGGTGCATATCTCTAAGAAAAAATATTTATCAGCCCAAAATATGAAAGTCTTTCTGAGTATAAAAAAATGAAAAAGTAAACTAGGTCAGAAGATTTCATACAGATTTGATTGCATAAAATATTTTAAACGTCTGTATTTTGAAAAACATCTACCATATACAGAGAATAGGTAAATGGCAAACCAGAGTAAAGATTTAATATCATTAGTATGCAAAGTATTCAAATGAATTAATCTTTGCATTGGCAAACAGAAAATAATCTAGGAAAACCCACAAGTAAAATATTATGAAGAATTCTGGAAAAAAGTAGTATATGAAGACAATTTGATATATAAATTAATGTGTGTCTTTATAGGTACAATAAAAATAAAAAATAGAACAGTATGTGATTTCTGAATTTCAAGTATTTTTTCAATAAGCATGTATTAGAAAAATAGAACAATGATAGTTTTTTTTCCCAACTATGATACTAATTGGTCCTGGTCACCTTGGCTACTGAACACAGAACAGACAATCCCCAACTTTCACACATGTGATTTTCCAGCATAACACACCTAACTTCTTTTTGTAAAGCAGCTGTTGAATGGCAGCAATTCTAGGCAAAATTTCGGTCTCAGATCTGTTGCCACCATTATATAGGAGTTATAATGCTTGTCTGAATTTTGTCTTTATTATATAAAAATGAATGAAAAAAAGAAAACAAGTATTCAGACTAATGCTAAATAGCATAGGTCTCATAAACCCATTATAATTGGCATACAGATGAAACTCAATACAAGTACCAAAAATGATGAATGTTAAGCTGTACTCAGGTACTCACTACGCCCATAACTACAAAAAAAATTATTAGAAAATGTATATTTTTAGTCAATTAGCTTAGCATTTAGATGTACCTTCATATACATTTTTAAGAATATATTATGTGTGAAATCTTAGACGTCCTCTAGTAAGTGTACAGTGAATAATTCCAATGGTACAGTACTTAAATTAGGGCTTACTTAATTTATGGCTTATTTAAATTATGTCTAACAAAGGAACAATTCTGTTTTGAGTACAAAGATAGAATTTGTACTGCCTCAAGACATTATCTTTTCATAACTATTTTGTATGTGATATTTACTCACAAGTACACCAGGGGTAAATATTCACAGGACAAGAAGTTACGTTAAATATAGATTCCATATAACCAAAATATACCAAATATTTCTAAGAGTGCTGTTTTTGCTGGCAAACATCTACTTTTATATCACCACAGTAAGCACTAAATCCTAAAACCATCATCTTTTTTTTGAACGTTAGAAATTTTGCTGAACTTTGAGGGTTATATTTACAAACATGATCGATTCAACAAAACTACCAAAGCATTTTTGTCACCTAGCATAGGCATAGGCCTCACATAGTTGACTTTTAATCAATACTTGGTATATGCATTAACGAACAAATGATGCACAAGCTGTATATACAGTATGAGTGAGAGAAAAGGTGTAGGTATAGAGGGAATTCAGTTAAGAGAAGGCACCAAATAGATTCAGACTAATAGATGTTTTAATTGAATTTTAAAAGACATTTCCAAAATTTAGTGCCATATTAAACTCAAAAAGATGGTTTTACTAATTTTATGGTATTTGGACGGTACTTATTATAGGAAACTATGTTATACAAAAACAATATATATGTTAGTAGCATGGACTACTCACCTATATCCATGCTCCCCCTTCTACAACAACAGAATGCCCAAATTTTAAAATGGTTGTCCAACTAGTCTCTGTTTCACCTTGCATAGCAGCCATGTGATTAAGTTCTGAGTATGAGGTGTGTCACTCCCCACTCCCAAGAATAAATGTGTGCTCTCATGGCCCTTTTTCTTCTTGCTGGTGGCTGGGAGATGGCAGCAACTGGAGCAATGACCTTACACAGAGATGAAGTCACATATTGAGGAAGCAGAGGTACCCCGAAAGCCCTGGGCGCTCTCCCTGTGGTTTGCGTTATTTGAGAGAAAAACAAACTATTTTGCTTAACACCACTGCATTCTGGATCTCTCTGCCGCAGTATCACTGTCTATTCCTTATTATTAAACTTCTCAGTTAAGTGTGATGTTTCAGTTAGGAACAGTAGAAATACATTTAAAAATGATGAATCTACTCAAATCTGCATGTTTATTTGATATATAGTGTAAGGCCTACAGAATTCTCAACAACTCAAATATAAACAATAAGAAGTATGAGTAATATAGGAATAAGAAAAAAAAATGAGAGAAGTTATGGAAACTCCTGTGGGGTACTTTATTATGTCAAGTTATGGTATCTTATTTCAGATATGGTAATTCATAAAGCAATATATAACACCCTTGTTCTGTGTTCTTTTATGGGATGGCAGTCAGGTGTAGCCACGAGAGGACACAGAAGAGGCTCAGGAAAAGTTTATTGTGCCCACAGGTCCTAGAGAGGGGGTCACAGGGAAGCATCATGTTTTGATCAGGTGACAGAAGACAGGAGCAAGGGGAGAGCTTGGTCCAAGGCCTTTATTGGAGTTTCTGCAGGAAAGGCAGGGCAGGAGAACAGTTTAGGATAGGCTAGTTTCAATCATTCTCGTCGTGAATAATTCTCGTGGCCTTTGGGCTATATAAGTGGTATCTGGTTGTCTTGTACCTGGCTATGGGGTGATTAAGGAAGAGGAAGACTGCCTCCCAGAGTGTACAAGCCAGACAGAGGGGGTATGGCTCTGGACTGTTTAGTCTGCACATCAAACGCATGCTCCCAACTGAGGAATGGGTAGCCCCAGGAAAAGCAATCTCTCCCCAGCCAGAAAGGTTTGGTAAGATGTCAAAACAACTGTTGTTTTTTTTTTTAAGATTTTATTGGGGAATTGGGGGAGGGAACAGCACTGGAGAATTGGGGAAGCAGAACAGAGAAGTTGCTGTCCTTTTTCTTCAGTCTAACTGTGGATGACGTAGCTTCACTGGTCCATGTTGGTATTATCATTGCGCTCTTCCCGGCTGAGGCAGATCAGTCACCAGCCATTGGACAGCCACTCATGTCGGTTCATGGCAGCTCACGCAGTCTGCCGGCCACTCAAGGCAGCCTAGGCCGTCACTGGCCACTCACGGAAGCCCAGTTCCATGTCTAGCTGTTGTTCACCATCTTAGCTGTAGAGGACACAGGGTGACTGGCCTATGTGGGATCCGAACCAGGGCCTTGCTGCTCAGAGCTCGTGCTCCCAAGCCAACTCTTAACCAATGCGCCACTGGGCCGGCCTAAGATGTCAGAACATCTTAACCCTCTATTGGGCGCAAAATCTCACAGATTCATTGCAAATTTTCAAATATCTAACAGTTAACTCATCGCTTTTGTATCTTCCTCCTCTACCGTAACCTATCGCCAGTCGTGTCTCTGACTTAGTACAGTATTTCATAGCGGCACCTTTGTGTGCAATGAATCTGTGAGATCAGTTGTGCCCAACAGAGGGTTAAAACATACACAGAAAGTATAAAACATATAAAGAATATATAAAACAAAGACAGAAAAAAATTAAATATATATACAATACAACCCTATATTTTAAGCTAGCTACATTTGGTCTCGTTCAGTGCCTGTTAAATATTTCTCAGATAAGTGTTATAATATGCTTTAATGGTCTAAACTAGAAATACATCTACTAAATGCAGAATACAAGCCTTACCACCAAAACACATAAAGATAAAATAAAACAAAAAATACATTAATTCATCATTTTACAATAAAAATAAACATAACATGACAGTACAAACATTTACTTAAATTTAATTTTAGAGTATTATTTTAAATGTTTACCTACTTTTTAAAAAATCTCAAGGCCAATTTTTTCTGTCCAACTTTATTTTTTTTAAACAATTACCCATAAGAGCAGTTTTAACAGTGAGTAATACTGTCTCTGCTTGGGCACTTAAGGTTGTGTGTGGAGGTGCAATGCCTATCTAGCGTCCCAGAGGTCTGAACTTCTAAACACCATGCAATGTGTGGAACAGTGCCCTACAAAAAAAGAACTGTCCAGCCCAAAATGCCAATAGAACCTTTGTTGAAAACCACTTACCTATGACACGTATACCTTCTATTCCTTCTTACCCAAAATTAAGCAAAAAATTTTAGTGCCAGGAATCAAATGTTCAAGATGTGTCCATTACTGTGGTTTTAAAGAAAGCACTTTAAGAATCTAAACCAGCTTTTACCATTAGCATGTTTAACCAGGTATAGAAAGAATTATGCACGCCACTAGATTCGTTTTGTGTGTATATATATACACACACATACACATATATAGATATGTATATATGTAGCTATTTTGAAATAAATTCTATAAAACCAATTTTAAATTAAAATGGCAAAGTTCTACAGTATTGTAGTCATATACGCAGAGAGAGAGAAAGCAACAGACATAGTACAATATATGGCATAATACATAGCTATACAGCTAATTTATATAAATTTAAAAATACATACATAAAACATGCCATAACTTTAATTTTTTTAAAAATATAGCTTGTTATCATCTTTTAAATGAGCAGAACAACCACTGTTTTCCTAAAATCTGTGGGCATAGTGCTGGTCCTTTTATATTACCTAAATTTAATTTTTACAATAATCTAAAAGCGGAAATAACCCCATTTTAAAGTTGAGGAATTCGAGGCCCCAAATGGTTAAATGACTTATGTTCCACAATGGCAGGGGCAATCATCATGCCTCAAATGTGACAGACACCCAATAAATTCTGAATGGATGGGTGATGGTGGCTCAAAGTTGGACAAGTAAATAAACTGGTTTTTCTAACTTCAAAATCAGAAACGTATAAGAATTTCAAAATATCGATTCAATATCCTTCAAAAAATAAAATGTCAAAATTAAACCCTTCAAATATTTGAGTCCCTACGCAGGAGTCTATCAATCACATCATATTACATCTATCACAAAATGTCAGTGCCTTTTATTAGCTTGCTTCATTTAAAGATTTAACGTACACTAACTACATAATACATTAATAAAATGAAAGAGTAACTACAAATTAGGGTGTTTATAAGATGAAAAAGAGTAGTTGAGTAGAGAAACATATAATTGAGTAGAGAAACAAAAACATTCTAACAAGTGGGGATGAATCTAAAGACATTTGTAAAGCCAAGTTTATGTGTTTACTTCTCAAGTTTCCACTCTGGATGGTCCACTGATGGGAACCCTCAAAGTACCTCAGTAAGGACTGCCATATCCCCACGCTGCCCTCCTTGCTTCGTGTTCAACAAACAGTCACATTTCTAATGTACCAGCAGTTATACCTAGATTTGGGTCTGAAGTCTGTCATTAAGTTGTTGGGTGACATTTGCAGGTAATATTCCCTGAGTTTCAATTTCTCTAAATGAAGAGTTAGGAAGTTCAATTATAACAATATTTCCAAAACTTGCCTGACTATAAGAATAAACTGAATCAGTAATTTGTATCTCTCATTAAGAAAACAGATTCCTGAACCCCACCCTGGATAGCTTGGGGGGTGGGGTAGGGGATAAATTACAATTCAGATTTTACTGATTTTTATGCAGTTTCAGTATATTACCTTGCCATTAAGCCATACATATCCTCCCAAAGTGATCAGTTACTGTTTTCAAATCTGAAAAAGCAGCCTAAATATTATTCCTAAAGAATACACTGCAAACGCTTACCTGGCACCTATTTCAGCCTGCTGGGACTTGAATATTTACTTCCTTTTTTCTCATATTCTGGATGGTTAATCTCAAGTAAACAGACATTCTTATACTAAAGAATTCTTTAAAAATGAATATACAAGTACATACAAAATTTCCAACATCTATCTATATTCTTTAAAATTATGACATTAAACTAAACAATTCAATAACTAAATTGTTTTCATTAGAAAGTACCTTTCATTTTAAAAAAAATGCTTTCAACATAAAAGAACAAATAAAAGAGTCTTACCTAATCGTAATTCTCCAAAATTGCCACATCCAATTTTTTTTCCAACTCTAAAGTTAGGTCCAACCATTAAAACTCCAGAAGACGAAGACCCAGTTCCTCGAGTATTGTGTCCCGACCGACCACTAGGTCGTGCCATTCTATCATCTGATTTGTCCTTGTCTTTCTTTTTATTATCCATATCAAGTTTGCGGTACTCCACTTTGAACTCTTTAATCAAGACAAGCACACTGAAATAGGGTATAGTGAGAATAGGTACATCACTAGGTAACTGTACCAGCCAGGTAACATTAACATTCGAATTGCAGCAGGTAGTCAATTAACTGGTGCGTGTTCATCCCATTCGTAAAATTTTTCTCAGTTGTCTTTTCAGCAAAACATGTCTTCAAAATTATCTTTTCAGTGATTTGCGCTGATATTCATAGACAGCTAAAATATTAAGAAGAGAATGTTAGTCAACTTAGAAAATTAAAAAATATGCTTGTAAAATTAATAACGTAAGTTCAGGAAATGGATTATTGCTATGTGTTGATGCCCACTGAAAGTCAAACCACAGTAGACTCTTAAATTAACCATTAGCTTTTATTCCTATACTTTAATACAGAGAGATCAAAAAAAAAAAGTCAGGGATTCAGTCACTTCTTAAAAATAAAAAAGGAACAAAAATGTATTGAGTGTTTTGTAATCCAATATATATGCGCTAACCTGGAACTTCCAACTTAAAAAAAAAAAATTTCAATTAAAAGAAGAAAAAAACAAAAATCTCAATAAGTCAATATAAGATTTTCAATTGAAAATTGAAAAGCAGATAAAGAGAACACTCTGCAAATTAGTAAAAGATCTTAATTTTAAAAAACTCGTCTTAATTAAAAAAAATCTTCCATGTTTATAGTTTGTACACTTACTAATTTTCAGTCTTTTCAAATATACATTCTGATCTTCATTTATTCAAATATTACCCACTAACTATATATGGGATTGGTGCTCAGAAGTGATAATACATAGAACATTCTTGCTACCTGGCAAGGAAAATAATTGTTATGTTACATTTGAATTAGACCTTAAAAATTAAATGTAATTTCACAAGGTTAAGAAATGCTGCCAGGTATCACTTTAAGAGGTAAAAAAGGTAGGTTTTAAATTTTCTAATACACAGATGAAAACACAAAAGCTCAAAAAAATTTTTCAAGGCTTTTAGGAGTCTCCCATTCATCTTCTCTAGGAATTTCACCCATTAAATATAACTTAATTCTGTGGTAAATCTGAAAGCTAAATAATCCTTCTATTTTTGTTTAAACAATTTGAGTGGATTCATATTCTTTGCAATTAAAAAGCTTTGACTTCAAAAGATAGTCACTAATAAAGAAACTAGGATCAACATCAAGGACTGCTTATTCCTATTTCTGAAACCCTCTGAGTGTATAATGCAATCATAACAAGGGTTGAAACAAATAGTATTTTCTGATTACTTTTCAGCAACCCCCCCAAAATATGCAATTAGTCTTAACATTCAATCTGCTTATAAATTCTTTACTATATTTGCCATACTCTCATTTTGCAGATGAAACTGTAAGCATCTAACACTGACTGAGTTTTACATATACTGTTTTCTCTCGTTTCTTGCCATGATAAGAGTGACTAAAACTGTACAAAATATATGAAGTGCCTGTTTTCAGGCATCGGATAATAGACAGGACAGACTGTGATCTTTGGGAAAAGAGAAACACATAAGATGGGACTCATCTTCACTCAAGCTCTCTGGCTTCCGGCAACTTTCTGACTACAGTACAGGAAGGTGAAGGTTCAGGCAGTACACAGTGATCACAGGTCAGAGTTTGGGGCTGTGGAAGTGAGTGGGATTTGCAGGACATGGTACAGAAGGTGAGGTCACTGTGCAGTGTTGGGGCTAGGTCAGAGATGGTAGGGCAGAAGGCTAGGCTACATGTCTAGTCTCCACGGTGATATTCTGAAATGTCTAGCAGACAATGGCTCCTAATAGGATTAAACTAAGAATGGAGATACTAAAGGCTGCACAGTGCTGGCAGACCTTAAAGTTCCTATCTAGTCATGGTAGAGGAAGCTCATTAATATTCCAGGAATTCAGTGGAGACATCATAAAGACCAAGTCTTAAGAGTAAGGACCATAACCTAGAGTAAGGACTACTCTAGACTGGCCAAACTAAAGCCTAAAAGCAAGCCTGGAAAGAATTAAGAATAGCTCCAATTAAATTAACTGCATTTCAGAATAAAACATGTACTTAAAAAGACAAAAAACCCAGAATCTCTACAGTGTTGAATTCATAATATCCAGTATGCAGTGAAAACTTACCAGACATGCAAATAAGCACTAAAGGTACCTACAGCCAGGAAATCAAGCTGTCAAAGTTAACAGATTCCGCCATGATCCCTTCTACTGAAATTAAGCGACAGGATTTTAAAACTATGAAATAGTTGCTAAGATCATATTAAATTGAAGAAAGAGAATGGAACAGAAAAAATATTTGAAAAATAGTTGAAAATTTCAAATTCATTGATGAACACTAACCTACAAAGTGAACTCTGCGATCCCATAAAGAATAAATACTAAGAAACCGAAACCTATATATGTTGTGGTCAAAGTGCTAAAACTCAAAAACAAAGTAAAAAAAAATCTTGTAAACTGAGAAAAACTACATGCACACATGGGAACTTCTAACTTCTTACCGAAACAACAAACACCCAAAAGAAAACGGGAGGATATTTTCAAAGCAATGAAAATAGTTAAAAAAAAAACTCAGCCCAGAATTCTACAAAAAGTAAAGTTATTCTTTAAAACTGAAAGTGAAAGAAAGTTATTTTCAGATGAAGGAAAATATATCCGCACAACAAAAATTACTTTTTAAACAGTCCATTAGGCTGAATTAACTTACACGATAGAAATGTGAAACAAAAAAAGAAGAGCACTGGAAACTGAAAATGTATGAGTATTCATGTCCTTAAAAGATAAACTACTGCATAAAACACAAATAATTTTTTAGTGTCATTTATAACATGTGGAAGTAAAATATATGACAACACAAAAGGCAAAATGGCATAGAAAATGAAATTATACTATTTTAAGATTCTTGTATTTGTGAAGAACAATGTGGTTCAATATTAATTCTAAGTAGCTAATGGCAAATTAATGAGTGCACATTGTAATTCCTAGACCACATACTAAAAATTAACTGCACTATAATAAGCTAAAAAGTTAAGGCTTGAAATAAAATGAAATAAACATTTGATTCAAACAAAAGAAGCAAAGCAAGACATATGAAACAAAAAGAAAATAAATAGCAAGATAGTAGACTTAAAAACACACATAATGAAAACAGACCATATTCTTCCCCTTAAAGGCAAAAATCATCTGACTATATACTAAAACACAATCCAACTATATGCTACCTATAACAACTTCAAATACAAAGACACAAATAGATTGAAAGTAAAAACAGAAAAATATATAACATGCAAACAGCAATATGAGAAACCTTGACAGGCTATATTAACAAAGTAAATGTCAAAATAAGGAATATCTTCAAAGATATAGAGATTCATTTAATAATAACAAAACTATCAATTTAAAAGATATAAAAATCATAAATATGTATGAGCAAAATTAAGCAAAAACTAAAAAAATTAAAGGGAAAAACAATCATAATTGAAAATGTTAACACTATTCTTTAAGTAACTGAAAAAAGTAGAAGACAAAAATATTAATATGTATCCTAAATAATGTTATCAACTACCCCGAACTAACTCATATTTATAAAACACAACATCCAAAAACTGCAGAATAAGATTTTCTTTCAATGCTCACCAGGAATGATCATATACTGTGTCATAATTTAAGTCTCAAATAGCTGAAATATTAGAGTATAAGCTCTGATCAAACAGTATTAGATAATCAGTAAACATATATTTAGAAAATCCCCAAATATTTGAAAAGTAAACACATTTTTAAATAATTCATGAGTTGAGAAATAATTGACACATAAAATTAAAACAAAATTCTAACAGAAAAATAGTAACTATAACGTATTAAATTTTGTATGTTGTACCTAAAGCAATGCTTAGAGGAAATTAATTAGAAGCCTAAAATGCCTATATTACAAAACATTGTTTAATGAATGATCTAAATCTAGGTTTTCTCTTTTACAAACTAGAAAAGAACAAATTGGAATCTCAGCAGATAAATGGGAAAATATCAAGAAAAAAAAATGGAGAACCTAGAATAAAAAAATCATACCTGAAAGGAAAAACTTCACTAGATATATTTTAAAATTAGACTAGATAAAGCAGAAGAAACAGTCAATGAACCTGAAAGGAGATACAAAGAAATTATCCAGGGAGTAAACTCAATAAAATAGAAAATAATCAAAAGAGAAAATAAATCTAAAAACTGATTCTTTGAAAAGGGTCAATGAAATTGATAACTCCTAGCAAAAATGATCAAGAAGAAAAAGAGAAAATACACAATAAATAATAGCCAATAACAAGAATGACAGAGGGGAGGGCTGGCCGAGTGGCTCAGTTGGTTAAGAGCTTGCTCCAGAGTGCGAGCTGAGCTCTGAGCAACAGCAGTTCAATGCCAGCCCGAGCTGAGTTGCCGTTGAGCTGCCAACAGGTGGCAGGATGGCTCAGCTAAAATAAACAAAAACAAAAAAACAAAACAAAAAAAGAATGAAAGAGGGGATATCACTAAAAATCTTACAAATATTAAAAGTTATGAACAACTTTATGCTAATAAACTACTTAAATGAAATGGGCAAATTCCTTGAAAAATCCAACACACAAACACAAAATGAAACAGAAACTTCAATAGCATTGTATCTATTGAAGAAATTTTATTTCCTTAAAAAAAAAAAAAGTCCCCAGAAAGACGGTATCACTGGTGAACCTATCAAATATTTAATGAAAAAATAATACTGCTTTTACAAAAACTCTTTCATAAACACAGGAATAAAATACTTGACAATTTACTTTGTGAGTTTAGAACACTGATACAAAAGCATGGCAAAACACTTGAAGCAAAGAAAATTAGATCAGTATTTCTCGTGAGCATACATACAAAAATTCTTCATAAAATATAAGCAAATATATAAAAAGTTTAATAATAATCAAAGAGGATTTTATACTAGAAATGTAAATTTTAATATTTGAAATAAGTTCACCATATTTGAAATAAGTTAACCAAAAAAAGAAAAACCTCTCGACAAGAAAATGAATTTGAAAAAATTCAACCCATTAACCATTAAAAATCTCTCAGTAATCCAGAAAGAGAATGGAACTTCTTCAATCCAATAAAAGAAATCTACAAAAAAACCTACAACTAATATCATACTTAATGGTGAAATATTGAAGTTTTCTCCACCAAGACTGGAAAAAAACACAAAATGTTTACTCTCCAATCTTATATTCGACATTATACAGAAGAGCTAGCCTGTGCAATACAAAGGCATGAAAATTGAAGAGGAAAATGCGGAAGTATTGTTATTCATAAACACCATGATTATGTATACAGAAAACCCAATGGGGTGATGTCATCAAGATGGCAACAAAGGTTGTTCCCAACTTCAATCACCCTCACAAAAAACCAACCATCAACTGTCTACAGACAAGACACCATTGAAAAACCATCCCAGAACCCAGGGGTGAGGCCGAATCACCCCGCTGGACCACACAGATGAAAAAGGACCCCAGTAGAGGGGTAAGAGGAGCGGCTGCCCTCTGGCTGCATCATCACTCCCCAGGCCTGCATAGCACTGCACCTAGAGGGCTCCCCTGGGCCTGTGATTTTGCCAATGGGATAAAGGAAGTCCAAGGTGGACAACTAGCTCCCCCAGCACTGCAGGACGCTTCCTGGGAGGCCCACTCAGGTCTCACTTCACAGGGATACGGAGGAAGTCTGTAGGAATCATGAAGAAATAGAAAATCTTAACAAACTAATCAAAAGTAAGGATATTAAATCAGGAATCAAAAACCTCCCAACAAAGAAGAACTCAGCCAAGAAATAAGAACTAGAACTCTCACACATTGCTGGTGGGAGTATAAAATAGTATGACTTTGGGGAAAAGTTTGACAGTCATAAATTACACCTATACTTCTCCTAGGTATTTACCCAAGAGAGATGAACACATGTTTACATAAAGGTTCGTACACCAGTGTTTATAGCAGCCTTATTCACAATAGCCAAAAATTGGAAACAATTCAAATTCTATTAACAGAGAAACAAGCTGGTATATTCATATAATGGGATACTATTCAATAATAAAAAGAACTGCTGATACTTGTAATAATATGGGTGAATCTCTCAGATATTAGATTGAGTGAAAGAAGTCAGGCATAAAAATGAGTACATATTTTAAGGTTCTAGTTATATGAAGTTCTGGTATGATACAAAAATAAGCTGTGGTGATAGAAATTAGCTGTTGTCTAAGCGATGGGAAGTCTGACTGTAAAGTAATATAAAGGGACTTTCTAGAAGAAGGAAATGTCCTATATCTTGATTGGGAGAGGATTACATGGGTGTATTCATTTGTATAAACTCATCAAATTACACTTAAAAACGATGCATTGTGTGATATGTTAATGACACTTCAAAATGTAATTTGTAGAAATTACACCAAAAAAAAACAAACAATGCTGTATCTCAAAGGGCATGTCTTTTCTCTATTATAATTAAAACTAATCTGAAAGCACTTTTTTAAAACAGCTAATGAACATCAGTATTTTATTTTAGAAGCTTTTTAAACAGCCCTTCTATATGTTTTCTATTTAGAAGGAAGCAATTTTCCTTTTGCAATTTTTCATGTTATTTTCAATATGTTTAATCAGATAACCAAAATATATTCTACATGCAATAAAAATTCAAATAAAACAGATAAAAGTAAAAATGCCCCTTGGGATGTCCATAGCCCTCGTCCTTCATCCCACCTGCCTTACTCAGAGGTAACTGCTACTTTCACTTTGGTGTGCATATGCCAGACCATTTTTGTAATGCCTGTCCATGCATATCCTTACGTAAAGCAACATCTGTAGTTTTATTTATCTGTTTCACAGAAGAGGTCCATGTGAGGCCCTAAAGAACCAAAACTGCTCCACAACAAAACAGCATTTGAAAGCCTATCACACATTGAAGGACTTTTGCCCTTTCCCTTTCATACCCTTCCCCGCCACATGAACCACAGAGGAACAAGGGCTAACTTAAGAGTCAAGAGACAGCCCAAATTCCTCCCTCAATACAAGTTTCAGGGACAAGGATCAGGCCTGATACTGGGAGGTGAGGAGAAAGGGGCAGGGAAGATGTGATGAATTATTGGGCTGTGGGAAAAGCCATGACGCATTCTTGCAACGAAAAACAGAAAAATATACATCATGCCTTTTCCGACAACCCAATAGTTTAAAATTGAATCTCAAAAAATGGAACAGGTATTTTTTAATACCTAAAAATAAATCCATTGCCAAAACTGAACTTATTCTTTAAAATAAGTGACAAGAAATTAATAGAAACTGACTAGGATATCATCTATGAATGGTATATACAGGTACCCCTTGAACAACATGGAGGCAGTGTTGGGGTGCCAAAAATCTGTGTATAACGAGTCAGCCCTCTACATACACAGATTCCCAAATACCAGTTGGCCCTGGAACAACGTGGGTTTGAACTGTGGGGAAATTGAATTGCAAGGGTCCATTGAAAAAAAGTGTAAGTTCCAATACATGTTATTCAAGGGGTCAAGTGTATTGGTTAGTGAGAAATTAAGTGGTTTCCTATTTCACTCCATCTAGTTCACCACATTCAAGAAACTGTTCATTAACTTGTAGTAATAGATTTTTAGTTTTTTAAATATTAATAAATTAGATTTTTGATTAAAGTATTTTCTTACTAAGAATATCAAATAGTGCTAGTACTTTCCTTATCACAGAACCTATCAAACAGTATTAGAATTGCTTACAAGTTTGTCCATAGCCATGGTCAGCAAACTCCAGCCCACAGGCTAATTCCAGACTCTTGACCATTTCGTACCGGCTGAAAATTAAGACTACATTTTTTACAGTTGAGGAAAAAAAATAAAAGAAGAATATTTTGCAACACATGAAAATTGTATGAAATTCAAATTTCAGTGCTCATAAATAAATTTGTGTAAGAATGAATCCATGCTAATTTATTTATGCATTGTTATGGCTGCTTTGTGCTACAAGAGAAGAGTTGAGCAGTTGAGAGACCATGTGGCACTCTTGTGGCATCACACTGCTACTCAGTGCACCACAAACTGCAGTGGCCATCTACCTTTCAGACACAGTGGAGTGTGAATAATGTATTTCAAAGTAGATGGCAAAGTAGTTTTATTTGTTATATGATGACACAAAAGAATACAATATACTTGGACATGAGCAAAAGTATTAGTTTTCTATTGCAGTGTAACAAATTATCAAAAACTTAGCAGCTTATAGCAATACACATTTATTATTATAGTCCAGTTTCTGTGGATCAAAAGTTTGGGCATGGCTCAGCTGAGTCATTTGCGTGAGGTTTCATAGGCGTCATTCAAGCTGTCAGCTAGGCTGTATTCTCATCTGCAGGCTACAGTGGGAAAGAATCCTTTTCCAAGCTCGTTCAGATTGTGGGCAGAATTCATATCCTTGCCGTGAATAACGGAGGAGCCCAGCTTTTTGCTGGCTCTCGGACAGAGGCCACCCTCAGCCCTGACGAGAACCTGAAGTTCCTAGAAACTCTCTACAGATCCCTGCTCCACAGGCTTCTCTGACATGGCCACTTACTCATGCTTCTTTATGCCCCCAAGAATCTGTCTCCAATCTTCTAAGTCTTGCATAGGTAACACAGCCTCCTCTCCTACCTAAGTCCCCAGTCTTCGCACCTGCTCCAACCCATCAGTTCTCCCAGGTCTTGGGGGTCTTCACTCTCTGCTTCCAGACCTCTTTGATGCTTCAAGCCCGTCTCTATACTAGAAAGAGCAAAGGATTAGAAAAAAGAAGTCTTGGAATCCCAACTAGGTGAAGCCTTGCTCAAGGCTTAATCTAAGTTTATTTAGTAATTGTAAACTTGGACCAGGAGATTTCTAAGGATACTCTTAGATTATGTACAGTATTATAATTGCCTATTGTGCTTGATGACAAGGACTCTCATTCTATGTGACTGTGATCTCTGAACCTAGCACACTGCTGGGCACCTAGGACAGTTAATAGATATAGTAGATTAATAATTGTCCATCTCTAAACATTTCTAGGTTTCAGTTGCATGATTCCTACATAGAGCCCTCCCAGTGATTACTGCCAGACCCCCTAACTTCAGGTCTTCATTCACCTGAAGAACCTCACTGAACCTCACTTATGCCTACCAGTGTGCTACAAGTATTCCCAAGGACTTCTTGGATGAGATTCCCTTGTCTATTGAGATTCCCTAGACTATTCCCTTGTCCAAATCATTCTTCTCATGCTGTCTGTGTTACTGTCTTCTGTACTGGTTCACCCTAACACTAAAGAAAAATCAGTTCTGAAACCGGAAGATATTCTTTTAGCTATAACTAATACCGGTAGCCCTGGAGTCACAAATCCAAATGCCCAAATAGGTGAGGCAGGTAACATAAAGGAGTGAATCAAGTGAAGTACAAGACAATAAGTGTTGGCGGCTATGGCGAACTAGAAAGCAAATACCCCATGAAGGGGGCAGCTACTACTCAGCTATAAACAGTTGTTGCCATTCAGGGATACCAGATGTTCTCATTTTTAAAGAAAATCCAGAAACCTGGATTTTTATGTAAAATCTCTCCCGCTGCCACTTGCTGAGCACTTCCTATGCTAAGTACTTTAACTGGATTAACTCATCAATTCTTCCATTTACAATTGGAATCCCTACTTTCATTTACAATCCCTACTTTCACCAATAAGGAAACAAAAATTTGGAGAAATCACACCATTTGACCAGCATTATAAAGTTAGTAAGTGGTATAGAGAGAATATGAATACAAAGCGTCAGATCCTGAGTTCATATTCTTATCCACTTTATCTCTAGATGTTCTTGCTAATAAGTCTCTGCCATCCCAAAGTCCGGACTGTGCCTTTCTAGCTGATTATGCAGCATAGGTCAGCTCCCTGTTGCCAGCATACACTCTAAGTATGAACACCTCAATGCTGCCAGATTCAAATCTAAACAACTTGGGGGTGGTGTTGGGGAGACCCACCAGTCAACAAGCCCCATTCATGTACACAGGGCTCGAAGACATGCATAAACAAAAAGAGTATACACATCCACACACATACACGTTGTATATAAATGTATGAGTGTGTGTATGTGTATACATATATATGTATATATGTGTGTGTATATATATATATGTGTGTGTGTACATATATATATAAACAGCAGAAAAAAGTCATTAATCTATAAAATTGAAATGTATTTTCTTACTATGATAGACTCTTCTGTAGTGATATTAGCTTTAACAGTCAACAACTGTTATATATATATCCGTATCAATAAAGAGACTTAGCGGAAAACAAAAATTTTAACCAACTTTTGGAAGATAAGAAAAGAAGCATATATTGACAGATGAAAACATGTCGAAGTCTTTTGATCTGTCAATATATGCTTCAATGCCCAAAATAAGTGCCAGAGAAAACCACAGCTGCGTAAGGCACTGATCTGCCAGACAGAAGTCTAGAAAGGCTCCCTAAAGGAAATCAGGTAAAATAGCAGGCAGGAGTGAAAAGGGAAGGGAGGCAGGGACAAAATGGGAAAGTAAGATAACTGTTACTATTGTTACTATCTCCTATGGAAAACAAAACAAAACAAATCTCTAAAGAAACCAAAGAACTTCCAAAGGAGAACTGGAGGTGGGAGGCACAGGGGAAGGAGCACACATTGATGTCACAAAATAAAACCTGTCCCCACCTGGCATTCTGCAAAACCCCTTGCCTGAGGACTGGTTCCCTGAGTACTCACCCTATGAATCGGATAGTTATTAAGCCCCCCATGCATGTACACAGGGCTCCAAGAGATTGATAAACAAAAAGACAGCAAAGCAAACAAAACTGCAAAGAAAATCCAAGTGATTTACCCACAAATATTATCCTAATCCATCATTCACAAATATGAACTGATAATCAAGAATCACTAGATTTGTGAAGAAAGCCAGTAATATGAAAGAAAAGCACAACACACACACACACACACACACACACACACACACACACACACAGCAAGTAAAAAAAAGAAAAATCTGGGGGAAGCAGATCATTCAAAAATCAAAACATAAAAACAAGAAAAAATAAAAACAATTAGACCCTCAGAGGCTTTTGAGAAGAACGATAGTGTTACATTAAATAGGACAACCAAAGACAAGGTGGGTCAACAATCCTAATAAATAAAACAAAAATACAAAGAAATAAAAAATAAAGAAAAAGAGACAGAAAGAAGCCATCCAATATACCTCCAACTTCCACTAATAAAAGAAATTAATAGGGAGAACATAGAACAATTAGAAGAAATTTTCAAAGAAAAACTTCCTGAGCTACAGAAAAGATCAACAGAGTGCTAACCACGAAAGAAACGAACACTAACATACTGCTTGGTTCTACCACAAGTCCTAATAGCGTAAACATGGTTAATTGATTTTCAGCATTTAAGATCAATCTTACCCTCAAAAACTGCAAGGCAAATATTATAGAGATAAAATAAATTTTTCCAACTTTGACAGTGTTAAAATAGCACTACAACTGACAGACGCTCAGCTGCTAAGGGAGCTAGAAGGAAGGATAGGGATAAGAGTATCTACACCTTACCAAGTACCGAGTCAAGAGATAATGTAAAATGTGCTAGAACAAAACACAGATGTAAAGACATTATTTAAAGTGACAAAGGTAAGCAACAGATGAAGTAAACATAACTATCCAAACATTGAAAGACAGAAGAGGAAGTGAGAGGATGTGAGCTAAACTCTCATCACTCTTAGAACATTAAAGCAAAGCGCCTGCAAAGACAGTTTTACTTCTTCCTTTCCGATTTGGATGCCTTTTATTTCTTTTTCTTGCCTAATTGAACTGGCTAGGACTCTCATTACTATGTTGAGTAGTAGCTTTGAGGGTAGGCCGCCTTGGCTTTTTCCTAATCTTAGAGGAAAAGCATTCAGCTTTTCACCATTGAGTATGATGTTAGCTGTGGGCTGTCATATTTGAACTTTATTATGTTAAAGTACAGTCCTTCTATACTTAATTTGTTGGGAGAGTTTTATAATGAAAGGATGTTGAATTCTGTCAAATGCCTTTTCTGGACCTATTAAGATGATCATACAATTTTTATTCTTCATTCTGTTAATGTGGTATATCATATTAATTGATTTCTTTTGTGTGTTGAACCATCCTTGCGTCCCAGGGATAAATCCCACTTGATCACGGAGTAAGATGCTTTAAATATTCTGCTAAATTCAGTTTCTTAGTATTCTGTTAAGGGTTTTTGCATCTATATTCAGTGCCCTTACCTGGCTTTAGTATCAGGGTAATGCTGGTCTTGTGAAATGAGTTTGACAGTGTTCCCTCCTCTTCAATTTTTTGAAAGAGTTTAAGAAGGACTGGTATTAATTCTTCTTTAAATGTTTGGTAGAATTCACCAGTAAAGCCATCTGAATCTGGGCTTTTCTCTGTTTGGAGATTTGTTATTACTAATTCAATCTCCTTAGTAGTTACAGGTCTATTCAGATTTTCTATTTCTTCCTGATTCAGTCTTGGTAGACTATCCGTTTCTAAGACTTCATCTATTTCTTCCAGATCATTTTATTTGTTAGCTATGACTAACCATAGTAGTTTCTAATGACCCTTTGTATTTCTATAGTATCAGCTGTAATATTTCCCTTTCATTTCTGACTTTGAGTCTTCTCTTTTTTCTTAGTTAATCTAGCTAAGAATTTGTCCATTTTGTCCTTAATAAAAACAGCTTCTAGTTTCATTAATCTTTAATATTGTTTTTCTAGTATTTACTTCGTTTATGTCTGTTCTGATCTTTGTTATTTCCTTTCTTTTGCTTACTTTGAGCTTAGTTTGTTCTTTTTCTTGTTCCTTGAGGTATAAAGTTAGGTTTATTTGAGCTCTTAATTTTTCTTAATGTAGGCATTTATCGCTATAACTTTTCCTCATAGAACTGCTTTTGCTTCATCCCATAAGCTTTGATATGATGTGTTTGCAAAGACAATACCTAAAAAAATGTTAGATATAATAAACAAATTCAGTAAAGTTATAAGATACAAAATGAACATAAAAAAATCAGTTACATTCCTATACACTGATAGTGGAAAAAATAAAATGTATTGCTAAGAGAGTCACTTAAAATAGAGTCAAGAGGCTATTAAGGAAGTGCAGCCTCCACACATCTCCTGCCTCGGTTCTCAGAGCTGCTAATAAGTTGCTAAACCTGTTGCTACACTCAGCTCAAGGCCCAGCCATAAATATCCTGGAAGGACAATTTGGACACATATAGGCTTTACGTCCTTCCTAGTTGTTCCCACCTCCCTCATTTGCCTATTGAAATTAACCAGCCCCTGTTAAACAGAGCCAGCAATCCCTCCTTTGCATGAAAGAATTACACTTTGTGGGTTTTGCCTTTAAAAACCCTGCTTTTGATTGTTTTCTCCAGGGTGCAGTTTGAGTTGCTACCGGAATCTGCATCTCTTGGATTGCAATCTATTTGCTCAAATAAATGCTTTTTATTCTTTATTACAGGCTAAAACTTTTTTTGGTTGACATTACTAATAATGAATTATCTGAAAGCGTAATTATAAAGCAATATCATGGGGCCGCCTGAGTGGCGCGGTGGTTAAGCGCTGGCTTGGGAAGCCAGCAGCCCCGGTTCGGGTCCACATAAGAGGGCCAGTGACAATGCCCTCAAAAAAAAAAAAAAAGACTGAATTTATCAAAAGTGTGCATTTTTAAATTATCCTCGAGAATAGATGGACAAATATGAATTATCAATTGCTTTGCTTTCATAAACTATTAAAATTTTGATGTAGTAACATCCACTAATAAAGATAAAAATGAGCTGCTAAACACAAAAAAACATTAAACATAATCTGATTATATGAGAAGAAACATAGGCCACTGGCATACTTCTAATTTGATGATCACTGATGAATCTTCAAAATAAAAAACAGAAAATCAAATTCTCTGATCTGCATGGCCCAATGATTTAGGATATTACAGAGCCAACTGACCTCCTTTAGGCTGCAACTAGATAAAACAGTGTAAGTAGTCTGAGAACATATCAGTATAGTATGTTCAGCCTCTTAAAACAGCACCCAGAGCTAGCTAGCTAAAGTTTTCAAGTAAATATTAATAAGCAGTTCTGAATTTTTAAAAATGATTAATACTCTACCTAGCTTCTAAAATGTTGTTGCAATAAATATAGAATTGTTCCATGTACCTGTAGCAATTAAGTATTAAAAGTTTCTATAGTATTACAAATGTTCTTTGTAAATGCAAAATTACCAGGAATGGAAATTTTAAGATTGTCTTCATGTTACTTGTCACAGCATTGGTTTCTCACTGTTTTGTTATTTTAAGTGACAAAGTCCATAATTATTATATGAAATGACCCATTCAGTGTTTCAAATGTCTTATTCAGTCTCTACAATAATTACATGTCCCCAGCATTCTCCAAAACTTAAATGAGTAAAGATATTTGTGATGTGATGGCTAGCTGTAACATCACATGTTTCTATTAGCAGCAAGTGTCCCAGTTACTGGTTTCTGGCATGAGCTCAGCTATAGCTGTCTAAGACTAAACACTTATTTTTAAAAGCTAAATCATTCACTGTAATGTCAAAATTGGAAATCAATTTCTCTAATTACACACTACAGAAACTTAATTTGTCTCAGAAATATTTAGTAACTATCATCTACAACACTACATTTTTGAAACCTGATTTGAGTGGTGTCCCTTGTATATTCCTATTAAGATCTAGGATATTCTAGTCTTTAAAAATTACCACCAGTTCTATTAGAGCAGTGTTCTCCAAACTATGGCTCATGACCCATTAGAGGGTCGTTAAACTACGTTAATAGGTCTCAAGTAGTAGGCTTTTTTTTCATGAAATAGTATCATATAAAAAAGAAAATGGAATGCACATGTGTGGTAAGTACATTCTGTTTAATGAGATTTTGTTTGGGTTGATTATATGAATGAAATGTATCACTGGGTCACCAAGTAAAATACATTTTATATGTTCTGGTAAATTTATTTCTAGGAGTTGTGGTCAAAAAATGTTTCTAAATTTGAAAGCTACTGTATAATAGATGATAGCATAGGTGTATCAAAATATACTATATCATAATCAGTTATAAATCAATTTTTAATGAGAAATTTTATTAAAATCTAAATATACAAAAAATATTATTTAAAGTGTAATTAAATAATTTTTCTAAGTATCCAGTTCTATTGTCCAGTAATTAGGATATGATGTCATAGGCCCTCAAAATACCTTTTGTGCCTCCTTCTTTTCAATTTCACTGGTGAATTTACATTCCCATTGACAATACCTCTTATAACTAATGAGTCTCAATAGTTGAAATTTTCAAATTAAACATTTGAAAATACCAAGCCCCCTAACCATTTATCACACAGCCAGAAAAGCAAAGATCACCTTCATGTCCGGCCCCTTTAAGCATGATGGGAATCAAAAGCCGAGTAGAGGTCATATTAAATTTATATTACTGAAATATTCACCATACCTATCTCTCTAAGCAGGAGATCTCATTATCTATAAATACAAACTTCATTACAAACCCCAACCCCAGGCCATCAAGGAAAGTTATGTTCTATTTAGGGGCACTTACTTTCCATTCAACAAATATTTATTGAGTATTTACCCTGTATCAGGCATAGTCCAAGGTACTGGGAATATAGCAATAAACTCACCCCCAAAAAGGTCTCATCTAGCCTCTTAATGACTATCTATTTCCATGACTCCCAATTTTCTGTGCTTATTTTTTTTATATCAATAAAAAAATATCCTGACTGCAACAAAACCAAAAACAGTTGATTTGCAATAGTTACATTCTATAAAGTTGTTGCAAACACTGAAATAGCCAACAGTGAGCCATTGCTCCTAGAAAAACAAAGGGCTAGGTTCCTGCAAGCCTCTGGTCAGAAATTTTTCATAAAATGATCAATATATAACCTTGTTTTAATATGTGCTTCTGTTTAAAGACACCTTATTTAATATATATTAAAGTCACTAACATTGAACTCATAGTCAACAGCACTATTAAGCTCATCTCACACACACTTTTTCCATAAGGCAAGTCACAGCCTCTTTGAGCTTACTGGGTTGTCAGAAAAGTCATGACATATTTTTTTCTGATTTTCGTTGCAAAAATGCGTCATGACTTTTCCGACAATCCAACAGAACAATACACAGCACTTCAGCACTGTATTTCGGGGCATTTTAAACAGCAAAACCACCCAAAATAGCACTAACAAGGCCCGCAAAACTAAAACAAGCAGCAGAGCATCACCTTATTCAACTTCAGCTGGAAACATGCACAGCAGATGACCAATTTTTGCCACTCTGCATGCACATGCTCATGTCTGTGAATGACTGGGAAAGCACCAGAAATATTATTGAGGAAGCGGGGAGGAGGGGCTACAAATAAATTTTATCAAGTAGACAAATTTGCAAATACAGAATTTGGGAATAATGAGAGTCAACTCTAATTGATGAGGGGAATTTTCTTTTTAAATATATTCCAGTCAAATAAATGAGTAAGAAATGATAGAATTCAAGTATCATCATAATGCAACTCCTAATGAATTAATGGACTAGGCAAGGATCATCAATTGCTGCTAACATCTCAAAAAGAAACGCAACCTTTAATCCTCCTAAAGGAAGAAAAAAAATTAAAACTAACTCTGATCAAACCTCTACATCTCACTACCAATTTACAGGAAAGACATGGGACAATGTTTTGACTCTTTAACGTGAAGAGAATCCATTTTTTTATCCGATGTCCTCAAGGGCAAAGATCATATTTTATTCAATTCCGTCATCCCTTATCTATGATAATCCATAGCAAATAAGAGATATTGGTTAAAAGTTTGCTGAATAAATGAGTAAACAAATGAATGAACAAATGAACTCCCTCTTGGAAGTTTAGGAGTGTTAATTTATATGATCATCATCTCTTTTTCAAGTAAAAGAGAAAAGAAAAAAGTATGGGGATGCTTTATGGGCAGGCAAGCATTTTATAGCTCAAAGTGATACTACAAGAAGTAGAACAACACCTCACAAATCAAAGTTCATTAATACTGTAATTTCACCTCTCCAAAACAGCTACAAACCAAAAGAAAATAATTTACTAAAGGAGGTCACAAAACGCACATTCTGTTCATTAAATAAGAGCCCCTAAACCTCACTTTAATTTTAAAATAATTCTAGTAAGTTTACACCAGAAATCAAGCTTTAAATGGAAAAACTGATCAGTAGTAAAAATACGACAAAGAACAAAATAAACAATCTTACACACCTCAATAAATTCACAGACATCTCTGCATAACAGCACTCTTTATAACTGATGTTCAGTAGGAGAGCCTAAATCAGCAAGAACTGAATATATTTAGAAAAAAACAGAAAATAATACTACCATATAAAATTTATCATTTACAAAAAACTAAAATAAGAAAATATTTTATTAATAGTATAAATTCAATCTTCTAATTTATCTAACAGATCAATTCCTGATAATGCAGATAAATGAGAAAGTACCTCAGAAAAGTCAATACTGCTTCACACATGATTCTTATAAAAAATTTACATTTTTTTCTTCTTCAAATTTATATGATTCTTATAAAAACTTAACAATGCTAATTTCCTAATTTATAAAAATCAATAATTACAAGTAACAGTCTAGTGTAGTTAAAGGTCACAAATTTAAAAGGGTCATTCAGGGTATTAACTTTTGAGAATTTTAATTATGAAGCTAATATTGTCAGCTCTCATCACAAAAAGGACTTAACAATAGAACTGACATTGAATCATAAATAAGCAAGTTGACTTCTACAAAATTCTACAATGAAACAAGTGACAGAAACGCTGAAATCCAGCCACTTCTCTAGAGGAAAGATTTCCTTCTGCCCTATCTAAACCAGGACAATCACTCCCCACTTAAGTGCTGTGAAGACAAAGACACAGAATTTATTCAGACACCTTAATCCCCAAATGAGCACTAGGGTTAAAGAGACCCCCCCCATCTTTTTTTTTTTTTTTTTTTTTTACATATCTGGGTTGAGTTACCTGAGCAAGAAAGAACAGTTCCATAGCATTCTGAAAACTGAATTCACTGAAAAGTGAGGTTCCCTTAAATCATTATCTCTACGTAACATATTTCCAGCAATAAAAATATCACGTTCAAAACTAATGTTGTCATGATATTCTGGTGTGTAATCAAGCTAGCAAACAAATCACTTTAAAAAGTCATTCAATACAGCCAATTGAAATTTTAGGAATTGCTTACTACTGAACTCTTCTACATTGCTGGTGGGAATGCAAAGTGGTACAGCTGCTTTGGAAAACAGTTTGGCAGTTTCTTATAAAATTAAACATACACTTGCCATCTAACCCAACAATTTCAATCCTAGAAACTTACTCAAAAGAAATGAACACTTAGATTCCACACACACCTGTACACAAATGTTTGTGGCAGCTTTATTCATAATCACCAAAAACTGGAAACAAGTGCATCAACTGGTGAATGGATAAACATACTGAGGTACATCTATCTAATGGAGAACTGCTTGGCAGCAAAAACAAACTACTGATACACACTACAACATGGATAAATCTCAAATGCATTCTGCAAAGCAGAAGCTAGGTTCAAAAGGCTACATACCACGTGATTCAATTTATATGATATTCTGGAAAAGCCACAATTATAAACAGACCAGTGGTTGCTAAGGGCTGGGAACAATAGAAGGGGTTGACTATAAAGGGGCCGCATGAGGGAATACTTTGGGGTGATGGAATGGTTTTGTATATTGATTATGGGGGGGAGTGTTTTTTAGTTTGTGAAACTTTAAAAACAGGGGAAAAAAAGAAAAACTGTTTAATATAAAAAATGTCTTACAGCAAAATCATAATTAGCTGAAATGCTCAAAAACTGGAACATTTCCTTTAATTGAAGTTTCTGCCTAGCCCACAAATGCATTTAATTCCAACTTCGGCCATTTAAAAAACAAATGTTCTATAATTTTGTCTTTACTTTTAAGCCTGAGTAACTAACTGTCAGATGCTGTGTTTATTATTTTATTTAAATTAGGGCCTATTTGTTTGACATTTGTCTCATACAATTGTGATGAGGCAAACTAAACTGGTTTTGGATGAGCATGGGGCATTAAATGTCTCAGGACGCATTTAATCAAGGTTGTTACATGTTAAAATTCTCCCTGATTAAAAAAAAAAAGATAAAATGATTAGTCCACTCATTGAACAAACAAGTAATCATTCGAGGCCCATTATGTGCCAAACACAGAAAACACAACAATCACAATCCCTGACATCACATAACTTAAACAATATAGAGTGTGATATGTTTTGCAAGATAATTATAACGTTTTCAGAGCACATAGCAAGTGTACATAACCTAATCATTTAAATTCTAAATTTCCCATTAGGATCAATACCTTAAAGTGCCTGGTGTCTTGGTGAACTCAAAAACACAGCTTAATAAAAAGCATGCACCACGGTGCTCAGTATCCCATTACCCTTCAGTGTTTAAGGATGAAAAGAAAGCAGAGACCACATACACGTAACACTATCCCTGCACAAGCAGTGCGATAATCACTCCCCTACGTAAGGTCCTCTTAAGGGAAACACCAGTATATTCAGATTTATTTCTGTCACCTTTCCAGCAAGCAGGACACTTTTCAGACACAGAATACCATGATTATGAACTTCTTTTGTTGAGGAATATTATTTGGGGTGGGGAGGATAATAAAGAAAATGAGAGAAAATAAAAACAGGATGGAGGGGGTGAAGCTGCTATAAAGATTTTTGTAGTGAAGTCTTAAAAACAAATTAAGGAAGTTTAAGGAAGCTAAAACAGAGGCACGGAACCACACCCCTGCTTCTTTCTGTTATGAAAAAGGAAGCCAGATATGTAAAAAGGGGGCTGCCTGCAGGTGCTTTGGCATGAAGTTACCATGTACAGAGGTAAAATTATATAACTCAAAGGACTACAGAAGCTATGCCAAAGTTACCCAAAACATTTTCCATTTCAAGTATCCTAATTATACGATGCTTCTGGGACCACAGCAGGGCTCACCAGGACCAACATTAACAACTTAATGTCAAAAACCAGAAAAGCTTTCAAAGACTATTAAAGAAACAAACACAGGTTAACAAACACTTGGTATGTGTATATTTACAAGGGGAGAAAAGAAAAGGAAATTTACCAGCATTTGACTGAAACTCCATCTTGGAGTAGTAAGATGCTGAGTAGTTTCCATCAAGAAACAAGAGGTAGAAGCAAATTAATACATTGTTCCACAGTTCCTTTTCCAAACTTCTGTCAAACACGTTTTGGAATTCAGAATTTTGGGGGGTTTCTGACAGGTAATACAATGTGCATACACCATGTATTTTGTAACACCCCTATAAAGGAGGCAGAGATGGCACACAGAGGTCTGGGACAATACACTATAATCAACATTTACTCTTTCTGCAGTGAAACCAACAAATACATAAAATAAGGACACATCAGTTCACAACAGGTTTTCTGAAAAAAATTAATTTGTGCCAAACACATACAAAAAACACAAAAGAAATTTTTTTTTGTTTTCAGAGCATTTTTGATGTGAGAATTGTTGATAAGGACTGATGGTCCTAAAAAACAGTACCTATTACTCTCTTACTCCCTTACTAAATGTATGTGCCAAGAGTTCCTGGTAACCTTTTTATCCTGTGCTGATTTTATTGTGGTGTTTTGGTGAATTCAAAATAATTCTAAAAGTCTTCGAAAGGTTCATACATAACACGTCCTCTATACTCTAACCACTCTTAAATTTCTCTACCACAAAATCTACCAAGGCAGTTTGCAGAAATCTATCCCTTGACATATATAGAACTGCCAAATCCAATTTTGCCACCATGCAAAGTGTTCATTGAATAAAATTTAATACTTTGTAAGCGGGCATTTGAGCTATATGACGAGTTTACTCGTTTCCCACAAAAAATGTGTTAACATACTGAACTCGTCATAAAATGGCATGCTCTGATTTTGTCCCAAGAAAAACAGCTGTAACAAATAAGGGTGTTCCTGACCTATTAAGCAGCATTCTAAGAGTCAGAAAAAAGGACCCTGATTTGCATTAATGACAAGATAACAATAACCATAAAACCCTAGTATCATAGTCATTTATATTGAAGCATTCACTATGTACAATATATACTATATACATAATATACTATAACTGAAGTAAACTATTTCCACTGAGGGGGAAAACAGAGATAGTTCCTTGTCAACAATGGTATAAAAGAAAAGTGGTAGAAGTGCACTTATATGAAAAAATCATTAAGACACCTTCTGTCCTTATGTTCCATGAAAAATACAACTCACTGATTTTGTAAATATGATAAGTATTACCTAAAACTAAAAACTTTTGATTAGCAATAATTCTTATCTTATTACTTATACTAACTTTAAAGATATGATTATTTTTATCATTTAAGTTTCTTAAAATTTCCAGGGTCATCCAGATAAATGCCTTAATTTATTCTTGGAAAATTTCCCTTTAACAAATTTTCCAAACGTCAAAAAAAATACTCTAATTTTGGTGCTATGCTTATCAAAAATTGCTAATGAGCAATGAATATAGTGACCTCACTAAGGATTCTGGGTACGAAACTATAAAGAGAAATCACTTTATTACCCTGATCTTCCTGCAAATATTTTTTAGGCATTTCTAGCCTCATTTTCACAATCACATTGATTAAAAAGCACATGAAAGTAAAAGGAAGTCATTTTTCAAAAAAGAGCTAACAGATGTATATTAAGAAAAGGAGGAATCAGTTATTTTCAAGCATGAAATTACCTGTGAAAATCCTAACATAGATCAGTGCCCTGACCCCATCCTCAGTTTCCAATATAAATTAGCATGGGTAGGGCCCCGATATCTATCTTTTTTTTTTAAGCTCCCTAGAAAATGTTAATGTGAAGTTAGGGCTGAGAAACCCTGACAGAAGCTGCTGCCTTCTCCACAAACCTGTCTTTTGCTTTTAGTAAGTGATAGCACTCCCAGCCCTACAGCAAGGACCACAAGAACTATCTTTTAAATTGTCCGTTTTCCTTCCCTCATTTACTGTCACAGAAAAAAGTTATTTATTTTCAGTTGGAAAATTTTAAACAAGTGTATATAGTAAAATTCATTTTAGCTTATTTAATTATCTCATTCCCAATGCTCAGAATTTTATTTTTCAGTCTTCAAAAGACAACCTTCATTAGTAGGGTATTTAGATAAACAGCAGAGCATACAACAAGCACACAATATGCATTCCATTTATCAACTTTCAACAGGTTATCAGAAAATACTCAAAAAAATGATTTTAAAGAGCTGATTACTATTTGATATTTTGTTAACTACAAATATTTTCATAACCTCAAAGATATTAAAAAATTAGCCAAAATATGCCCTGACACTCATATGAAAGAGACCTCAGTAAATAATCTACCATATTTTAAATGAAAATTGGCATTGCAAGATTCCATATCTTTAAGATTTACACTTTTTTATTCATATTGTTTTCAGATTCCTGTAACTAAAAGAGAAAATAATGTGTTATAAAAACATGCATCTACAAGTGCCAGTTTTTTTATGTCACCAACAACAGGTACCTACTAGTTTCACCTCTGAAACAATACTAGGCTATTTTTGCATGCCAAATTAGGATTTCATTAAAAGGACTTGTAGCCATGTATTTGCACAGCATAAGACTAGTGGAGGGCCAGCCGAGTGGCGCATTGGCTAGGAGTTGGCTTGGGACGCCAGCTCAGAGCAGCAAGGCCCCGGTTCAGGTCCCACATGAGGGCCAGTAATGCTGCGCCTTCTACAGCTAAGATGGTGAACAACAGCTCAACCTGGAGCAGGGCTGCTGTGAGTCGCTGTCGCTGGCAGACTGCCGGTAAGCTACAGTGAGTGGCCGGCAGCCAGCGTAAGTGGCGGGCAACAGGCATGATCTGCTGTGAGCTGTCCAGTGGCTGGTGACCAAACTGCCTCACCTGGGAAGAGCGCAATGATCACAATACCAACATGAGCCAATGAAGCGATGTCCTCCACAACTAAACTGAAGAACAAAAGGACAGCAACTTGTCTGTTTCCCTCCCCCAATTCCCCAATAAAATCTTAAAAAAAAAAAAAACACTAGTGGAATACTGGGAATTTTCTATCTTCTCTCCTTATTAATTACCTACTATTTTTGCCTACCACTTGAAAGTATTCACAGCTAGAATATAAAATAAGTATTTCACAGAAATAGAGAATAAACATGACACAGACTGGGAATAAGGGAAAAAAACCATTCTCACTTCCCTTTTTACTAAAAGGAAACTCTGACCGTAACTTTAACTCTAATATATCACAACTCGAATACAGCGCAAGTACACAACCTCAAATCAAAGACAAACAAGTTTTAAAAAATAGATAATAATTACAAAATATTCAGAACTCTACTATTTTTTATAAAGTACGCTTGTAGCAAAAGGTATCATATGGCCAATTTCAACTTTAAATTATAAAGTAAGCAATTTTACGAAGTCCAATTTTTAAAATAAGGACAATTACAAAGTATCGATGCATTCCAGGAATACTTTATTCAAAGTAATACACATGAAAGCAGAATTATATGTTAAAATCAAAGTTAGTAGAAAACCTTTCACCCCAGGATTCTATCTACCAGCCTCAAAAAAGAAAAAAAAAACAGATTTACTATTTTTTCCGATTGTTAAGGTAATACATAATCATAGCTGAAAATCTCAACAATACAGAGAAGTATAAAGTGTGAAAATAAAAATCATCCCACATCTATTTACAAATAACTGTCATTAACATAAATATTCCTCCAGGGGATAAATGGATTTATTCTGCATACTTACAACAACACTGACAAGAATTACAACAATTAATTCTGTATATTCTGCACATATACACACGTATCTCCATATGGATGTGTGTATACAGGCATATATATATATATATATATATATATATACACACACACACTCTTTCACATACACTGAAAGCAGAGAAATTTCTAAGATAACAACTTTCATGAAAATAAAAACATATAAATTATCCCAAGCACTCACCCTGTTTCTGCATTTTCATTTAAGCAAGCCAGGTTTGAGGTTACTGTGTGTGTGCATGCGTGTGTGTGTGTGTGTGTGCGTGTATGTATGTGTGTGTGAGTTGTTGACGGCTTGAGGGAAAATTAAAAGATCTGTCTCGTAAGTTTTACTTAAAAATATAAATAAACAAACCATCTGGCTACAATTTTCCATAGCCTGAGAACACAGATCTCGGTAGCTGAGTGATTTAAAAAAGCTAGTCCATGATCCTGAGCAAAACTACAAAGTAAACCATTCATTTCAAGGCCTCCCACCTCTTGGGTCACAGAGAACCACTCTCTATTAGGCTATGAGAGATCTAGCAACCATGTGTATCACTTAAGCATTTCACTCAACCTTCTCATGACTCATTTCAATTCTAAAGTTCTGTGATTCCCCATTCTCCCAACATTTTTTAATTTTTATTCTTTCATTCATTCTGCTACTCCCAAGATATGTAAAAACTTTCCTTTCCTTCCTATCTCATTGAGATTCCATGATTCAAAATAACCCCTTACTATGATTGACAAACTCCCATTTCCTCAGGCACTTATTCAGTTCTAGGAGCGATGAATATTTGATGAGACCAAAGGTGTGAGCAATTTTTGGCAAGGAGGGCAGGCAGACAGCAAATCAGAAAAAATTTTTAAATAAATTTATAAATACAAATTTGTAATTTACAGTTAAAATAGCTTTATGAGTTCCATGGGGAAAACATGTATAATCTTACAACTTAAAAAACAGATTTTATTGATTCAACCTCAGTCAATAAAAAAATCAGCAGTTTTTAGCTCCTAAAATATTCATACCTGGGCATATTTAAGATAATAACATAGAAACAGCTTTCTAATCTTTCATCTGTTACATCTGTACAATGCTTTAAAGTTCAAAGTGCACTTATATGCATTATTTATTTTCATTCTCAAAACAAGTAGATGTAGTGGTCACTATTGATTGTCTCTCAAACATCCATTTCCCCCATGTTCTTCCTTCCCACTATTTTTTAAATATCCTCCCTCCACCATGTAACTCAGGGAAATGTGTTACCATCCCCAATTGCAGGGGACATAACTTGATTAGTAAAAACCAACCAGGATAACCCGTTTCCCCTTGTCATACCCGATTAGGAAGTGTATATGACCTAATTCTGGTCAATAAAACATGAAGGGAAAAGTGTGCTGGTACGCTGTGCATGTTTTCCTGGCCAGTGCATGTTTACATGTGATCTTGCTATCAGCGTGAGGATAAATCCAATACAGAGAAGAGCAGAGCCAAGAAAATCACAGAGAAGCAGACCAAAGCTCTGAAAAACTAGCCCTACCTCCATATTTCAGTGTTCCATTTCAGTAGATACTACATTTCAGACATTGTAATGTGGTGACATCAAGATAAATAGTATATCCCACCTACCTTTCTTTCCCCAACCTGGACCTCCTCCTATACCTAAATGTTCTCCTTTCCACTTGGGCTGAGCTAAGCAAGACAAGGAGGGTCTCTGCTATAAGTTGTGAGACAAGCACGTTTTGCAACAGGCAGAAGTGCTCCTGGTACACACCAAGGGCATGACATCTCCCCTTCAAGGGACCATTTCCTACTCCAGCAGTGCCTACTCAGGTTGAGGAGCTGTTGGAATTACAAAAAGGCTCCTCTGCAACCCTGATTCTGTATAAAAGCTGAAAGGTAACATATGAAATCAAATGAGGGACCATATCAGGAAATATGTGAGAATCACAGATTGATCACATGACTAAATAATTAAACAATCCACCCTAAAGTATGAATGACTATAGGTTCAGGAATATCAAGGTTTATTTCTTTTTTAATAGAGAATGATGTTAAATAAATCTCTAAGAGTATAAACTAGGTGATATTTTAGAAGCAGATACTCTTTAATATATTTCTATTAACAAAGAGCTCAAGTTAGTTAAAAAAGGAACCATAAAAAAATCTATATACCAGTATTTTATTACAACT
This sequence comes from Aselliscus stoliczkanus, assembly GCA_033961575.1. Taxonomy (NCBI): domain Eukaryota; kingdom Metazoa; phylum Chordata; class Mammalia; order Chiroptera; family Hipposideridae; genus Aselliscus; species Aselliscus stoliczkanus. The sequence continues at coordinate 25,503,931 of CM066728.1, forward strand.
AAAACATAAAAATGTACATTCATAAGACAATCTTTTAACACAAGGCCATTTAAGTATGGGTCTTTGGATTGTAATTCTATTTTATCTTTTTCTAAAAACCACACCCATAGTACATCACCTGTGATTTCCAATATGTTTCTTTCTTTTTTTTTGAGGGCGTGTCACTGGCCCTCATATGTGGGACCCAAACCGGGGACGCTGGCATCCCAAGCCAGCGCTTAACCACCGCACCACTCGGCTGGCCCACCATTATCTGTTTCTTAAACATGGAAAGACATCTCATGAACACTTAAAAAACAACCTTATTGCAGAATCTTTTCAGATTTTTAGGGTTTTTTCTCCTAATCGTTTAAAGTTATTTCACGTACTCCTATTTCAACTATTAATTAATTTTAGCTGCTCACCTGTTTTCAGAGTAGCCACTGGTTCTCATATAAACACCTTTTTGCCTTCACAGTTCACCAAATAATGTTTCATTAAACTATGGAATTACAACATCAAGTACAACTGCCATTAACAATTGGTTGGGCAAAGTGATTCTTTATAAGTACACAATAACTGGTAGGAATAAAAGTTCAAGAACAAACTACAGAGTAGTATAACGCCATTCAGTGATGTAGCATGGGCATCAAGAAGTAAATGAATGAAGAGTATCCTTTAATTTTTTGAGTGGGTTGAGCAGAGGTGGGTTAAAGGTAATCCATCTGTAAAAGGCTATTATTACTAAAAGTCTTCGCATATTCTACCCACCAATCAACCTCTAACAACTCACAGTATGAGCAGCTTCTGAAATCTGCTTCTACGATTTACACAGTGCCTACTATATATATATATATATATATATATATATAACAGGCATCACACCTTGGCACTTTATATTAATGTTTTCAGTCTTGATGGTGAGCATAATCACAGAGTAAGTCCCCTTTTTTTAATTTTAAAAATGTACTGTTTTTCGTGTGTGTTGCTGTTGATTTGCTCTTGAGATGGCTACAACACCAGACACAACAATGTCCTCAGAGCTTAAGAAAGCAGTTCACACAAATCAGCTATATCAACGTAATAAATCTGAATACAGATTAAAGTCTGACATTACCTCCCTAAAGAAAACAGCGTTACAATTTGTGTTCAAGAAAAATAATTAGGTTTTACCTAATTCCAGTGAAAGCTATAAGAAATATGGGCATGATTTAGCCATATGTAGATAGAACTTAGCTATAGATTTTCATTAAATTATTGTTAACTATGTGGTATATCATTAGTAAAGAAAATAACCAAAATATATAGGGTCTTATCTACCAAATACATAAACACTTCAAGTTCATTAAGAATTCTTTCCGATAAGTAAGGTGATGGGCAGGGAATGGTATGAGAGAATATAACCAATCACTTATAGTTTAAGTTCTTAAAGTTCTTAAACTATAGTTTAAGAACAAATCACTACATACCTTCCTTAGGTCCCACAATAGGAGGAAACTCAAAACATTTATAGTTTCTAAATCTCAGCTTTGAGAAGGGAGTTGGAAAACCTTGGCTAACAGCCACCTCCACTATGTCTCTAAGACTTATCTGTCCCTACATACCTCTCTCATTCCAACATGTTCTGAGTAGCTCAGAGGCTCTCCAAAGTTCCTCTATATTAAAGGACAATACACACTGGATTTCTACACATTAGGAACCCCAAGTATGGTTCTGTCCTATAGATCCGCACAAAAGTGATGATACTTAAAGCAGCCTAAGTAACTACAGCCACACTGCCTCCTGCTCCTACAGAATCTCTACAATTAGAGAACTAGATACCCCAAAACTGCTATTTCTAAAGAAATTACATCTTGAAATACCAACACCCAGACACATACTAACAACACCAATGAATACCACTGAGTGTGTAATTGCTTGAGAAAAGACAAAAAAGACAGAGGATTAGAAAAAACAGATGACTGGTGGTTTCAGACTTTGAAGTTTAAAAAAAAAACAAAAAACGCACTGACTTAAATATGCACTATGCTACTTCCAAGATATTATCTTAAACATATTTCTTAAACTCTAGAAGACTGTTTCCTGCGGTCAAAAGCTAGGGGTTATACCACCTAACTCAGAGTTGTCTGAACAGTAGCTTTTATGGTCCCTATAGTAGCCACTTAATAAACTGTAACAGGTATTGCCGTTATTGGGAAGTTCAAGGTAACATAAATTCAGTTATAATGTAAGTCCTTTTTGAAGACTAAAGGAAACAGTAGAAACCATCTTCCATGTAACATGATCCTACATGGATTTAAACACTGGTGTTGTGAGGGTGATATTTTTCTAAGCACTCCTTTGATAATAAATAAGTCTGGGGTTAAATTATTTTAGGATCATCTAGTATTTAATGTGTTATAAATATTTATCCAGAACTGTGGAAGTTTCTCCTTTTATCATCCCACTGTTATAGTCAATTCTCTTTGTATGTCGATTCCTTACATCTCACTTTATCCATAGCAAATCTCACCTTCAGAATATATTAATAATATAACTATCCAATGAACTGTTATTTCGTATTGTTATTTAATATTTCAGCATTCCCTCTATTGAGTGTGATATATCCTTTTGAAGCCCTTTGAAACTAAACAACCACCTGTTTCATTCTGAAAAAATCTGAACCAATAAACTATACCAGAAAAATGGTCTAGTCCCAGCATGGAGGGGATTACAGAGGGGACACAGAAAAGTAAATGGAGAACCTCCCATTTATTACTGAGTCACATTTTTACTGTCTGGATTTATTTAATGTAAAACCAATTACCAGATTACCAGACACACCCATATTCAAATGTAAGCAAAGAAATATGGCAAGGCCACATATAAGCTGTTATAAATTTTACGCTTTTCTGCTTTCCTCCATCAGCATGAATAACAAGGTGACTATTCTAATTTATTTCCTTCAACTTACTATCCTTATTTGCCTGCCTACTCCCTATCAGCATAGAATCTATACATTTAGACCTTTATACCTCAAACTGACTCATTTTTAAATACAAGGCATTCTGGACTTCCCTAGCCTGATCTCCACCTACTTTCATAGCTTCCTCTCCCACAAAGACCTCCTGGCACAGCAGCCTTATGTCCAGTTCAACAGGCCTCCCAACCCACATGCCTGTGCTGTGGCTGTTCTTTTGACGGAGAAAACTACCTCTTTCCGCGCCCCCCTGCCGCCCCCCACACACACACACAGCCCCTGCTTTGCCCATCAAAATATTTTAAGGCCCAAATGGAGTGTTACCAGCTCTAAACTCATTCATAATTCCCCAGTTAAAAATCAGTCTCTCTCTCTCTCTCTCTCTCTCTCTCTCTCTCTCTCTCTCTCTCTGTCACACACACACACCATGCTTCCATGCATTTCTAATAAAGCCCACAAGAAGTTTTATGTTGCAATTATTTCTGTGCAAGTCTACTTTTTCCTTGAAGGTGGCTAGCTCCTGAGTCTCACTCATCTTCCTATTCTAGCCACTCTTCCATCCTTACGACAAAGTAAAGGTCTCTTGCACATAGTAAGGGGTCCGAGTGGAATTAAACTGTCCTTGATTCTAAACCCAGTGCTTTTATTTGAATAAATGACTTTCATGTGTTCAAGATTTTGTTGATAATGCATGCAAATATAATGATGAAAATGTCAATAATTACATAATGCATTAATTTTTAAGTCAATGAATACAGAAGAGGTCAATGAGCATAATAAATCATCAACAAAGATAATCATTTTCCAAGATTCCCCCCCAAAAAGTCTCATACATGTCAATATTAAAATCTCACTATCCCACATTCGAATAAGAACTACTTACACCTGATGCATATCCAGAAATGCAAGGTCCCTGAAAGCAAAGGTGTCTATACACTCTGCTAAGAATCTATGTCAAAGCCATACAACTTAGTTGATAACGTCTTTCTCCCAATGCCCATAAATGTAGTTTTCATCTTTTGTGCAACTATAAACGCTAATATATACAAAATATGAAGATAATGTATCTTATAGCTCAGAATACAGTTGAAGCAAAGTTTGGGAATAATTATAACATACACTAAGCACATCTCTGCACGCCTCTTTGCCCCCCAAAAAGGCTATGAAGAATGTCACAAACCTGATCTGATTTTTGGTGGAAAGTGTTTTCTTAAACTGGCCTTACATCTTTTTAATTCTAAACCACTCTTATTATAATTTTTGTGATTGCTTTCGTCCACAATTTATCTATTTATAGGGAAAGCAAACGTTCAAACATATATACATGGCTGCAAACATTAGAGATATTTTTACCTCAAAAATGTATACATGGCTTTACACATTGGATAGCTTCCATTTTAAAAAGTATCCCAACTTAGATATATAGTTCAATATCTTTTACTATCTGTGGGCCCTTGTCACTCACACCACAATAAGGAATTGCAAAAGTAAAAGAAATGAACATTGACGTCTTTTCCTAACTTCTTACATAGATCAGAAGGTTTTTGATTTTCCAATGCCCAAGTCGATGTTCTAAAAACGAGAGGTTTAAAACGGGGTCAGTCACTGACCAGCCTTGGGACTCATCCCAACAGAGCTAAACCTACTTCACACAGCGTAGCAACAGCAGCCATCTCCCACGCAGACACACTCGCCCACCCACTCACTTTCCCTCCTTCCCTGGGAGAGCCGGGACGCCCATAACGCAGGCCTCACGCCCCCAGCCCGCGGGAACCCGCGCAGGGAAGCAACGTGGGGGCTGTGGACCAAGGGGGCCGACGCTGCTGGGCGCCTCTGGGCGCCTCGTCCCCTGCCTGTGGGCTACACAAACCCGCCAGCACCCTAGCCGTAGTCATCAGAGTAATGTTCGTTGCCTCGGCTCATGCCTCGGCTAAGTTTGGAGCCAAGTCAGCAGCTCTGTCACATAGGTAAATCCCCGCCCCCCGCCTGAACGCAAACACCCCCACGGGAAGTTTGCCCCTGCAATGAAGGCTGGCCCCTGACACCTCCTTCCAGAAGTGCAATCCCTTCCCCGCTCCTGCCCCGAGTCCCCACTCCGAAGGCAATGGCATGGGCACCATCGAGGAGCGCTCCCGACTTCCAAACCCCTCCCCGAAGAAGCCCCGGCCGCTCCCCGGCTCGCCCACCTCCCTCCCGTCCCCGGTCGCGCGGCGCCGCTCGGGCAACTTCGGCGGCCAGCCCGGCGCGCCACCCGCGGCCCCCTCCCGGCCCACCGAGCCCTCGGCGAGCCTCAGCCCGGCCGCGGCCCCCGCCCGCCCGGGTCCTCGCCCCCCGAGGCCCCCCGGCCGCGGCGCCGCCCCCGCCGCATCCCGCCCCGCTCAGCGCCGGACCCCAGCCCACCCAGCCCCACCCGGGAAAGGCTGCCGCCGGGCTGGGGCCAGCCGGCCGGGCGCCAAAGCAAGAGGGGGCTTTACCTCAGAGGCGCGGCCGCGAGCAGCGGGGTCGATCCCGGGCGCGGGCGGCGCCCCCAGCTCGGTCCGTCAGCGGCGGCGGCGGCACATCACACCCGCCGGCGGCCCGAGAAGGAAAGCGAGCCACGCAGGGAGGGAGCGAGCGAGGTAGGGGGAAGGAACGAGCGAGGGAGCGAACGCAGCTCGGCTCGGACTCGTCCCTGCACTGCTGCCGGCGCCTCCTACCGCCGCCTCTGGCCGAACAGTCGCCGCCCGGGCCGCTGCTGTCGCCACCGATGCAGCCGGGAATGAATGCACGGCGGCGCCTCGCTTATCCGGAGGTCAAACATCCTTCTGCCTCGAGCATCCGGATCGGCGCCGGACCCGGAAGTGAACACACGGAAAAAAAATAAAAAAAGGAAAGCGTCTTGCTAGCGGCGGCGGCCCCCACGCTGCCCGCATCAGCGAAAAGAGCCGAGGGAAGCCGAAGATGACACCGACGTGCTCGGATTGGTCGGCTCGCCGACCGGAAGAAAGGCAGCACGCTCATTGGCTGGCAAGGCCTATAAAGACCAAGCCATTCTGTCCTCCCCGCCTCCTTACGGGCGGTCCGTGGGGGGTACTGTGGAGTAAATGTGGATACGGTTATGGTTCTCTGAGTGAGGCCTTGGGAAGGAGAGGCTTGGCAAGGTCTGTGGAGAGAACTGGAAGAAAGCTCTCCCGTGGTTTAAGAGAGATACTAAAAATTCCGCGGCTGGAGTAAGCAAAGAGCCTAAAGGCGCCATTGTGCCCAGTCTGGGGGCCGAGGCTCCCCCGAGTGTGCCCAGCCCTCCAGGTGCCAAAGAATGCAAGGGTCGGTCTAAGGGAATGACATCACTGGCTTGGGCTCGCTCGCCCACTTTTTTGTATCCCCAGTGCTACATCAGGGTGTCAGCGGCTCCACCTGTGAGTTCAGGTAGTCCTCTGAACTATATAATGTGGCTATTACCTCAGATTTCTAAATGCACCTCCTGGAGTTCCAAGAGGCCAAACATCACCCAAGTCATCAGGTTGTAGAGCACAAGCTGGAACCGATCCAGCTTGTTTTCTGAGTCTACTTTCTAATCCTTTCTAACCACGTAGGAAAGGCAGATAATTGCATTCTTCCTCTCACATGCAGTTGGTTAACTGGGGTGAAGACACGTCCCTTTGGAAACCTCTGTAGACATCCGTCCACCATAACGACATTGGAGAAGACCCTGAAACTTTAATTTTTTTAAAAATCGTTATTAATATTACTTATGTCTCAAGTCTGTTCAAAAGTCAAGCATTAAGGTGTGCATGAAGAAAAAGCATAGCCTCGTGCTACGTTTAAAGATTTATCAAATCTTATATATATTTTTGATACACTCAAGAAACCGAGTGTCTCTCTCTCTCTCTCTCTCTCTCTCTCTCTCTCTCTCCCCCCCCCGCACACACACACACCCACACACACACACACACACGCACACACACAGGTTAAGAGTCTCCAATGAAACAGAAACAAATACACTTTAAAATAATTGAAGATTTATGTCATTTTCTCTCCCTGCCTTACCAGACTGTTACTAGAGTTAATGTGTAACTTCAGAGAGGTGGTGACTATGGAAAGATTCGAGTTTTGTTTTGGTAGTACAGCAGTGCCTTATTTTTACTATTCACACTCTTTCCCAAGCTGGAGGTTAATTAGAAGAGTATTGATAATAAGAGCACTGCTGTGTTTATCACACCACTGTCATTCCATTGGAGACTCAAAAGCAAGAAAGATTTATGCATCCTCAGACTTGGGAATAATTTACCTAATCAAATGACATCCCAAAGTGTTGATCTATCCCAGGACCCAATACTATACAGCAAAGTTAACCTTGTCTCACTACATAGAAAAGAAATATCTGCAATACAGGGAACTTGAAATATTGCTATCAACAACCAACAAACCATTTTATATTGTTTGCCTCAAAACACTCAGTTTAGATCAAGAACACCTATCCAGCCCTCAAAGTTCTGACAAATGTTTAAGAAATACACGTATATAAATTATATGATCAAATCACACTTTTAAACTAGGTATGGTTTAAAGGTAGGTATGTGGAATAAATGTTTTCATTTTTAAACACTTTAGTAAAGATTGTTTGTTGTTAAAATTTGTTCTGGAAGCTCCTCTAGATTAAAATTGGCAAGATACCTAAGTAGGATGCCAATGAAATTTTCATACCATTCTATTAACTTGTAAGAAAAAATTGGCAATCAAATCAGCATACATCAATGAAGGAAAAACCAAACTACAAGTCATTTAAACCAAATCTCTTTGTTTTGTAGCATGTCTCAACATTAGCAGACAGATCATAATTTTTCATCTGCTGTATTATTTACCAATTACAGTTAAGTTTTTGTGTCACTCCATGTTTCCTAGCTCTGCCATTACAGATATTTATTTCTATTACTATTTTTCATGTTTTCCAAAGCAGTGTCACATTTTTTATTACACAGAACTTTATTCTGTTGAATTTATATAGATATAAGTAAATATTTGTTCTACCATTTAGGTATGCAACAACTATAATGATTATATTTAAAAACCATTTTTTTAAAACCAGGATAAAGAGCAACAAGCTTTCCCCACATATTTTTATTAAAATGAGGGGGGAAAGTTACTTCAAAATGATGTCAGTCTAAGGCTGTATCATGAATTTCTTAGGAAAACACAGAATTTATCAGGTGGGAATTTGAGGAGAGAAAAAAAAGAATGCAAAATTTCTGGGTGCCTTTGATTTCACATCTGAGGTAGTATAAGTGTTCCCATATCTCCCTTACATCTTTTGATTCTTCTGTTACTATTTCTCTTCCTCTCACTGCTCTGCACATTCACCTTGGCTACCCAGCCTCACCAACACGCATGCACACACCACACGAAGTGGAGAGAGCGTAGGATTAAGACATTCAACTAGAGTTGTAAGCAGGAAAACTCTTTCTTTCTCTCACTTGAAGTCTTACTGCTTTACAGAAAAGGGGACATGGCCAGCTTTACTTTCCACAAAATATACCTACCGTTCTCTCTCACGCAAAGCACTTATAGGATATGAAAAGAAAGCATTTTGTTAAAAGAGGAATATGATAAGTGCAAGTTTCCAGTGTACCATTGAAGATTATGAGAGTACTAACACATAGATTTGTGCTATAATCATTTTCTCACCCTATCCCTCGTTCATACTATGAAAGTACTCTCCTAAACCAAACTTGCTTTGTACAAGTTGATCAAGAACTACCCACCAAATACAAATAAACACCAAAGATTAATCTAGCACTCTATTTTGGAGCAGTGTATCTACTATGTGGCCAATCCAGCTAAGTTATAATAAGTACAGGTAGATGTCTCCCAAGTAACAATGTATAACAAACAACATTTGTATACATTCTGGTTTCTGTCATTCCAATTGATCCTAACAACCCTGTGAAGTAATATGTTATAGCAGCTATTACTATTTTTCCCCTGTTAGAAATGAGGAATGATGGTCTCAAGGAGGTTAATTGACTTGCCCAAGATGATGTGGTAAGTGATAACTCATAAATATAAAGTGCAAAATTATGAGATTAAGGTATTTGCAAAAACTTTTCAAAATAAAAAAGGTAAACATTTTCTTCTTCCAAATATTTTGTGTTTAACTGTAATGGTAAACCTAGTGTGGTGATTTACAGTTGATGTAGGGTAAGGCCTGAGGCATTACCAAACTCTTTCTTTTTCAATATTATCCTTAAAGTAAACTACCTGGAGCAAAGATGTAATTAAGAAAAAGTAAATGGTCAAGTAGAACAGGAAGAATGCAAAATGAGACTTTGTGACAGCATACATGCAAAGCCCTGGAGCAAGCAGAACAACCTATTTTACTCAGACCAGGAAAATAACCTCTTCCCCAGTCAAGTCAGCAGTCAAGGGAAGGGAAAGGAAGGATTCCGGGAGAAAGCCAGTCAAAATGCAGCTACATCAGGTTTTTGGGAAGCGTCACTTAGCAACCTTTCCTTTATATTGTCACATGAGGAGAGCTAAAGAGTCAAGACACTGGTTTATACGTTTCTAGAAAGATGACTTTAAGTATTTTATAGATGGAAAAAAATGAAAGTACAAGAGTTACAAAACTTTTCTGAGAAGCTTTATTATACTTAATATTAATAGTCTTGAGTAATGTTTAATAAAATCACATCTTTTAAGACTCCTTGTCTTAGCTCAGGCTGATATAACAACATCTCATAGACTGGCTAAAACAACAGAAATTTGTTTCCTCACGGTTCTGGAGGCTGCAAGTCTGAGATCCGGGTGCTAGTATGGCCAGTTTCAGTGAGACTTCACTTCCTGGCATTCAGATGGCCAGCTACCTTCTCACTGTGCGCTCATATGGCCTTTACTCGATCCATGCAATCTCTCTCTTCCTCTTCTTAATTTTTTTTTTTTGAGGGCAGTGTCAATGGCCCTCATATGTGGGATCCGAACCAGAGCCTCTGGCGTCCCAAGCCAGCTATTAACCACAGCACCACTCGGCCAGCCCCCGCTCTTCCTCTTCTTAAAAGGGCACTAATTTCATCATGAAGGTCGCACGCTCATGACCTCATCTAAACCCAATTATATCCAAAAGGCCTCATCTCTAAATAGCATCATATTAGGGGTTAGGATGTCATCGTATGAATTTGGGGGACACAATTCAGTCCATAGCACTCTTCAAAGGAATACTTTCTCTGTAGAGAGTATATCATTTGTAAATAGAAGAGCAGGTAAAGGTTAGACAGGATGTCAATAAGGAAAGACAACTGTGGTCAACATAGTATTAAAGTCTCATAGAGGAAAAGAATGCACTCTTAAAAAGAATTTTCATAAAATTATCTGTAGAGAAAAGCTATAAACACAATGAAAAGTATAAAATTGTCTTGCCAAAAAGAATGGCTAAATCTCTAGCTAGGCAATTTAATTTTTGTTTTATTTCCATTAGCAGGCCTGAATTTTGGCAGCTGTTAAGCAAATTTGGCTATCCGAAGGATGCTATTTTGTGATAAATGCAAGCGTTAACTAAAGCTGTAATATTATTTTTTTTTTTGCAATGGTTTCAAGAGCAGCTTGAATTCTGGGTAATAAATGGATCTAAGATTTAGAGATGGTCATAATGATTGGTCCCTGCTTCATTTTCCCTCCCCTCACCTTCTTTTGCTCCTATAGTTATATTTCCTAATATCTACTCAGGAGCCCATCCCAGCTCAAGAGCCAAATTTGATCAAGACTGTGTGTCCTATCAACTCCCACCCATAGGAATCCTGCAGTCCTCTGGCTATAGATGAAGAGTGCCAAGTAAGAGCTCTGGGTTAGATTGTAGACATGCCGCTCCCGGTTATCTCCATGTTTTCCCAGTCTACAGCACTGTACTTCTCCTTCCGTTTCCTTTTCTAATGAACACTGTAGCCTCTCCCAGAACCCCATTCAATGTGGAGAAGTAAGAAGTTTGGTTTACAAAATTGTTCACTAGTCCTAGTTTCTGACTAGACCCCAGGCTACTGACTAGGCTTACTGGATTACTGTATTCCACATTGGTGGAATAGGCTCACATTGGTGCCCAAACTTGTCTAAACCATGTCTGAATTATGCTTTTTGGACACTGAACAGAGGGCTACCTTGTTTGGATCAGCATCTGTGTCTAATTATGATTCTTTAGTCTTTGTCATACTTGGTCATGCTTGGTCTTAACTTCATCCCTGTCTTTGGCAACCAATAAATTCCTTGTGTGTCTTCATTCTCCCACCTATTCCTATTATGTTATTGATATCACACCTGACTAAACAAGATCACAAGGTCAACAAATGTTAAAATTGATGCAAGAGAATACCTTAGATAGAACCCTCACTTCCATTTAGCTCTCATTCTAGTTTCCTGTAATTAGGATTATATCACTTCTCAGTTTCCTTCTGTTTACCTTCCTTGCACAATTTAAGTAGTCTGAATCTCAGTTGGCTGTAAAATGAATCAGTGATACCTTCATCATATCAGTGTCGGGAAGATTAACTGCAATGATATATCTTTAATGTACTTGCCACAGTGCCTGGCATATAGTAAGCACTAAATGTTGAAATCAATTGTTCATTGTTAGCCACCACGTGATCTCTAAGAATCCAACATGAATGATAATCAAAAGTTGAAAATACTAGGTCCCAAGCTTTTCCTTAGCTTTGAAAGTCCAAGACTTGTAGAGCTGGATTTATGGTCCTGAGGCAAAATATCATTTAAATTTGCTCCAAGCCCTATTTTTATTGATTTCACCATGCATATTTGTACATTGTGGTGTATTGGCTATGTAGCATCTATTTACCCTTCCCTAATAGCACCCAGATTCCCGTTTGATGAATTTCCTCCATCTCACTGTATTCTGTGACCAGGGACTCTGCCTTCCTATAGGTGAGGTAGGAAATCGGGGAGAAGAAATAGGGGAACACGTTGCCTAAATGATGCCAAGTGGATGCTCTCTCCATAGATTTGAATCTTGAGCAGAGGGACACGCACTCTAAAAACAGTAGGAATGGCCTTCCACCCCAGGAGCAGCACCCTGACCACAAGTTCTGCCACGGGACAGTGATGATGACCCTACTTCCCATCATATGGAGCATTTTTGGATTCTGCCCAAACCAGAACCTCCAGCTTCCGGTCAACTATATAAGACCCCACCCCCACCCCACCCCCACCAATTGCCTTTTACTCAGTTCTGTTTTGCTTGCCTTACCCAGAGTAAATTTCTATTGTTTGCAATTGAAGAATCCTGATCATTTTCACTCCTGGCTTTTGGTTCAACTCATTGCTACCTCTCCTACTTGTATCCTTTCTTGTGTGGCCTGTCTCTGTGCCCACACAAGCGCTTGAATTCCAAGCTATAGTTCAGTCCTGCTTCACTTCTTTGGCTTCCCCCTAGTATAATCTCTGTCTAACTGTTGTGAGGCTCTCTGGCTTCAGGCTTCTATTCTCCTAATAGACAAAGCTAGCCACACCCTGCCAAAGCTTTGTATTTCAATGCAGCTGCCCTCAGTCGCCAGGCAGCCCTACCTCGGCTTCTGGCTGAAAGCCTGCCAGTTACAGACCTAACCCTTTGGACTGTGACTTAATGCTTTGTGTTCTGCCAGCTTGGGTGACCTGATCTAACAGAAGAAACCTCAACCAATTGCCAATACTTGCTGCTTTCTAGAACTGTTAACTCTGATACAGATTAGTGTATGTTTGTCAATTTATATTCATGATAATACGAGCCAATGTTGTCCTGTATGTCATTTGCTTTCTATATATCACCTGTGCTCTTCTGATCTTAATGACTCATATCAGCAAAGAGAAATCAACTTGGTCTCTTTACAATGGAATAAATTCTGTATTCTAAAGTTACTATAGCTATTTGAGTACTTAGCAATGGGGTAGCACTTGTTTTTGCAGACTGTCTAAGCAATTTAGTCCTGGTCTGGGAATATTAAAGAGAACCTAGTTGTGCAATGTTTGGGCTACAAACCAAAGCTGCAGTCCTCCACTTCCTCCTGCATGCCTTTAAAACGGACATTAGCATCTCACTGGAAATCTATATCAGTGTTGATGAACAGGCTACTGAGTCCTGATCAGGCTGCAAATAAGAAAATAGATGCTGGCTTTAGAATTCATTTCCAGATATCAAAAAGCCCAATTGTATGTGATTGTTACAATAAATATTAATTATTATTATTAAACTCACTAGACTTAAACATTGTCCAAAGTATAAAAATAAGTACCTAGCAGATATGGAGATGATGATTGGTAAATTGAATGAAAGAATGATGTTTTTATCCTGCACATGTAAAGTGATTTTTTAAAGGATCGGAATGCCAAGTGATTTTAGGAATTTGTAAATGATATAGTAATTTGACTGTATATTTCTGACAGGATATATCCCACAGACAAAACAACTGCAAATTTTTTTTTTTTTTTACTTTTTAGTAATCATATTGTTTAGTGGTAGTGTTGATGTTGTTTTTCTGAAACTATTATATGTGTAATGTGGGATAAAGCAAAATTAGTAATTATGGCATGTTCGAATTCTGTCACCCCTAATGTTGATACTGGTGTAAGAAAAAGACCAACTAAATAACATACAATCTTGAATTAGAACTGAAAATATCATCATGAACTCACAGGTATTTTATATAGATATTTCTCAGTTTAGTCTACTGAAAAACCCCAGACACAAGTTAACTCAGTTGCAACAAGTTCCTTTAGCTCCCATACTTTACACATAACAAACTCTTTGGAAAAAAGACAAGCAGCAAATGGCAGAATATTAGTTTGCTATTGCTGCTGTAACAAATTACTACAAATGTGGTGGCTTAAAACAACACAAACTTATTATCTTCCAGGTCTGGAAGTCAGAAGTCCAAAATGGTTCTCATTGAGCTAAAATCTCGGCCTTGGCAGGGCTGTGTTCCTTCTTAAAACTTTAGGGGAGAATTCATTTCCTTGTGTTTCCATTCCAGAGGCTTCCTGCATTCCCTGTCTCGTGGCCCCTTCCCACCTTCAAAGTCAGCATCACATACTGATTTCTGCTTCTATTTCCACATTTCTTCTTGACTCTCACCCTCCTGCCTTCTACTTTCATTTATAGGAACTCCTGTGATTGTATTGAGTCTACCGGGGATAATCCAGGATAATCTCCCTGTCTCAAAATCCTCCATCTTAATTCAAAGCCCTTTTCGTTAGATATGTAGTAAGAGGTTCTGAGGATTAGGGTGTGGACATCTTGGGGGGGATCATTATGCTGCTTATGGCAGGTACCAAGTCAAGCAGAAGGGCTTGAGTTTTTTAAAAAGAGGGTAGAGCCTAATCTTAGTTGCTCAGATAAGGACCCAGTACTTAGAAACATCACTCTGAGAATAATTTCATTGTATTGCCTATAGTATTGCCTACAAGCTTTCCATAATATAATAGTAAATAGAATAGAAGGGAACTAACAACTATTGAGTGCCTAAGTAAAGGATGTCAGGTGCTTTCCAGAAAACATCTTTTTAAAATCATCGTAGGTAGGTATCATTCCCCTCCACCCCCCTTTTCTTAGATGAAGAAAGAAAGTCTCCGAGAGAGTTTAAGCAAAGTGTTCAGGTCACTCAGTTAGTAAATGGCAGAGCTAGGGTTTGAATACAGATATGTCTGACTCCAGAGTCCATGTATTTCTGCTTCTTTTCATGATGTAGCAAAGAAGTGAATAGAAGGCCCTGGCACCAATACAATCAGACTGAGGGATTACTTACAACTGCAGTGCTACTCCTCCAGATTGAACCTCCTAACGCAATGGAAGAAAGAAGAAGGAAAGAAAGAAGAGAGGGAGAAAGAAAGAGGAAGAGAGGCTAAATTAATTATTTATACCAAGCTGAATCAAGCAACTGGAAGTATGTATAGGGACTGGATGGAGAAGGACAGGCTGACAGAAAACTCTAAAACCTGTTTTCTAAGCACAGCTTCAAGGATTATAGCACTTACAGGAAGCAGCAAAAATCAGAGGATCACTATGGTCTATAGTCAAATGCTTTTTAATCAACTGTTATTCCAAAGGTCAAGTCCCAAAGAATGAGACGTACTTTAAACTAAAGAACCAATATTTATTGTGTACAGTTGGTTTAGTTATATTTATTGGTCTTTTCAGCCACATATGTATGTAAATAGTTATTGATGATTATTTTTAGTAAACATCCTCCAGCTTTTAACTACTTTCTCTTCTTTATACCAGGTACTCTTTTAAACTAGTTTATCCTTGAGGATTCGATAGGAAGTTGCAGTGTTTGAAATTAGATAGTATCTGTTCTAACATGTTCTGTTCAGGCTTAGCTTTGATGAAAGAATTTCAATTTAATTAATGGGTCTGCCATTAATTAATTAGCAAGAGAGGTGTTTGTTTGAGAGTATAACTTGAAACAGCCTTGTCATATAATACTTACAAAAACTCATTTAAAAATATTGCAAAAAAACAAAAATATTTCGGATGGTTTTCTAAAACATATGCAGTCCAATTTCTACAGATACTCTTAGGTTTATCCTTGGATTTAGTCAGGTATGTCTGGCCCACATTATTTTGTATCTTCTTCAACACCCCCAAAAATATACCTTCATAAACTTGTTTTACCAAAATGTTTCTTTCAGTCATGACATTGCTCACATTGAGAGAATTGTAAGAAACAGCCCTATGAAACTCATTAGAGTAATTACTGAAGGAATATTTTTAAGGATGATATTTATTACATCACATCATACCTTCTAACACAAGGACCCCAAGAAACACATTTAAGTTCCAATACCAGAAAGAACTATGCTTCTTTTAAACAGCTGGCTTGTTTTCATCTAACAGATGTCATAAATCATTCAACTATCCTATTTACTTCTGGTGCTGATTTCTAAGAAGCCTAGAGCCAACGCTGGGGCCTATCCCTAAGTAGTGCATGTACGTTATGACATGCATGTTGGTGCACCGACTCTGGTAAATCTTGTTTTATATAGTCTTATTTCCCCCTTTTATTTTTATTTGTTATACTCTAAGTATTTTTGTAAATTGGCTTGATTCCTTTGATAATAAAGCAGAGTATAGAAAAATATATGAAAAAGTTTTCTGTTTGTCTATTTATTTAGCACATTTTGGGAAAGTTTGGAGAGTATATTTGGGTTAGTCTGACCTAAATGCAGCACTCCTGAATTTCACACTAAGAGTTCCTGAAGGGCATTTCAAGGAGAAATGCGTTCATCTACTGGAGCAGCCAAAACTCAAGTACAAGGAGACCCATACGACCATTCATCAGGAGAAATGTGCTATTAAATTAAGATATTTTGCTTAGAGGAAACAAATTGTATTTTCAAATATAAGCCCAAGTTGGAAAGAGGCAAGGGCAGGCAATCATTTATATATGAAGCTGCATTTCACTTGGGCACTTTGCTCCAAAATGTATAATAAACATGTAATAATCGGGGTCTTATTTATTTAGCTATGATTATTTTCATTATTTATTGACCATGATTCTCCCAAATAATATCAACGGCAGCATCACTGATGATTAATAAAAATTACAAGTATAAATTAACTGTCAACTCATTACACACTGAGTAAACACAATTCAATAATACAATAGTAAAATACAATAATAATAGTAATTCAATAAAGAACATTTATTGAATGCCTACTATATATACCAAGTACTTATCTCATTTAATTTTCAGAACCCTAGTAAGCAGGTACTTTTGAAATCCATTTTACAAATGAGAAATGTAAAGGAAAGGCACTGGAGGATTTAGCAGTTTGACACAATCTGATTTACATCTGAAGAACTGTCTGGCTGCTATGAAGAGATTAGGCAATGAGGGCAGTCGGTTAAAGTGCTATTGTAATAGGCATGCATACATACCTGGTGGCTAGAACCAGAGAGGTAATAATATAGGTACTGAGAGGTGTTAGGTTCCGAATAGACGTTTGTGCATGCATGTGAGAGAGAGAGAGAGAGAGAGAGAGAGAGAGAGAGAGAGAGAGAGAGAGAGAGAGAGAGAGAGAGAACCACTTTTCTTTCTCAAAGCCAGTAGCATTTTAGCAGGCTAAGTGAAGGCTATCAAATGTCAAACGGTCAGAATTTGAAGGTCCCCTGTCATTCTAGTCCATACTGAGGGTGAAATCAGGACCTTTTTTTCTGATGATTTGACGCTGCCCACCTAAGGCTGCCTTCCAACAAAAGGATATGATTTAGTTGTGGGGATAATGGGAGAAAAGTACCACCTCCCTTATTCTGTTTCCATTTGTTGAATGCCACGTCAGTTCTCCTCTGAGCAGATTCTCATATCCACTGTGTTGAAGTGCATGGGCAACAGATGTTAGGTAGCCCAAAATTTGGAAGTAAGTTAGGATCCTAAGACTTCTTAGCTAGTTCTCTTCAATATGCCTTCCACCATTTAATACAGTTTTCATACATGAAGTAACAAAGCAACAGGGATTCTGAAAGCCTGGAAAGTCGAGGATAAAAATATGAGAATCAATTTAAATCTTTGTCGGGTCTCAAGCCTAAGGAATGGGTCTAAAACAAATTTATTGTGTGTTAACAAGTCCATGCCCCTGAAGAACAATAAAATGTTTCAAAACATTTTATATAATGATATAGACATTCCAGTCCCACCAAAGTTCTAATTCTTACCCTCTTCTTCTTGCCTCAAACATGTTCTCTCTCTTTATGATCTCTTCACTGTGGTCTCACTAATATGAGTTTCCCTTATGTCTCTATACTCTCTGCAAATAGATTGTATGTTTTATGAATTCTCTTATGTGGCACAGGACTGCCTCCATACAGTTGGGCTAGCCTGACCACAACCTAGAACAGGGTGGGGCAGTCATAAAGGGCGTCATTATAAGTTTGTAGCTATCTGCATTCTAAATGTGTGTGTAAAATAATATGCCATTAGATAATATATAGTGTACATAACATGCTATAGTGTGTATATAATATATATGCATAGAAAGTATAAATATGTTTATGTATATAACATAATAAAAGATTGGTAATAGTTTTATTGTAGAGTATAGTTGTTTTGTATGTTATCTCACCACCACCACCCGAACACACACACACTCACACTCACACTCACACACTTTTGGTGACATTGACTCTGTATCCCCACATACGAGCAAACAAATTCAACCACATTAACCTTCAAAAACCTACTGGATCCAGGTCCTTTTGAGAGTAAAGTTTTGGTTATCTCTGGTGAAGTAACTGAGCTTTTCACCTTTCATTCCATCTCGTTTTTCAAACTTTAGGTTCCCAGGTCACTTCGAAACAGACACTGAAGACTCTCATGTGCTCTTAGATTGAATTATGATGATGGACTTGGTAAAGGTACTGGAAGTAAAACACAGGAAGCAAAGGTACCTCTGTCTTTGGAGGCTAAATCAAAGCTAAGTGTTCTGAATCTAATTGTACTTTAATCCTTCCTCTAGAACCTGAGCTAATTCCAAGGTTATTCTTAGGTTCAGATCATCCACTGTGGGCCTCTCTTCCTTCATTAGAATGGAGTCCCTAAGATAATTTCCCCTGATCTCTTTACTTGCCTTTCCCATTCCCCAAACCAACCCATCCCAATGCTCACATACACCACCCAATAAACTAGAATGATATGAATTGCTAAGGTGACCCTTGAATAAAGTTAGCTTTCTAAATATCTTTAATGTTAGGAGTAGGTGCACCTCCCTGCAATTACTTATTTCTAGACATCATCTTCCTTATCTCATTCTCCAGATCTTACAACACTTCCTTTAAAAAAAAAAAAGTCTTCATTAAATCACCTGTGGAAAAATACCTAGAGTGGTTTCTATTTTCCTGACTGGGCACTGACTGGTAGCGGTCTAAAGCAGTGCTGGATGAATGCAACTCCGTGAGGCTAAATGCATTCAAAATTGAGTCCTTTTTTTTTTTTTTTTTTTTAATTGGGAGTGTGGTCTTTTTTTGATATTATGGTTTCTCCTTGTAGACAATTTACTACTTACATACGGGGTTCCATCTTACTGTTTTCTGGTTGCTTGGGACAACTTCAGCCATTATTGCAGCAGCGGTTCATGCTGGACCCCCTTCTCAAACCCAGAGTTCCCAGTCCAAACCAACTTAGCCTGTATGCCTGCTTTAGTGCACTTTTCCTTCTGAAACATGACAGAATGGTAGGTATTCTGAAGTGAGAGATAGAAGACCTAAGTTTATTCATCAGTTCCACCATGAAGTAACCTTGGACAAGATACTAAATACATTTAAGCCTCAGTTACTACACTTTAAAATGAGAGTAATAGGGCCCGCCGAGTGGCACGGTGGTTGAGTGCTGGCTTGGGATGCCAGCAGCCCCGGTTTGGGTCCCACATATGAGGGCCAGTGACACTGCCCTCAAAAAAAAAAAGGAAAGAAAAAAGAAATAAAATGAGAGTAATAGTAAAACCTGCTTTTTAAGATTGTTGTAATGATCAAATGACACCAACCATACTGACAGCCTTGCAAATTGTATAAGACTATGCACAAGCAATTTATTGTACTTTTCAAAGTCATAGCTCACTATCAGACAGAATTCCTGAATACAATTCTCTAACAGTGGCCTAATAATTACTAAAAACTAGTTAAGAAATTATTGTAAGAGAAGCAGGACCTTCCTCAGTTTCTCCTCTCAATATCACAAATGTAAGAGGCCACTAGCTCCACCAATATGAATCACATCCAGTGGTAGGCTGGTAAATGTTTAACAACTGGCTCGCTGGGGAGGAGAAGGGAGCTATGATTTGTAGAGTTTGCTAATTTCCATGCAAATATTCTCACCGTGGCGATTGTCAAGCCACCAATGTGACATCAACCATCTTACAAAATTCCTCATTGGTTAACAGTTGGCTATCCAGCACGCTACTGTTTTAATCTGCCTTATTACCATACTAAGAATATTTCTTGATGTTAATATAGGTTCTAGAAAAAAAAATTCTGGATATTGATGTTGACTAAGGTTAGTTTTATTCCTTTACTTTTATAAGTTAGGGATCACAATATACCCTTATCTATAATAGCATTTTTTATTAAATTTATTGGAGTGGCATTGGTTAATCAAATTTTATAGGTTTCAAGTGCACAATTCTATAATATTTCATCTATATATTGCATTGTGTATTCACCACCCAAAGTCAAATCTTCCATCATTATATATTTGACCCCCATTATCCTATTCTATCTCTCCATCTCCCCCCTTACCTTGTGATAACCACTAAACTGTTGTCTGTGTTTATGAGTTTTGGCTTCTTGGACTTGTTCATCTGTTGCTTTCAGTTTTATATCCACATGTGAGTGAAATTATATGGTTCTCAACTTTTTCTGTCTGACTTATTTTGCTAAGCATGATAATCTCAAGATTCA
Source organism: Aselliscus stoliczkanus (assembly GCA_033961575.1). NCBI lineage: Eukaryota > Metazoa > Chordata > Mammalia > Chiroptera > Hipposideridae > Aselliscus > Aselliscus stoliczkanus. The sequence goes on from CM066728.1 coordinate 25,524,265, forward strand.
TCCATGCTGTCTCAAATGGCAATATTTCATTGTTTCTTATGACTGAGTAAGAGCATCCTTTGACAGCAAAAATCCTGAAAATAAAGCTCTTTTAAAATTTTTCTTATTAGTGAAATTGTTCCCTGATGCTGAGGATACCATTTAATTTTGATTTGATTAACTCTAAAGAGTTTAAAATCCATGGAATAGATTTTGAAAAGATTAACAGGTAATAAATGACTATTAAAAGTCAAAATAGAAATAGAACTTACAATGGCTATAAAATTAGTACCAACTACAAAATATATAATATTAATATGTATTTAAAAAATATTAACTAAGGTCTCTGCATTTTGGATACTGAAGCATCCTTTTGCATTTGCTTTGCCTTTCCTGGGCTGACAATTCTCTTATGGTTGATACCATAGCAAGATGATCACCATGGAAATTGTATTGGCAACATGCCCACCACCCCAATTACATACATGCTTCTGAGAATTTATGTGGTTTCTACTGACTCTTGGCGGGGGCAGTGCCAGGGGAATTCTAGCTGACTCAGACCATTTCAAAATCAAAGGGCTTTTAGGTGTGTAATTTCTGGTCTGCTTATGGGTTTGAATTAATTCCATTGCATTCTTATACATTAATTTATTAGTGTTGTTACTATTGTTTTAGGATCCTTACTGCCACCCTAGACCTACCCAAGAACAGACTTAAACCCTTAAATAAGTTTCTATAGACTGGAGATCAGAACGTTACAACTAAGCTCAAATGGAAATCACATTACCACATTGTGGTAAAAACCATATTGACATACCAAGCCATTTGGCATACTGTCAGTCATAAGTTTATTTGTGGTCTGAGCAGCTCTATATATTTACGTTGTGTAGAAAAAAAAGGATTTTAGCACACATTGATGTTTTATAATCTATCCCCTTTCAGCTGTTTTCCAGTCTACACTAAGGGGCACAACAGAAGATAAGGTATCTTATAAAGCACCAAGCCAGACATTCATGTTTGAAAGTTGCTTATAGGAAGACCCTAGAAAACGTTTTGAAAGGAGCATTGCACAGGTGATACCTTGTATATCTTGAAATGATTTATATTATACATTCCTTACAATGACCTCAATTATTATAAAAAGGATAAAGTTGGCAGTGTAGAGAGCATAGTGTTTCAATGGATTGCATCATGACTTTGTTTAGCACAAATATGGAAAATAGCTGTAGTGTATGGCTGTGCTCTTATAATTTATACTTTTATTAAAAAATATATTTTCCTTAGAATACAAATTTGAATACAAGAGAGATTATTTCTTGTAAATTAAAAATGTTTGAAGGAACTCAAATTTATACAGGAATTTTCCCCTCAAAACACCTCAAAAAAATGCCAGTCACCAATGTTAGAAACGATATCAGCCAATTTCCAAATACTATATTAAATCTCTGTCAGAGGCACCAAAGAATATTTTTGAAAGGGCATGAATTCTCCTAAAGCTTAAGTGTGATGATGAATATCCTAATTACCTAGAGGAATCCCTTATGGATGACTCATATCTATATGTAATTATCTCAAATTATTTCATTCAGTGCATGTTTTCCAGCTTCTAAAATTAGACCCAAAAAGTCTATAAATTTGCAACCACCTTCTTTTTTAATTGTAAATTTACCAACTTCAAGCTTCAAGGCACAGTGCTGACTTTCACTTCTTCTAATTGAAATTGTTATTGAAATAGAGATCTCTATACACTATTCCCAGTTTACCTCTGTGATAACATTTTGCTAAATTATAGTAGAATATCACAGCCAGGATACTGACATTAATAAAATCCACCAACTGTATTCAGATTTTCCCCAGTTTTACTTGTCTTCATTTGTGTGTGTGTGTGTGTGTGTGTGTGTGTGTGCGTGTGTGTGTGTGTGAAGTTCTGTACATTATCACTTGTGTAGATTCACATATCCACTACAGTTATGAGACTCAACACTACAAGGATCTCGCCCTCCCCTTTTTTTTTTATTTTATAAAAGTTGACCTTTTATAACCACACTCACTTCTCTCCCACCTCCCCCTTCAAAACTACCCTTCTCACCCCAACCCCTGGCAACTACTCATCAGTCCTCCACTTCTAAAAGTTTGTTATTTCAAAAGTGTTATACGAATGGGATCACACAGTATGTAAACTTGCAGGATTGGCAATTTTTATTCAGCATAAGTTCTTGGTGCTTCATCCAAGTTGCTGCATATATCAATAGTTGTTGGGGTTTTTTAATTATTAAGTATGATTCCATGATATATATTTACCACAGTTTGTTTAACCACTCACCTACTGAAAGATATCTGGGCTGACTCCAGTTTTTAGTTAATATAAATAACGCTGCTATGATTTAACCACATGAGTGTAAACATGAGTTTTCATTTTCATTTTTCTGGGATAAATGCTCAGAAATGCAATTGCTGAGTCGTATGGCAGATGTTTAATTTTTTAAGAAACTGCCAAACTGTTCTTCAGAGTGGCTGAACCATTTTACATTCCTATCAGCAATGTAGAAGTGATCCAGTTTCTCCACATCTTCACGGGCATTAGTGTTGTTACTCTTTTTTATTTTAGCCATTCTGATAGATGTGTGGTGATATCTCATTGTTGTTTTAATTTGCATTGCCCTAAGGGCTAATGATTTTGAATACATTTTTATGTAATTACTTACCACCAGTATATTTTCTTTGGTAAAATACCTTTTGTCTATTTTCTAATTGGATTGCTTGGGTTTTTTACGATTGAATTTTGATAGCTCTTTATGTAGTCTACATATTGGTCTTTCATCAGATATGTGGTTTGCAAATATTTTCTCCCAATCTCTACGTTGCCTTTTTATTTCTAATAGGGCCTTTCTCTGAGAAAATTTTAAAATTTTGATGAAGTTTATTTATCAATGTTTTATTATATGGAAAGTGCTTTGGGTCAAATGTAGAAGTCTTTGACTAGCTTGAGATCTCAAAGATTTTATTCTGATTTTTTTAAAATAAAAGTTGTTCAGTTTTATATTTTACATTTAAGCTATGGTTCATTTTGAGTTAATTTTTGTATAGGTGTGAAGTTTAGTTTGGGGCTTCTTTCTTTTCTTTTCTTTCTTTCTTTCTTTCTTTCTTTCTTTCTTTCTTTCTTTCTTTCTTTCTTTCTTTCTTTCTTTTTAATGTAGCACTATTTGTTGAAAAATCTACCACTTGTCCTTTGAATTGGTTTTGCCCTTTTGTCCAAAGTGCCAGGTGGGTACTAGACTAGTGTGTGTGTTGGGATCACTTCTTAAATTATATAAATGTCTAACCACTACGCTGTATACCCAAAATTAATATAAAATAATGTTGAATGTCAACTGTAGTTGAAAATTTTAAAAAGGGGGGGGAAAGGTGAAGGAGAATAAGGGGTTCAAATTTCCAGGTATACAAGAAATAAGTCATGGGGATGTAATGTACAGTACAGGGAATATAGTCAATAATATTGTGATAACATGGTACAGAGTAAAATGGTTGCTGGACTTATGGTGATCACTTCTTTAGGTATATAAATGTTGAATAATTATGGTGTACACCTGCATTTAACATAATATTGTATGTTAGCTATATTTTAATAAAAATCTTAAAAGAAAACCAGTTGAGCATATTCATATGGGTCTATTACTGAGCTTTCTATTCCTGTCTTATATGTGTATCCCTTTATCAATACCACATTTTTTATTACCATAGCTAAATAATAAGACTTAATATCAAGTAGAGTAATTCTTCCCACTTTACTCTTTTTGGTCATGACTTTTATTCTGTGGACTGTGACATTTCATATAAATTTTAAAATAAGCTTGTGTATGTCTACAGAAATCCTTGCTGGAATTTTGATAGGGATTGTGTTAAATCTATAGATGAATTCAAGAAGAATTGACATCTTGACTCAATTGAGTCTTCCAGGCTATGTATATGCTATGTCTTTTCATTTAGTTAAGTCTTCTTTCATTTCCTTTATCAGTATTTTATAATTTTCAGCATACAGATATATATAAACATTTTCTTAAGTGTATATCTAAGTATTTAATTTTCTTTGGCGCAACTATAAATGGTATTGTGTTTTTAATTGTGATCTCTACATGTTTGTTGTTAGTATACAGAAGTATGTTTAATTTCTCTCATTGATCTTATACCCTGTGATCTTGCTGAATTCCCTTAGTGCTAGAAGTTTGCAGGGTTTTACTTTGTAGATTTCTTGGTATATTCTGCGTAGACAATTGTGTAATCTGCTCATAGGGATTGTTTTATTTTTTCCTTTCCAAACTATATGACTTGTGTTTCTTTTTCTTGCCTTATCTTAGTGGTTAGAATTTCTAGTACTATGCTGATTAAGAGGGTGAAAGTATACATCCTTACCTTGATCTTGGTCTTTCACAATTGAGTATGATATTAATAGCAGGTTTTTGTAGAGGCTCTTTATCAAGTCATGTTAATTACCCTCTAGTCCTAAGTTGCTGAGAGTTATGCTCATGAACAGGTATTGGATTTTGCAGCCAAATGTTTTCTTTGCATCAGTTGATATGACATTATGATTTTCCTTCTTTAGCTTGTTGATATGGTCAATTCATTGATTGATTTTTAAATATTTAACCAGTTTTCCACATCTAGAATAAATCCCACTTGGTCATGGTGTATAATATTCTTTTTTTTTTTTTTTAAGATTTTATTGGGGAATTGGGGTAGAGGAACAGACAAGTTGCGGTCCTTTTGTTCTTCAGTCTAGTTTTGGAGGACATTGCTTCACTGGCCCATGTTGGTATTATCATTGCGCTCTCCCCAGGTGAGGCACTCGCTCGCCGGCCTCTGGACAGCTGCTCACAATGGCTCTTGGCAGCCCACGCTGGCTGCCGGCCACTCACTGTAGCCTATGGTAGCCCACTGCAGCAGAGGCTGCAGCCCCACCATCGCCGGCCATCTTAGCTATAGAGGCAACCAGGTGGAGCTGTTGTTCACCATCTTAGCTGTAGAGAGCAGTGTCACTGGCCCTCATATGTGGGATCCAAACCGGGACTCCGCTGCTCAGAACTGGCATCCCAAGCCAGCTCCTAACCAACATACCACTCAGTTGGCCCTGGTGTATAATTTTTTAACACATTATTGAAATTAGTTTTCTAATATTATGTTGAGGGGTTTTGCATCTATGTTCATGAGAAATATTGGTCTGTTTGTTGTTTGTTTGTTTGTTTGTTTAGTGCTGCCTTTGTCTGGTTTTGGCATCAGGGTAATACTGGCATCATGAAATAAGTTGGATAGCATCCTCTCCTCCTCTGTTATCTGGAAGATACTGTATAAAATTGGTATGAATTCATCTTCAAAAGAGGTACCACTACTGGTCCCTTCCCATCCCTACCTCCACCTGCTGCCCTGGTGTTTCTGGGTGACAAAGGAGAGACTCAGGCCTGCAGGGACAGAGAGGCTTCCCAGACCAGGCTGTCTCTCTCCTATCTCTGCCTACTTACCTCAGTATCTCTCAGGGGGAAGGTGGAATCTCAGACACAACAGGGGAGAGTATCTCTTCTGGTCATTTACTTCTATCAATGCTCCCAATCCATCCCCCTTGCTGGTGGTATCAGAGGGACTCCAGTGTGATTTGGGGAAGGAATGAGGCTACCTGGACTGCCTTCTATGTCTAGGTCGAAAGTCAAGAAATTCTGGGTCCGGGTGATCTCCCCTGTTGGGTAGGGGTACATAAGACACCCGGTGACTGTGTTGTTCCTACATTTCTAGGGTCCCAAATCACCTTGCATTCTTTTAATCACATTTCACATTTCTCTTTTGGTTGTGTTTTGCACTGTTTCCAGGGTTTATAGTTGTGCTGAGCAGGGAAGGGCAGGGAAAAACAGATCTACACCATCCTGTCCTATGTAGAAGTAACCTTCATTTTTAGTCATAGAGGCACAAGGACCAACTGAGTTCTGAAAGATCTTGAATTACTTGAATTCTGCATAAGCAGACAAGGATTTAATTTGAAGATGAGGAAGAAGAAGAGACAGAACCATTCATCATTGGAATTGACCTTAAGCTGGTACAGCACAAATAGGCAAAGAGCAGGGAAAAAAAGAACAGAAAAGCCAACAACACACAACAGGGAACAAAGATCTTTTCTTTATAACAGCTGCTGGCCAGCTTGTCTTTAATGGCATTTTCATCTACTTATGTTTTTAATGTAAAGTGAAGTTTTTAAAATATATATATATATATATATATATATATATATATATATCTAACATTGTATTGTATGGATTGTGAATAATTTGTGAAATTTGTAAACCAACTGTAATGATCAATCAAATAATCAATCCAAAACTAACTTGAGCACAAACTGTTGGACAAGCACAGAACATTTCATTATTCATTAGCCGTAGATTAAATGAGATATCAGTGTGGTGGTTAGCAGTAACGTGTTCGTTTATTAACGTACTACCTTATCTTCCTTCTATTTGTTTTAGTCATAATTTGTACAAAAGCCGCATTGCTTCCTTAAGAAGCTTTACATGGATATTATTTCTTACCTTTAAGAGAAATTATTTTGATTCCATACAATCATTTTTGATCAACTTCTGCCTGTGAAAGTGAAACCAGATGCTATTTATTGGGACTCTTTACTGAAATTTAAATAGGCCAACATTTGATAGTCTTAAAGAGAATAGTACATCCTTTAGCTAAAGTGGATGGCACTGCAATAATAGGGAAAATGATTTTAGACATAGCTTGTGTCCTGTACTTATTAGTTTTGAAACTAGCCCAGTTATTAATTTTTAAACTCCTCATTGGTGCATTCTAACTTTTGAGGATGATCCACCCACTTCAGGGTAGGAGCTCCTGTTTGCAAAGAATGACATAGCAGAGGGAAATTACTAGATCAACTTTGCCAAGTTATATAATGCAAATAATTGTTATAATACACAAAAATCACCACAAAAACCAACTGAATTTTAAGTAATACTTACCACTGAGTATTTGTACTCTTAAGAAAATACTCATAATAGCAACTATATTTTGTGTCTGGAAATAGCATTCTCCCACTCAGAAAACACTAGCAACAGCAGCAGCGTAAGTTCAACGGGAAATCTTGAAAAAAAAAAGTTTCTTTGTTATGGAAGGTCTTCAGGTTCTTTAGAGCTATATTAAATTAAATAGGACATGTTAGAATTTGTGCCATACAGACAAGATTATTTTTTTAATCACAAAAGAATGTTTGTATTTTTAAATGATATCAAGAGGAGCCCTAGCAGATACTAGAATTTGTGAAGTGAAAAGCGCCTTTAAAACTGATCTAACATTGATTACATGCTATTTGTCAGTTCTAAAGAAAACATTAGATTGCCTTATTTCTTATAGTCAGTAAGTCAGTATTAATGTATTCAGATAACGTAACATAGTCAACATTTCTATATTTGTGAATTAACTTTTTATGTTCTAGGTAACCTAACTTTCTATTCCATATGAAAGAACCCAGTCTCTGCTTGCTTATCCTTTTCTAGTTATAGCCAAGGCATTATTGAAAGATTAGTATATATCAGTTAACAGTTTGTGCACTCCTTGAGTGTAGGAAATCAGTCTTACTTGTCTCCATAGCCCTAGAACTTGGTGCCATGTCTTATATTTAATGGTATAATGGATGTTCATCATACATTTGTTCAGTGTTTTAAAAAAAAGATTTCATTGGGCAATCGGGGGAGGGAACAGCATTGGGGAACCGGGGAAGGGGAACTGACAAGTTGCTATCCTTTTGTTCTTCAGTCTAGTTGTGGAGGATGTCGCTTCACTGATCCATGTATTTACCATTATATGGCATTATCATTGCTCTCTCCCCGGGTGAGGCAGTTGCTCACCAGCCATTGGACAGCGCTCACGGCTGCTCACAGCAGCTCACAGCAGCTGCTGGCCGCTCACTTTCGGCTACCAGCCACTCATTGCTGCTTACAGCAGCCCAGTGCAGCAGGGGCTGCAGCCTACACTGTCGCCAGCGACTCAGGGCAGGGCAGCTTCAGGTCGAGCTGTTGTTCACCTTCTTAGCTGTAGAGGGCATTGTCACTGGCCCTCATATTTGGGATCCGAACCAGGATCCTGCTGCTCAGACCTGGCATCCCAACTCTTAACCAACGCACCACTCGGCAGGCCCCATTTGTTCATTTTTAAGGAACCAGTGGAGAAATGTTACTTGAACCAATATTTATATACTAAGCACTGTGCTAGGCCATTATCCTCACAAAACCCATAAGAGATTCATGCATGAGTTAACAATCTCTTGTTGACAAATAACAGAAAATGTCAAATCCTAGCTTAAGTTATAAAGATAATTTATTGGCTTGTATAACTAAAAAGCCTGGGAATGGGTAAAGTTTCAGGTACAATTTCAAAGCTACCCTGGTTGAATTTCTCTGTAGTTCTCTCAGCTTTGCCCTCTTTCATTTGTCAAGTTTGATGTCAGCTGATATCCTTCATAGCAGTATAATTGCTGCAGTCATTCCAATAATCACATCAGCGCCATACATAGTACCATACAGAAGGATGGAGAGTATCTCTTACAGCAGATATCTTAGAAGAGTTAGCACATATCCCAGAAGTTCTCCCCAGATGTCTCTCCATTACAGCTAGCTTTAGCCTACACTGGATGAAATGATCTACACTGGATGAAATGATTGGTTTGCACCCATCAAAACTGACTCTTAGAGTTAGGATTTTGTTTAATCCTTGCCAAACTGCCACTGGCTGGGACATATATGATTTTCTTAAGAAAATAGACAAGAAAACTGAATGCTGGGTAGGCAATCAACATATGTCCACTAAACATATTAAAGCTCTAGTTAGTCTCAGAGAATTTAAACAACTTGCCTGAGGTGGAGAGTGGTATAAAGCTAGATTCTAATTCTAAAGCTTGTGTTTTTTCCACTTTCAATCGTATCAAGTGTTCAGAGATACTACCAGATAGTATAAAACACCATCCTTGTCCTAACTTTAGAAAACTAAAACTACAATTGTCTTATCCTAGGAAAAAAATGTGATTTAAATAAAATGTCATTCTCCACTCCCCCAACTTTCACCATTCTTAATTCCACTTTCCCTAGCATCAAAATCCTTCCCATCTTTCCCATCCCAACCAAGTGCTCAGACTCCTACGGCAGTGGCCCATGCTCCAAAATTATCTCCCTCTCTTAATTCTCATTGAATTTCTATTTCGTTAGATGTCAATTCAACATTAATAATAACATAATGCATTACCACTTCCAGGGATATTTGCAACTTACATCGTACCATTTGTTGGACACAACCACTCACCCTTCTTGCTCCCAAGTATCTCTCCGGGAGGAATTTCAAGGGGAAGAGATACCAAAAAAATGGGTGAAATTTTTATTGAAGACTAACCCAGACCACTAGGATCAAACTCTGAAAGTGATTGTTCCCATCACCTCCATGAATGAGTTTCCTGGCTTGCCAAATTGTATTTTTCATAAGAGTATATTGTCCTATTTCCTCGTGTCTTGTCTTTTTCCTAGAGTACTCCCATCGGATAATCCTCTTCTTGTCCTACCCCCATACATATGCAAGCACTTTTTTTTTTTTAAGATTTTTTTAATTGGGGAAATGGGGGAGGGGAACAGCGTTGGGGAATCGGGGAAGGGGAACAGACAAGTTGCTGTCCTTTTGTTCTTCAGTCTAGTTGCGGAGGATGTTGTTTCACTGGCCCATGTTGGTATCATCATTGTGTTTTCCCAGATGAGGCAGATTGGTCACCGGCTTCTGGATGGTCACTCACTGGGCTATTGGCAGTTCATGCTGGCTGCCGGCCACTCATTGTAGCCTATGGCAGCCTACTGCAGCAGGGGCTGCAGCCTACACCGTCGCCGGGGCTTGCAGCCCAGCTCCAGGTGAAGCTGTTGTTAGCTATAGAGGGCAGTGTCACTGGCCCTCATATGTGGGGTCCAAACCGGGGCCGCTGGCATCCCAAAACCAGCTCTTAACTAATGCGCCACTTGGCTGGCCAGCACTTTTTTATATTTAAAAGTTGTTATTTGATTGGTGTTTCTTATGTGATGGCTGTTTCACATACAGATTAATCTTTCATCTACTACTCTTAACTTAATAATTATCCTCACTTAAAAATGGCTTCCAGATTCTAATTGCTTTCAAATGTGACTTTACCTTCCCCACTTCCCAAAACAAGTAGGTTTCACTTTCTTAAGGCCTTTAAACATACAAAAACTGATAATAGAAGATAGATTAAAAGCACAACTTGCCTACAAAGGCTAAAAACTCATCTTCTTAAGAGTGATAAATGTTATAATTTATTCATCAGAATATTAGTTAGCTACTTCTTCGTCATATAAAACCAACCCCAGTAGATTGAATTCTAAATTCAAGAAACTGGAATGGAGTTCAGTTGGTTAGGTCTGAACAGCATTATGGAAAAAGGAAATTTAGATACCTCAAACTGCCAACACGTGACTGACTGGCCAGAACTAGTTTGAGCTCATGAGAGATGCACAAAGAACTGTTTAGGACTCTTATTAAATGAGCCAGAATTAGACTACTGATTCTAGGGTACTGATTCTAGGGTACTTCATGTGGGCTGACACAAAATCTGTGTGTTGTGACTGTTTTATACTCATAAGCTTTATCAATGTTTTGCCCCACATTGCAATCACGAACATGTTTGCTGCTTTGCTGCCTCTATATAGGACATCCCTTCCCGCCCACTACCCACGCATAGAAAAACTGCTCTTTCAATATTCTGAGCTATTCAGCCACTGCAGAATCCACCCACACACAGTAACTGTTGAAGCACTTATTATGACCTCCTTAGAATCGGACATATTGAATTCTGTTCTTTTTCCTCATCTAATGCAACATTTTACATATTTACAGACTTTGTCCAGAATTGGATTTTCAAAGACCCTTCATGATCTTTGCAATTGTTAAAATTTTGAGTCATTTTTATTGCTAACAGGATGGGGTTTCTTTTAAGAGGAAAAAGAAAAGCTGGTACTATAAACCTGGGAATTTCAGATGTGGGTGGCAATTCACTTGGACATATCCATTTAAGCTGAAATTAACTAACTCATGAATGTGATTCTGTTTGCCAACGTTTATAGAGCATTCCCCTTCATAATGTGATAGTTAGCACACTGGGGGCGGGGAACATTGTGTGTAGATCGTGAGGGGGTGGGGGAGATTCAGTGTTCCCATTAAGATTCAGTGTTCCCTCCTTCTCACTGTTTCAGGCTGAATATAATGTATTCTCCCTGCCCACTCAAGAACTGACAAGGCCAACCTGAAACAGAAAATCAGAATTGAGGAGTAGATAATGCTAGAATAATGATATAAGTTATTATATCATTAATACAAGCTAAGGGTTTTCACATTTATACAGAAAGGCAATCTGACACCATTGTATATTTCTATGAATCATGTGTGCAAACTTGATTATTGGTTCTTTTTACGTGACAAAAGCAGAAATCTTACAGCTAGTTTTTTTGCATATGTAATACTTAAGTGCTATTTTTAATCACAGTTATGTTAAGAAAAGTTGGGTGGGCTGAACCCTGTCTCTACACTTTTCACAGAATAAACATTATTGAACACCTACTAAGAGTGCTGAGTACAGGGAGGTAACAAGATAAGCAAAGCAAGGAAGAACCCTACATTTGAGGTGCTCTGTCTAGTGTGAAGGGAAACATTTAAACAAATGATACACTCTAGCATATAAATTCTGTAGTTGAGACATGTACTCCAGGAAATACTGACCCATAAAGAAGATGATTTAATTGGCTGGTGTAAACACTGGTGTTTAGGCTGGAGGGTTGTTTAAATGGGGTCAATGTTTAAGTGGCTGGGTTATGCATGAATAATTTTCTGTTTTGATACTTTTAGTTCCTTATGCAACCTGATAACTTAGAGATGTAGATGATGAACCCTCAAATAGTGTGGCTCTCCATATATCCTTCTCTCCTGTAGTCAGGACCCCTCAGTCCCCACTGGGCTCTGTTCTAAGGCCAATCTTGTATTCTGGTGAAAAGGATGTAAGCATCTCTGATTCAATTACCTGTGAACAACCTACCATGAGACCAAGTGGGTTTAAGTAGGTTGGTTACAGCCATGGGGAAAAGGCAGAAGAGGAGAGGCATAGTGCAAGACACTCACTGAGGGGCCGGCCAAGTGGCGCATTGGTTAAGCGCTGGTTTTGGGATGCCAGCGGCCCCGGTTCGGATCCCACATGAGGGCCAGTGACACTGCCCTCTACAGCTAACAACAGCTCCACCTGGAGCTAGGCTGTGCGAGCCCCGGTGATGGTGTGGGCTGCAGCCCCTGCTGCAGTGGGCTGCCATAGGCTACAGTGAGTGGCCCGCAGCCAGCGTGAGCGGCTGGCAGCCAGCATGAGCTGCCAATAGCCGCAGTGAGCGACATCCAGAGGCCAGCGACCGATCTGCCTCATCCGGGAAGAGCGCAATGACGATAACAACAGTGAAGCAACATCCTCTGCAACTAGACTGAAGAACAAAAAGACAGCAACTTGTCTGTTCCCCTTCCCCGATTCCCCAATAAAATCTTAAAAAAAAAAAAGACACTCACTGAGAGCAGTTAGGTAAAGAAAATACATTTTTTGTCTATGGAGTGCTAACTATGCTTTCATCTAATTTAAATCTATGAGGTTTAAATCGAGGAGCAGAGGGTGTAATAACCTGTTTAACATCACACAGACATTATTGGAGCTGAGATCCTAATGTAGTTTCCCTGACTTCAAAGATGTCTAACCAGTTAGGCGGAGAGTTGCTGAGAGAATGATATTGTATCCTGTTTCTTAAAACCGGGCAGTGTTTACATTGGATACATTATTTAATGTTTCTTTAAAAGGTATATATCATATATATATATGATATATACATATTCTTTAGGATTTTGTACCTAGTCCATATTTACTAAACTAAATTTAAAAGGTAGAATTAAATGGGAATACTGGATTAGTTAGAACTGTATAACAAGATATTTCTAAATTTAAAAATAAGCAAGTTTGGCAGACAGACAGTTGGCATCAGCAAGATCCCACCAGGAATATCAAAAGTGTTCAGATGAAAAAAGCATGGTGCTGGGAAATCCAGAAGCAATCAGACAGAGAATCCCAGGGGAGTTTGATGGTGGGGAATAGGGAACCAGGTACCCACAGGAAGTGAAAGAAAGCATTCAAGCTTATGGTGGAGATAAGGGACTAGCAAGAAGCAAAGCAGGGTCCTAGTCCAATTCAGAACCAGGAAAGAAGACAAGGTCATGATCACTAGAACTGTTATCTCAAAAATAAGGATACTGGATCTCAAGAACAAAGTAGAGCCTATATAAGACCTGAACCATAAGGCATAGCTAATCAAAGTAAGAGCCCCTCAATGCACAGTCCTCTCAAAGCTAAACCAGGGTTTTAAAATCCTTTCTTGGAGGTCACCCTATAAAGGCAAGGGTGGAGAAGTGCTGAGGATAGTGTCAGGAGTACACTCCTGACTATGGAGAGAGGAAGATATTGGAACAATGAATATAATAAGTCCTAAAATGTTAGGGTGAGAAAAATACTGCCCATAGTGGATATCTGTTTGGTGTTATTCCCACCCGTTTCTCAATAGTTTCCTAGTGTACCTTTGCAACCCCTCTGCATTTCCCATGAGTAAAGGGTCTTGCCCACCTTAAGTCCAGGACCTTAACTGGTAAATTGTGTTATAGTGTTCTCTTTCTCTCATCTCTCTCTCTCTCTCTCTCTCTCTCTCTCTCTCTCTCTCTCTCTCTCTCTCTCTTTCTCTCTCTCTCTCAATATTTGAATCTCGAAGGAAAGAAATAAGGAATGGAAAATAACTGATGCTGTTTCATTCCTTAGTCTGGATTTCAGTGAACACCTAGATCACCAAAGCTGTTTTGGTCCCAGTTCAAAAGTCTGTATCTTCAGTATTTACTAGATTTTGGAAGTATCCATATCCTTGTAGTGAATTACTGCTTTCATTTAAGTCAGCTAGGTTCATTTCTGCTGCCTGCAACTGAAGTATTGTAAATGATTCAGTATCAAAGATGACAGCAAGATTCTAGTTCTTTTTAGAATCAGCCTTCCCAAAGGTAGATAGAAGATCAGTGTCCCTGAGTCTATATTTTGCAGAGCCCCCAAAAGCTGCCCTGTATCTGCAGAATTCTATTTCTCCAGGAACCTACCAAGATAGGCAGATTCCTCCCACCTCACTTTCTGACAGGTAATGAATACATTTTCCTAAGCATGACCTAGTTCTCTGTGATGCCTCTAAACTTTAAAACATTTTTAAGTTAATAGGTTTGCTAAATATTTTCCTTCATGCTCAAAGTTTGAAAGAAATGTCAGATCCAAAATAAATACATTATCATCCAAACAATATATCTTTCCATGAACTGAAATTGAGTCGGTATTATTGTGGACAGGTAAATATTTTTACCTTAAATTAGATCAGGCTAAACATGACCAATTTATTATAAATGTGACTAAGAAAGTGACACTTTTCTTATTAAAAAGCTAAAGAGGGGAATAACCCTTTTTATGCCCATGATGAAAGATTTTTTTAACTCACACCATTCAGGAATTTACAAACTTGTATAGACATGATAATTTTATTCTAGGTATTTGATTCAATCACAGCATTTTGATTATAAAAACTCAGAAAGCCAGAAACAGGGAAGAAAGAACAAGGAGCCTTAAACTACAAGGAAGTATCTGGAGTTATTCATAATCATTTTCACTGGCAATCAATATGGCATTGATTTTCTATTCTTGCTATTCTTGCAGTAATGTCCTTGGCTTGAAACTCAACCTATGCTAGGAAATATTAGCAAATAAAGCAATTCCAACTTAAGGAAATGGAAAGAGAAAACAAGACAGCAAAAGCCTGGATACACTTCAGAGATGAAAATAACTGTCTGCTATCAGTTAATTCTGCTGGTCAAAATGGATGCCAAAGTGACTCAGGCTGAGAGAAGTCCCTGTGTGAGCTTTCAGTTCGTTATGCTTTACAGCCGAAGACTCCACCAGTATCCTAACCAGCCAGGGGCATCTTTAGTCACAAGGAGAAGTGGGCAAGAGTGTCCTGGTTTAGATGGATTCACATCACCACTACTACAAAATCTACACAAAGTGCTTGCCTTACTGTCCATGAGTCAATAGCATTACCTGAGCACTCATACAGGATGAAAAGCGGAATCTCATTCACATTTAAAAAGAATTGATCAAATTGGAAAAATTTTAAACTGTCATGCATTAAGGCACAAACCATTAAAGAAGCCCTGGGGAAATTCATTTCAGAAGTAGAGCACAAGATCATCTTACAGAATTGAACATGTTGAGGCCTTTGTTGAGTAATTTATAAATAAAGATCAAAGCCCAAATTTTCTACTGGGAAAACTGGATTCGAAACAAAGGAACATCAAATCACAGATTTACTTGCTAAGTATAATTTCAGTAGTTTTGAGCAATTCAATAAAAATGACTTTCAAAGGACAAATCTATGCTTTCCTGATTTTGTAAGTACTGCTTTTCATCATCATTAATCAAATCTAAGTCACACACACACAAAAAGCAAACATGGTAGAAGATAAATTATGTCTGTTTCTAAATCATAAAAGCAGTTGTAAGGTATCTGCTTTTAAATATTTATTTTCTTCAGCTTCTTTTTTAAAATATATTTTATGGGAGACATTTATTGTGTAATAAGCCTTACATCCAAAAGAAGACAACAATTATTTGGCATCAAAGGACGGGTCATTTAAGTAACTGTCAAAGGATTTTTCAAAATAGTAATATGAAAAGACAATTTAACTTCCTGGAGTGCAACGTCTGGAACGTGAGTCAAGCTCATTTGCACAGAGCAAAACTTCTTGTAAACCACATAGGAAATGTATATCTTGCTCCAAATGGTAGAGAATTCCCTAGTGGAAAAGGCTTGAAATTCAACTTGACATGTAAAGGGTGTGATCCATGTCAAAATGGAAAAAAACCAACAGTGCCACGCCCAAACTGAAATCTGCACTGTCCATATGGGTAGTTCCCTCTCTCCCAGCATGCTCTCCCTCCTCAAGCACCTCTTTTCAGAATCTTCCAGACTGGTGACAGAGTGATTTCCTGAACTATGCTTTCACTGATTCCCTTCTGCCAAGCATGGAGGAAACTCAATGGCTCTTTTCCCTTCAGCCCACCTCTCAAAAGCAGAAAAAAAAGAAAAAAACCTCCTAAGTATACACATTTTAATTAGCTACAATAACTGTTCTAACATTGAATAATATGCAATTATTCTGATACTTTTCCATGCTGGCATTTTATACACTCATAGAATAATGGAGCTGGAAGTTATTTTCTAGTTCACCTAATCCAGCTCTTTACTTATTGATGAGACAAAAATCTATCCTAGATCCAGAGGATTGGCCTGGTTTTCCAAAGCATGAAAATGATTGCTTTTTGCCACAATAGCCATTCCATTGGCATTATTCTTTATTGTCTTATCACACACTCTGGAATCACTCACTCATTCTGAGTGAAAAAGAAAGCTTTGAGTCTAAACTATACAATAAATGCTGCAAATTACACAAATACATTGCCTTGGCTAAAGCACCTATTTAAATGACTAGTATGTGCTCATTAATATAAAAAACAAATACTTAGTGTAAAAATTTTTTGAATAGGCTACAGCTCATCAGAACACATGTATATAATATAATATAATATAATAATATTATAATTAGATGTCAAAAATATAACTGAAAGAGACTGGTTATGCTGTGTTTGTATGTTTGATGTTGGTACCAGATATCACCCAACTAGATGACCCTACATCAGATATTCCAGGCACTCCAAAATACACTATCCTATGAAGTAAACAGTTACCTAATGGGAATCCAGGTGACCCAACACGCTCTGTTAGTTATTGTTTGATACTAAGAACCCTGACTGATAAGAAACTGGTAAAATGAGTGATATAAGCAAACTTCTGGGAACAGACTCCTATGGAAATGAGAGGAATCTGGGACTGGTTATCTGATATGCTTAGATTTACAGACAACAAAATTTAGCTAGTATGAAGGCATGCTACCCTGACATTCAGATTTAATCAAATTATCACCTGGAATTAAATATCCATTGAAAACGAGACTTTGGTCAACATCATGGCTAATGCCATAAGACAATATAAAGAGCAGAAGTAGAGTGATTACATGTCCAGTTTCTCCTGGAGATTTCATGCGTATTGTCCCAGCATAATTTTCATTAGCATCCCCTTTCACTCTGCAAAATGTCCTGGTGTGGCCAATAAATCCTATGGTCAACCTAGGTTGAGGCTATCAAGAAAAACCGGACAAAGTAGTTGCTTCCAAACAGCTTGAAGTTAGTGAATGGCAACAAACTTTTATAGCAGTGCTTAAAAAAAGAGCAAATAAAGACACAAACCCTCTTATCTCTTGAAGTTGCTGGGCTAAAATAGCCAAAAATAAAACTCAAAATTCGATCCAGGGGATTGTTGAATAATGTCAGTTGAATCCATGACATCTCCCAGTCTCTTGTGAGGTAATTAGAGCAGCTATTGAAAAAGAATGGATCTGTGAGAATAGGGATAGGGAAGGAATAGAATGTCTCAAAGGGAAATCTCTTCTCCCTTTTTGGATAAGGCTATAACTGCCTTGTTTGAAGATCCATTAATAACCTTACCTGAGGAAGTTATCAAACAAGAGAAACCAGTTCATCTGCCTGACCTCCACTGACCCTGATTGTCTCCAGGCCTAATATTAGAGTCCCTAGAGAATAACCCACAGAAGTCCTATCTGACTTATATAACATGGTGACACCTCTCTAAATTTGGAGAGGCTTGCTTTCAGCTACCACCACAGAGTCACAGCTCTTCGTCTAGTTCTCAGACCTGAGCCCTACACAGATGTCCCTAAGCACTGAGAAGAGGCAGGGTGCATTTAAGAAATGACCTGGTAACAACTTCAGGACTATCAATCTGGTTCACTGGTTACAACGGAGGCTAAAAGAGATCAGGTGACAAATATGGTTGTGAACTAAATCCAGCTCGTGGAGCCCTTTGGGTGTTTGAACCTGTCTGATGGTTATTTTTCTAGTTTCTAAATGCAATATGGATATAGCAAATAACCAAATCCTCACACTGGGTTGCTGAGTCCTGAAGTATCAGTTTGTATTTGTTTTCTCAGCATAATTATTAATAGTTCTCCTTTTCACTATAAAAACTATACTGCTTTTAATGAAAAGTGGTCATCTTAACTATTACAGTGGTAGGGACCAAGGAAAACTCTTTGAACTTCCTCTCCCCGTCAGAAAGTAAATCAAAAGACGTATCATATCCTTGAGAAGAGGGTAAGAGAGGTGGGACAGAGATAAAACGTTAAATGCTATCGTCACATGCTTAAAACATGCAGAAGTAGCTTGTTTGGCCTATGCAGATATCACCTACCCCTCCAGACCACACGTATTTTATTAAAAATGCTCATCCAGTTGATTATCATAAATCTAATCTGTTGTTCAAATCATAATGGCCAGTCTATTTACTGGAGCAAATAGAAACAGTTTTCGGTTTGCAGCTATGGATCTGAGAAATGCTATTTCAATAAATAATCTCAGAAGTTTATTTTCACTTGGCAAGAACAGTATTTTGTTACCTTGTCTCAGCATGACAAACAGCTCTTGAACTCAGTGCCACAATTTGGCCCATAGGGTACCTGATTGTCTCACCCTTTTGTAGAGCATCATGCTCATCTAATATAATCTACTGTTGTTTTGTGCTGAAAATACCCAGGGATAGAAAGTAGCCGTGACTCAGTTAGCCTCTCACCAGTCTGAGGCCCATAGGGATATCCTCGCCATTGCGAAAGACAAGTTAATACACCTTGCATCTGATATCATTAAAGAAAGAGGCATAAAGCTCAATAAGTCTCATTGAATTTTGAAAGCAACATTAATATAGGTGTGCTTTTTTTGGTTCGTTTACAGGGTAGCTCAGATGGCTTCAAACTTTGAGTGGGACCTGGGACCTGAGAAGGATAGCCAGTCCGAGCCTCACTTCCGGCAGCTGTGCTACTGGACCTTTATGACCTAGCAAATCCAACAGGACTCAAAGTTTCTGTAGCATGTTGGAAAGCTCATTAAACCCTGTGTAAATTCTAATGAACAAAGCACAGCAGAAGCTATTAGGATTTTGAGCACAAACACCTCCCCTTCATCAAGTAATAATTCTCCTTTTGAGAAACAGCTTTTGGCTAGCTCTTCTGTCCTGGTAGAGATTGAACATCTGAACTTCCCATCATAAATAAGATATTTGCAATAAAATTGGACATTCTCTGAGATACTCTGTGCTTGCTCGATGGGCTCATAAACAAAGTTGTCACACTGAGGCAAATAGAACCTATGCATGGGCTTAACTATATGGACTTCCTCTCACCAAGGATGGCCTACCTACGTGCCACGGCTGAATGCCCAACTTGACATTTGCAGACATGAGCCTCCAATGTGGTACCCAACTCCGGGGGGACCAGAAAGGCACTTGGTGTCAGGCTGATTACATTTCTTTATGGAGGGTCAGTTTTGTCTTCATTGAAATAGACACTTATTTTGGATTTGAATTAGCTTTTCCTGACTGTCATGCATCAGCAAAGCAGTACACAGTCTGTAGACTTAACGCACACTTTATGCATTATCAACTTCTCTTTCAAAATATTACTTTCAGTAAGTTGACTTTTCAGTGAACTCAGGCAAAATACTGATGTCTAGAGGCTCATGGGTCTCAGATGTGCCAGCACTTGAAAGCAGTTTGCCTCATAGCATAGCAGAATGCCTAATGAATACTCAGTCATGGAGCTCAGGGAACAATCTCTTGCCGATCTGGGGTGCTATTATGTGGATGCAGTATGTGCTGTGAACCAGAGCCAAACATTTGGTGCTTTTCTCCTACAGCAATAATTTATGGGTTCAAGAATCAGTGGGTAGAATTGGGAGTGGCTCCTCTCCTATTAAACCTAATGATCCACTTGTCCTTCCTTCTGGGGACTGCTGATGTAGAATTCTTAGTACTCAAAGATTTCTTCCATCAGATGAACAATTCTGGTTTCACTGAATTGGAAGTAACAACCCTACCGAGCCATTTGGAAAACCTCATGCCATTGGAAAACAAGCTAAGAAAGGGCTGGTAGTCATGCCTGCCCGGTAAAGCTATGCTGTTGACATTATGGAATCTTGTATACATTATGTCAATTTTTTTTGCTTAAGGTAGTAAAGTCTTGTTCTAATAAAATCAGTATATTATAATGATATTCTAACTGATGTGTCAGTAAAGTATCTCAGAGAAGGAGCATCTTTCCGTAATTTACGCCAAGGCACCATATAGGCTAGTGGAATCCCTGCTTACAGTGATGGTTATGAATCTGACTATCAAAATTTGACTTATATGGGGCTGGCCGAGTGGCGCATTGGTTAAGCACTGGCTTGGGAAGCCAGCGGCCCCGGATCGGGTCCCACATATGAGGGCCAGTGACACTGCCCTCAAAAAAAAACATTTTTAATTTATATGTAGCTCTTGCCATTGAGAGGGAAAGAGGTGTTTAGATGCAATAAAAGGGATATCTGAGATGCATTCTAGTCTTGCAAATCTTTTGTTATGTTAGATTTTTCCTTCTGTGTATGCCCTTAAAATCCCCCTAAAGCATTCTGAAATTTGATTCTTTTTTTCTTATTATTTTTGTGTTTATGTATTTACAAATATTCTACAATAGGCATTACGTTTGTAATCTTTACAAGTCTGGAAAAATGAGTTTAGATGAGGATGGAGCATAAAGACAACAGCCTTCCTTTTTTCAGATAAATCCCTCAGATAAATCACCATGAATGATTTTCAGATGTCCCCACATTTCTCAAGAAAAATTTCTGATGCACAGAATCTTGGTCTCATGCCTGAATGAAAGCCTCCAGGAGCAAAAAAGTGGATTATTTAACAACTGTGGCTTTTGTAAGAGAAGAGATTGCACATTGGGATTCTGCCCAAATAATAAGAGGACGGAGAAGCTGGAAGCCCTCCTACCACTCTCTCTCTCGCTCTCTCGCTCTCTCGCTCTCTCTCTCTCTCACACACACACACACACACACACACACAAAAAAAAAAAAATCAACTATCTAATATTATTAAAATTAGTATGTGGTATATTTATAAAAATAATTAACTCAACCGATGAGTAAAATAGATGAAGATTTATTTTTTTTAAAAAACTATGCTTCTCTGAAAGAAATTGATATATTTTTTTAAATATTGTAACAGATGCTTTTCCTTTTTTTTTTGGGGGGGGGAGGCCAGTGTCACTGGCCCCCACATGTGGGATCCGAACCAGGGCTGCTGGCGTCCCAAGCCAGCTCCCAACCACCGCGTCACTTGGTCGGCCCAGAAATTGGTATTTAAAACAGCCTTGTTTCAAGACAACACAATTCCAATACTGCAAAACAATTTTAACAACCCCTTACAATGTATTGAAATGAGATTTAATATTTGGGGTCAGAATATCATATTATGCTGACAAATGCAGTGACAAGTTACCTGCTGTGTTTTCTTATGACACTGAAAGTGACTAATTACATGATTTCTTAGATGCTGTCTCTTGAAATCTCCTATCTATTTGTCCAGATTCAATTCCAGGGACCAGGGTACACTGCAAGGTGTTGCCTGCAGAAGCCTGAGAGGAGGTGGACACCAAGAGGGCAAGGTGAAGTGATTCCCCTGAGCATCATCATCAAGGGGGTGATTATAGATCATGATGGAGGAGGGCTGCCAATGACAAGGGAAAAGTTATGAACGAGGTCAGAGGCTGGGAAAGCAGAAATAAATCTGAAAGTAGAGTTGTCAGGGAACTGCATAGAGTTCACACAAGATGCCCAATTACCAGCTGGGTGGTATATGAACAGCTCAGGAAATGTTGAGGCCACGCAGGACTGGGCACTCTTCAGAAATCTTCTAGGTCAGAGTGCAGATGCTGAGTTATAGGTAGCGGCTTAGCATGTTAAAACCTCTTGATTTCAACCCAGGTATCAGCCATTATCAAACCTGGTTGTCAATGGAATCAGGTATGCTTTCGCCTATACCTATGCCCATAGCATAGCTGCTTGGAAGTAGAGCTCTGTGACTAAGGGATGCCTCCCATATCCCTTTCTGGGTCACTGGGTTAACTTTGGCTGTGAAGCAGAAAGGTGATCCCCTTTCTCTCATCGAGTTACCTGAGGACTCTCAGCACCTCTTCTACCTTTCTTCGGAGGAAAATAACTGGGCTGCTTACATGTAAAGGGGTTTCCCTTGCACCAAGCAATTTGTCTTCCTTTTACAGTTTGAGAGATTAGAAATTGCTTTATGACATATGATACTACCATTGGCTTTACATAGTTGAAATATCTTCAAAATTCTCGAGAAAATGAAGGACAATAATTCTCATGGGCAAGGCTATCAATGCAGAATTCCAACAAATCAGAAGAGAAGAGAAAGGAAGAAAACTTAGATCTGTTAGGAAAAACATATCACTTGAAACAAATGAGTGCTGTTAATTGGAAGCTTCTAAACAAAACAATTTAAACAAAATTCAGAAATAACTTTATATAAATGTATCATACCTTAAAACCAAAGTTATTTTCTAAAAAGTGATTTCTGAATTCTAAAATAGCTTGCATTTTTCTAGGTTACCATGAATTCATAAAGACCTCTGAGTGTCAACCATTTAATATTTGATAAACTCAAAAGAATTGTTTGATTCCATATTTCCATGATATGATTTTATCTTTTGTTAGCATATTCTCATTAAATAATTACCTGCAGTTGAAGGTAACAAGCAGACCGAAATAAAAATAAAGGAATTATTTACTGAAATTTCATTACATAGTAAACAAAAGACATTACCTACTTCTAAACATAATGTAAATTACTAAGGACAAAAACATTTTATGAACACAACAATAATTGATATCTATGTACTCTGTCTATACTTACTATCAGTGAACAAAAGAGAAAAGAACTCTTGCCTCATGGAACTTATCTTATGATTATCTCTGACTGCTTTCTTCCCCGTATTTCTAATATTTACAAACTATCAAACCTTGTCAACCCGATTTCTGCGTGATTTCTCAAATTTATTCTTTTCTTTTTGATACCCTACCCACTGGATCAATTTAGACTGTCATTACTGCTTTTAATGTTTATTTATTTATAACCAGGCAATTCATGCACATTTATGATTTTTAAATATTATTAAATACTAAATACTAAAAATATTCAAATAGTGAAAGTTCTCTCTCTTCCACACCTGTCTGTCCTCCCTTCCTCTTCCAAGAGACAACCACTATTATCAGTTTTTGTGTATCTGGACAGATACACAAAATGCACATGTATGTGATTATACACATTTTATACACACAATGACATATTATACATTCTATTCTGTATCTTGCTTTTTAATGTTAACGTATGTATTTGGAGGATCTTTCTGCATCAACACTTATCATCCTCATTTTTTTTAAATAGCTGCATGATTAATGGATGTATACCAACCCATGATTTGTTTAAATAGTCCACTATTTTATTAGTCAGGCTAGAGTAGGTTATGTTACAGAAACAATAATCTTACAAATCTCCATGGTTTAATTCTTGCCTACAAAATGTCTGTTTTGGGCAACTGTCCAGGACAAATGCCTTCCATATGGCTAATCAGTAATCATTTATTATCAGTTCCACTATCCTATAGCTGGACCATCTGGAACAAGTGGTCTCCTTAGTTGATGCAACAGAGGAAGACCGAGATTTGGCCAAAAGTAAACCTACATTGCTTAAGCCTGAAAGAAACACACATACTTCTCTTGCAACCCATTCACCAGAACTAGTCTCATGGCCTCTCCTAACTACTGTGACAGTAGGGAAGTAAATTCTCCAATAAATTCTCGCAGGAGAATTTATTGCATGTGAATTTCTAATTAATTGCATGATAATTTCTAATTAATTAATTTCTAATTAGCATGTAACTAATTAGAAATTATTTGAAAAACTCTATTTGAAAGCCACATTATTAGTCTGAACCCTCTTAGGGAAGTGCCCCACATACCTAAGCTGAACTTGTGTTAGCCAGCCTGCATTTATAGAGTCCTCATAGCGATTCATAGCATAGCCAATCAATGAACAGCACATCACAAGTATAAAATAGCTTCATCAAAAAGTACCATCACAAAGTGCATCTGAGTTATTACTGCTATTTTCAAAAAAAGCAAAAATGGAAGATAAATAGCAAATATTTGAGGACTAATTTGTGACTGGTCTGGTTTATAAATGAATAAGTATAACTTACAAAGCCTTTCAGAGGTTGACAGCAACAAGAAAGGACACCTGTGTTTATAGCAGCATCATTCATGAAAAGCAAACGGTGGAAGCAACCCAAGTGTCCATCAACAGATGACTGGAAAAAAAACAAACCAAGATATGGTCTACACATTCAATGGGATATTATTCAACCTTAAAACGAAAAGCCATTCTGACACATGCTACAACATGGATGAACCTTGCAGAAATCATGCTAAGTGAAATAAACCATTCACAAAAAGACAACTACTGTATGATTTCACTTATATGAGTGCCTAGAGTAGTCAGATTCATAGAGACAGGAAGTAGAGTGGTGGTTGCCAGGAGCTGGGTGTTGGGGAAGGTGGAAGAAATAGGGAGTTGGTGTTCAGTGGATACAGAATTTCAGTTTTACAAGGTGAGAAGAGTTCTTGAGATGGATGGTTGCACAACAATGTGAATGCACCCAATGCCACTGAACTGTATACTTCAAAATGGCTATGATGGTAAATTTTAAACTATATATATTTTATCACAATAAAGATGTGAAAATCTTTATAAAATGACTAGAAAAACCTGTGAGAAAACTCTGAATTGCTCTGATTCCTTTTAGAAACTTAACAAGCAATTGACAAGAGAGTAGAGCACTGGCAGGCTAGAAAGAGGAAAGGCTTTGGTCAAAGAACAAGAAATATCAGTTAACGATTTGGAATGTAAAACAGTTTCAGGTGGTGGTGATAAGATCTAGGATATGGACATGGGAGCAGATGGGTGAGGTGGAATGAAGGAAAAGCTAGTGGAATATATGTGTGTCAGAGAACTAAGGTGCCAGAAAGTTGGATGGGGCATCCATATGGATGTTTAAGTCACCCATGAGGATGCCAGAGTTTGTGATAAAGAAGAATATGAGCAAGGGTCCAAGTTCTACAAATGAGTAAATTGTTAGGAGATTTCATTTTATTTGGTCAGCATTATTAGACTGTATTTAACCTCTAGATATCTGGCATACACCAGGGGAGCTCATAGAAGATGGCTTTGTAACTGAGCATGAACATTAGCCAGCTGACAAGAGAAATGTAGCTATCTCATGGACTTTTCAAGTCTGCAAGAGAAGCACATTCCTTCCCTGTAGGAATTCTGAGTGGAAAGCACTTTGCAATCAGAAGCTATTTGGTGAACACAGAATGAGAGAAAGAGGTGATGGTTGAGAGCGGGGAAGAACAAAGTAATGTTTACATGCCTAATGGCATCACGCTATAATAACCGAATTTATTAGCCTCTAAACTAGGGTTTCCTGCTACAGGAACTGGTTAGGACAGTCAGAGACTACAGTGTTGCTCTTCCACTGGACATGATGAGTGGACACTGCTACATTTTCTCTCTGGCATCTCCTTTTTTCTAGGCATTCATTGCAAACTACTCAAATTTCATTGACCTATATTTTATATAAAAAACAATGACATCAATTGATGAGTAACCAGTAATGATATGATTAAGGAGACATTCAACCTCTATAAGTAATGTTGGCATTTGCTATAGGCTGAATGTTTGCATCACCCCTAAAATTTATCTGTTGTAGTCTAATAACCATTGTGATGGTAATTGGAGGTGGAGCATTTGAGAGGTAAATAGGGCTAGATGAGATCATGAGATCTTGGAGCTTCCACGATGTGATTAATGCCCTTAGAAAAGGAGGAAGAAACACAAGATAGATCTCTCTCTCTCTCTGTCTCTGTCTCTCTGTCTCTCTCTCTCCTTCTGCAAGTACACACTAAGGAAAGACTATGTGAGGTAATAACCAGGAAGGGGGACCTTATTATTATTTTGTCACATTAAGCATTTCTGATGCTCTGACTGCCCTGTTGGCTATGTAATTACTTATTTAACTATTCTTTCATCAATTCATTCATTCAGTGAGTCTTCTAAGTAAAAGGCACTTTCATATGTACATTACTATGCATTACAGTCCCAAGAACCCTAAACTAAGCTGTGTCCATCATGGAAACACCTGAATTCCTAAAACAGTGATCTCTGACGTGGACCAAGGACTACACAATTGGAAATGGGTTCTTAGTCTGATCTCTGGAGGAGGCTACATTAATTGAATTTTACTTAGCATCTATCCAATTTTGAAAGGCCATTTTTACTTGCTGCATCTTACTTTTTGTTGGTACTTAGAGGGGTACATTAACGAACAGTTTCAAGTCTCTAGAGAACCTTTTAGCAAGTATTACATTAAGAAGAAAAACATCTCTAGTGTCCAAGTATGAAATGGCTTTTCATTCACTCATTTTAGCTACAAAATTGCAATTTTTTAAAACCTTTAATCATAGATAGCTCATTAAGCATGAAGATGGATATGAAAGTTGATATGTACATGTTATCCCAAACTATTTAAATTTGGACTTTTAAGTCTAAAAACATATTCCTTATAAGAACAACCTATATCAATCACCAAGTAATTAGAAAATACAAGAGAATATAAATAAGCAAAAATAAACTAAGCAGCAGCCATAATTCTACTTCCAATCACATTTAATACTTGATTATATATCTTTCCAATTTAAGTTTTATTCCTGTGGTTGAGTCTCTTTTCAGACTTTTATTATGTATAAGCAAATAGTTTTTTCACAAATGTTATCATACATACCATACATATTCATTAACCTGTGATTTTTTTGCTTGTATTGTGAACATCTTTTATGTAGATACACACAGATCTGGATTGGTGTTTTTTTTTAAACACCTCCATGGTTTTTCCTTGTACAGATATACTGTGCTTCAATTATTACTCAAAATCTGGACATGTAGATCATTTCCAAATTTTTCATTCATAAATAACTCTGCCATGAAAATCCTCATACCTAGTCATTTTGCAATTTATCCGTTGGGGTGTAGGGCTGGCCGAGTAGTGCGTTGGTTAAGAGCGGGTTTGGGACACCAGCGGCCACGGTTCAGATCCCACATATGAGGGCCAGTGACACTGCACTCTACAGCTAAGATGGTGAACAACAGCTCCACCTGGGGCTGGGCTGCTGTGAGTCCCGGGACAGCATAGCTGCAGCCCGTGCTGCAGTGGGCTCCCATAGGCTGCAGTGAGTGGCCTGTGGCCAGTGTGAGCAGCCAGCAGCCGGAGTAAGCTGCCAAGAGCTGCTGTGAGTGGCCATCCAGAGACCAGAGACCAATCTGCCTCACCCGAGAAGAGTGCAATGATGATACCAACATGGGCCAGTGAAGCAATGTCCTCCACAACTAGACTGAAGAACAAAAGGACAGCAACTTGTCTGTTCCCTTCCCCAGTTCCCCAATGCTGTTCCCCTCCCCCAAATAAAATCTTTAAAAAAAAAAAAAGAATTGGCTTGGGACACAAACACTGAGCAGCAGGGCCCAGTTCGGATCCCACATGAGGGCCAGTGATGCTGCACCCTCTATAGTTAAGATGGTGAACAACAGCTCAACCTGGAGCTGGGCTCACGTGAGTCACCAGAGATGGTGTAGGCTGCAGCCCCTGCTTCAGTGGGCTGCCATGAGCTACCATGAGTGGCTGGCAGCCAGTGTAGCCTGCAGCAGGCATGAGCTGCTGTGAGCTGCCGTGAGCCACTGAGAGTGGCCATCCAATGACTGGCGACCGACTGCCTCAGCCAGGAAGAGCGCAATGATCACAATACCATCATCAGCCAGTGAAGCGACATCCTTCACAACTAGATTGAAGAACAGAAAGAAGAGCAACTTGTCTGTTCCCCTTCCCCGATTCCCCAATAAAATCTTAAAAAAAATAAATAAATAACTAAGCTGTAGAAGAAAGGAAGTAAAGTCATTTCTCAGGAGAAAGATAAAGGGTTAATGAACTGGAGATCTGATGAGGCTTTAGAAAAATTGTGGTGAGACTATAGCTCAAGAAGAAACTGGGAAAAGAGGAAGCTTTGGTCAAAACATAGAAGTCATTCTGATAATGGAATATTTTCAGTTGATTATACATTGCATGGGAAGGGATGGCTGAGGTGGCATGATGTGTATCATGGAAGGTGTGGGAGGCAGGAGTCAGACCACCCAAGGGAATGACCAGGATATTGGAAATATGGTTCTGAAGGTTGCTATAGTTGAAACTATGAAAGTATAAGAAATTGCCTGAGGAAAGTTCATAGCATAAGAAAATGAAAGATCACCGATATTTATAGAGCAAGGAAAGGAAACCCAGTACATTAGATGGACAGGGAACCATGGCCAGATAGGAAAGAAGAAAACCAATGCATAGTATTGAAAATATAGTAACAGCAATTGGGATGTATCAGAACAGTGTTTTGCATATATTAAATTTGGGGAAAAAAGAGGTCAGTGAAGAAGAGGGTTAAAAAGAGATGATCACCGTTGGTGATTAATGAGTTCTTGGTATTCATAGGAAGTTGTAGCGTGAATACAAGGCGTCAAATCCGATATTTTAATTTTAGATGTTATTTCATATCTTCTGAGAAATGTGCAGTTATTGGGCATTGGATAAGAGGTGCTATCATTTTTTTCCATATTAAACTATCTGTCAACATTATAATTATGCATTGGTTTTAAAATTTTTTAGAAGACTCTATCCCCTCTGAATAGGCTAGTTATTTGTTCTGTCTTATTCCCCACTCTGCCCCTTTTTGTGGAAACTTAGGTTATTCTCATGAGAGCATTGCAATTCAACCATTTTCCTATTGAGAAATTATCACAAATTAAAAAGATGTGGTACTATAAATTTGGAAAAGCCGCTACAACATTATCAATATTTAGATAAATGTCTTTTGCTGGATATCTGTGCTTGGTTCCATTGACTTTTTTATTGTGTGGGTGCGATCTGGATTGGAATACGTACTATGCTGTGAAGTGTTTACTTGAAGATTTATTAAGTATATATACTTTTCAAACTAGAAGTGGAGTGAGGTGTCAATCATTATATCACCTGAGATAATATTTTAAATTGTGTATAAAAAAGAATTTTATTTGAAAACACATGTTATATGCACTGTGTAGTATGATTTTTTTGGAAGCAAAAAAAAAAATAATGGGTATGAAAATGCATAGAAAACAGCCATCTTTCCATGGCCAATATTTGCTGAGTACCTGCAATGAGCCAAGCATTGTACTTGGCCTTCAGGATATGACAGTGCCTACGACAGAGACAGTGTTGCTTCCAGAAGATTGCAGTCTTTTGGGAAAAGAGAACATTAAACTAATATTATAAGTGTGGTGACTGTTCCAAAGGGAGACATATTTGGTGATATGGGAATGTGTAACAAGGAATTGGAAAGACACAATCCAAAATGTTAATAGAGGTCATTCCCGGAAATCAAGGAAGATTACAGGTGATTTTATATGTTTTCCTTATTCTTTTTTTTCCCCAAAATTTCTGTTTAGAACAATACTTTCATTACTAGAAAAGACATAATGAGCATTAAAGCATTTTAGCTCTGCTTTACCTGTTGTAATTCTAATCAACAACTCAGAAATGTAAAGCTTATTTACTTATTTATTTAAATTTTATTGGGGAACAGCAATGGTCATTGGTTACACATTGCTTTCATGCTACAATGGCATAGTTGACTCATTTAGGAAGGGCGCAGCTCACAGTGGTCCATGCCACTGTGGTATGGCAAACTTGGTGTTATCAGTACCACGCTCCAACAACTGAGCTAACGGGTCACCCTAAAGCTTATTTTTATTTATTTATTTTTTTTAATTTTTTTTAACTTTTTATTTTATTTATTTATGTATTTATTTCTTAGAGGACAGTGTCACTGGCCCTCATATGTGGGATCCAAACTGGGGCCACTGGCATCCCAAGCCAGCTCTTAACCACTGTGCCACTCGGCGGACCCCATAAAGCTTATTTTTAAACACACTAAAATCTAAACTAAGACATGTTGCATGTTAATTTCCTGGTTTATTTAATGGGAGTTGCTGATTTTTATCCAACTCTGGACAATCTAATAGCATTTGGATTAAAGGATAGATTCATAGGAGACCTAGCAAAATAAGCACTAATCAAGAAAATCAAAGATTCAGGGCCACGTTCATGCTCTTCTTATACAGAATCACGAACACTTTGTACCTCAGTTCCTCAAAGGAAGTAGGCAGAGACTGGGATTGGCCACCAGAGTCTATAAGTAGGTCGGGAGTCTTCGTTTAAAGCTACTGCAAGCAATGCTCACATTTATTGCCATTAACTATGCAACTAAGTGGTAGTTGGTAAAAATTTAATATCAGACTCTTCCTGGTGATAATTGGAGGGAAGTAACTTTCATAACTATGTATTATATGGGTTTTGGGTTTTTTTCTGGGTTCTGAAATGACTCAATTAATGTTCCCATATGAAAAAGCTATCTGAATGAAAACTGGGCAAACACCTAAAGTGCATTACAACAGCTTTGTACACATTGGCCACTCTGTTAAGAAAAAAGAGACTAATGACAATTAACAGTTAAAAGTATATACTCAACCTAGGACATTCAGACAACATATGCATGGCATTTCAAAGGGGATTAACAATTAAATGTACTCAACACTAAAGATACCCTGATTATAATTTAATATTCAGGATTGTGTAGGATCTCTAAGTTCATCATTATGAACATCATTTTCCGTAGATATTTGGAAGTCTCAGAGGATAGAGTGCTGGGTAGACATGCTTTTGTTATGCATACACTATGCATGTATGGTACAAACTATGAATCTGGGTGACTTCTCAGTTTTCAAAGGAGAGTGAATTATCACTTCAGCTTAGTAACTGCTATATTATGTGAAATAGTTGGTTTTTAAAGACTATAAAGGCAATATTTAAAGATATATGCATGACAATATATAATGTTATATTTGAGCTTCCTTTGAGCCAAATTTCAAACTTTAAATATGCTAAATCAAAATACTACCATAAATAGAGCATGGTAGATAGCAATTCAATTTGTTTGGTCTTTAGAAGGATAGTAGCAATGAGTGCATGTTGGGCAAAACAGCAAGTGTTTAAATGGGAATTAATGTGACAAGGATTATGGCAGGGTTATGGCGTTGGCAATTAGCTAATGTCAATGATATACACTTAAGAAACACTGTGCAAGAAGGCTAATAAATCACAGCCAGTCATCATTAATAACCCATTACAGAAGGGAAAAGAGAAAGAAAGAGAAGAGAAATGTAACAGAGAACACTCAGTAAAAATAAACACAGTAAAGCATAAAGTGTTTTATAATTAGACTTAGTATTTATATTACCAGAGGACACAGAGAAGGCTTTTTAGTGACTATTTCAACAAATAACTAGGGGGGTTGATAAGCATATTGTCAGCTTATGAGTGTTTCACTTATTCCATATCATTTTAATTGTTTTGTATGCGTGTGTATCTTTTATAGACACATGCTATCATACCAGGCAATTATAATGGGGTTGAGTTTTTACTTCCTACATGCTCCTGAGGATATAATAATTCCAAATAAAAGGCAGCTAATATATTGCCATCTGATGGAAATTCTTAATTACACAAATTTTCCATGGCAATATATGATAATAACCATTACTTTCAGGTTACACATAACTGGAATGCCAAAAAAATGTATACAAGTGGACATTTTGGTCAACATTACTCAAGCAGTAGTTTGCTATAATCACAAGTGTCTGGATGCTGATGGTAACCACTTTGAGCTCCTCTTGTAATTGCAGAAGTCAAATGTAACTTTTATTCCTCTATCGTTATCAGTATATATTATTATAATTTTAATAGTTTTTTCCTTTCTTAAAATGATTATACAGGGAGGGGATTATCACTTTGTGAGGGGTATAAATGTCTAATTATTACACTGTTTTGTACACCTGAAACTAGTAAAAAAAATGTGTATACATTTTTTTGGCATACTCTGTATATAAAAAACTGAACACTCTTAATATCCAACTGATGTTTCCTGTCAATATTATTCTCCTTATCTTATCAATGATGCCAGAGTTCATAGTGAGAAGTGCACCATCCTAATTTTTAAGCAGTGACTAGGCAATTAAACTGGCAATTACAACATGATGTGTTTAAGTGGAATGATAGGGAAAGTAGACAGTGTTATTGTCAAGGTGATGACTTTGGAAGTCAAGGAAAGCTTCATGCAGGAAGTAACATATAATATAGACCTAAAGGATTCATAAGAGGTAGACAAGCAAAGATAGAGGAGGAGTGGGGTGGAGAGTACAAGTCAAGCACAAGGAATGTTGCATGTAAACCCTAATAGCGAGAGGGAGTATGGCAATCTGGAAAACAGGAAGCAATTTAATCTATGTATACTGAATGCAGGTTTTGAGGTATAAAGTGGTGATAGATAAGCCTTGAGAGATAAGCAGAGACCTAATTAATCATAGAGGTCTGAGACCAATGGACAGGCAATAGAGTTGAAGCGAGGTAATGGCATTATCAAGCCTGGAGCACTTACAATGATCCAGGTGAAGGATGCTGAAGACTTTTTAGCAGTTGTTGCATTAGATGACGGTTAGAAAGAGCTTTTGATGAGGATAGAAAGATGTTGGAGGCAGAAATGACAATATTAACTCTTGATTTTCTCTCTTGAATTATAAATTCCTGAAGCAATTTCTGATTATCAATTTACCTCATATTATGTAGCACAGAGTAAATACTCGATAAATATTTGTTGAATAAATGAATGAATGAAACAGACTTAACCAAATTTATTTTCCTTTGTAACCTAAATTGGGGCGATCTCATCTCTATTTTATTGTATTGTATTTTTAACATTGTCATTGCCTGGAATATTTGTTTTCATCAAGCTGCCCTAACTTGTGAAAGAGAAACAATTTTTCCCAAATTGTTATTATGAAAAATTTCAAAAATACAGAAAAGTTGAAAGAGTAGTACAATAAATAACCAAATACCGACCAGCTTGTTAATAATTTACAACATTGTCTGTGTTTGTGTGTGTGCATGTGTTATAACTAAAAGTTACAGACAGCACATTCGCCCCCCAAAGATTTCATCTATAACTTCTAAGAATAAGGATATTTTCATATCAAACTATAATTAACATATTGCCCCTAAGAAAATTAACAGTAATTCCCTAACAAAATCATTTTCCAATTTCTCCAATTATCCCAAAAATGTCCTTACATATATATTTTTTTCAAGTCAGGATCCAATCAAAGTTCATAGACATGCTTGGTTATTAGGTCTCTGGAAATGAGAGCATTTTGAGTTAAGGAATAAAAGGACAGGATTCTTTAACCTGGTACAAAAGTGCTGACAATAGCTTAATATTCAATAGGAACTAAAGTTTGTTTCCTGGTTGGAAATGCTTTTTTTCTGTTGTTTTTTTTTGTTTGTTTGCTTGTTTGTTTGTGTTTGTTTTTAGCCAATAAGTTCAGTTGGCAAATACATTATATTTGTGACTCCTGGGTCAAAGCGTCACTCTCTATATGGACCTCCTCCCACTCTCTGGAGAATAATCTCTGTCCATGTGATCACACATTGTACTCCATGTCCTGGTACAAGATTGGACTTTGTCACCAGCAGGAGCTGAATAAGTGTGTATAGATGATTAAGTGAAAAATCTATTACTGCTTTAGGGAAAAAAAATCTCAATAAGGAAGAAATTATTCATTTGGTAGGGTATCTTCACATACAAAATAGCCCATTGGTTCAGGTGTTTACATTTTGGAATGATTTGCATGATGCTTCCATTTGAGTTTGTGTCTGGGGACAAAGAATAACCTGAGATAAATGCCAAAGAAAGTTGGACATTAGTCGTTCCCATTGCACCTGTCAAATCATCAATGCATGGAAAATATTAAGTGCAAATACATGAGCCTACTTTCAAGTACCAAGAATTTTGTTCTCCTTTTACTTCCCTTCTCCTCTTCCCCTTCTCCTTCTTTAATGGAAATACCAATAGGAATTTGACACTGATGGACAGCCTAGTGGCACCATAGCAAAGCTTGCAGGCCTAATGTAGTGTCTCGTCTATAACTGCACAAGATTAAAAAATGATTATAATTGCATCCTTTGCATATATTCATAGGCAATATGGTACTCTAGGGTGATGATTGTTTTCTTCTAAAGTTGCGAAACTTCAAGCTATTCATTAGCTCTGTCATTTGCAGGAGGCTACGTGAATACTGGTTTATGTGCTCTAGTTCCCAGCAATAGAAAGACTTTTTGAAGCTTCCAGTCGTCCCTGGGAGCTGTATCAGAGCGGATGGGTGACCAAAATAGGAACATTTGCATTCTCTGAATGACTGGGGTATTTCCTTTCTGGGTTTTCTTCTTCCTTTTAAAACATATAAATAGCATATACTGTACTCTAACATAAAATCTGGTTTTGTGTTAAAACAACCATTCTGATTTTTCTATGCAAATTATTTTTTAAACATTAGTGTTTTCAAGGTGATAATAGTGACAACAAAAACGGGGCACTTATAGTAATTTTGAAAAGTTTATGCATGCACAATAGTCCTTTTTACTTGTACATATCATTTTTTTTTAAATTGGCAGTGTTTTCTTCAGGAATCATCAGCTCCAAGTCAAGTAGCTGTTTCAGTCTAGTTGGCTGAAACTAGTTGGCTCAGTGGCCTATGTGGGATAGAACCAGCAACCTTGGTGTTATGAGCCTGTGCTCTAACCAACTGAGCTAACCAGCCACCCCATCAATTTTTTTATTTCAAGCTTACACTGCTACTTTAGAGCTTGGCCTTGATGGTAAGTGTCTCTACTATTTTTTTTTTTTTGAGGGCAGTGTCACTGGCCCTCATATGTGGGACCTGAACCAGGGCCGCTGGCTTCCCAAGTCAGCGCTTAACAACCACGCCAGTCAGCCGGCCCCCAGTGTCTCTACTCTTAATATCTTTCCTTTCCCTTTGTCTCAGGCAAACTGCCTTTTTTACAATTGTCCCATACCAGGCTGATCTATTCCCTTTTTGTACAATACACTTGAATGGCACATAGAGGCTGCTATCATGCAGACATTAGGAATCCTATGTAAAGCATTCTTTCAGCATTCCCAGTTTGCTGGAATTAAATAAAAAGGTACATTATTGAAATACAGGCAAGTAGAGTTCCAGAACAAAGTTATTAGCAATGCTTCCAGACACTGCCATTTTCTGTGAAAGCTGACTCAGCTATAAAACTCACAAAACTGGAAACAGCACCAGATGGGACATCAACTGGAGGTTAGATATACTTCAGGGTATATCAGCAACCTCGAGTGCAAACTGTACGGCAGTATGTTCGTAGCAGGAAGGCTTAATGACAGTACCAAGGATTCCTAACCACCAGTATGTGCCATATTAGTGGGAGGTAAAGAGAGGGCCTTCAGGTTCTTGTGTACCCCCTGCAGCCAACTGTATTTCTGCTAAGCTTGTAGAAACAGGGGTTGTACAGACTTGTGCATAGAAACATTACCCATCAATGCTCTGCAGAAAAAAAACAGTTTGCCACTCCCACTATCATAAAAACCTTCATATTTTTTCCCAGAGATTTAGGCATATTAGTTTCCCTTTCTGTCTGCCATTCTGAATCTCAAAGAAAAAGCCTTTTAGGTAACATTAGATAAGTTAATTGCCTCAACTTGTATAAGATCGAACTGAGAACATTGCTAATTATTGATAGTATGGAGAAATTTAGTGCTTTGGATGGAAAGTTGTTTAAGGAAGTATATACAAATGGGACGGTCTTATCAGCAATACACACATTTCCAGCTTTTACTGAACTCATTTAGCAGCATGCTAAAAATCACCAAAAACATATGGAAGCTTTACTTTGTTTAGAAAATATATTTACTGAAAATAATACAGGAATGTACAACTACCCAGGAGGGAGTACTAAGAACAGATTCTCTCTGCTAGTTGCTCAAAGGCTGTTCAGTATTTTATTAGCGTCTTGCTGCCACTTCGCCTGCCATGACATTCCACTCCACTCAAGTATATCTGAGGAGCTGCTAGGCAGGACTTTCATGAGTCCGTCTGCAGGAGGGTTTCTCATTGAAGGGTAGGGAAAGAGTCCAGAGGACAAGGGACTTTCAGCCTCAGATATCACTGCTCTCACAGCCAGGGCCCCAAGGGTGGAACTTATGAAGAAAGAGGCAGTAGGCATGAGACATAGAAGCCAATTCCCTCAAGGGGATGGAACATGACATCAGTAGGCATCAGAAGTATTCCTTAGCCTTCCAGGTGGAACAGACCTAGGCTTTGGTGCAGTGGGAATCCAGTGTTGCAAGTGACTGCAGATGGCTAGATATCAGCCTTGTGGCAAGGCTAGAAACCTTGGCTTAGGCCAAAGTGAAACAATATGAATTTTTGTGTGAACTCATGAGAACCATCATTGGAAAATCTCCAAAATAACTTGGTGAGACTTTAAGTTGAGCCAGAAATCCTGTAATAACAGGCAGGGGGATAAACTAGTGTTCTTCCATGAATATTAGCTCATGTGCAATTTTGACCATAGACAATATTTCTTCTGAGCACCTTATATGTCTTAAATCATCAACCTCATGAGACAGATAGTATTTTTATCCCCATTTTTTACATGAGATAACTGAGGCACAAAGAAGATAGTGACTTGCTTAAGATCACACAGTAAGTAAATGGTAGGGCCCTAAAGTCAGACCCACGTAGGCAGTTTCACACCAGATCCCACTCATTACCCCTTTACTATACCGTCTTGCCATCTTAACGCCACAGGTCTGAGAATAGTTAGATTACATAAGTGATTTTCAATTTTATTTTAGGAATATCATCTAGCTCTTATAAATCTAAGTACAAATTAGAGACTGTTTATATATCACTATAAATTAATTAGTGGTGAAAGATTTCTAAGTATAGTTTGATTTGAAAGGTAGGGGTGGCTAATTCGTATATAAAAATGCTGGGATTATTTCTTAATTTGAGCAGTTTAAATGCTCATGAATAACTATCAAATCAGTGAAGCAAAATAAAAAATATAATGAGGGTGGTTGAGAGAGCTTAATGTATGGAACTGACATGAAGCAAGAAAAAACAAGCTCCATGTTGACTCTTTTGGCTTTACTTTTTACCATTTTCACTCGATTTCCTCTGTGAGAGGTTCTAGTAGATGACAAGAAAGGAAAGAACTCCAAAAAAACGACCAGAAATGTGCCAACAGTGTTCATACTAGTAAACTAGTTAGGAAATAATGGAGAGAAAGAATAATACCAACACTGGAGAATGGCAAGGGCAGCCTTCCTTTATTTTAATCATTCTACCTTCAGAAAGTGGAATCATTACAACTTGAGGATAGTATTTGCATCTAATGAGAGAAAGTTCTGCTTGATCATTAAGATTGTTAGAGATATTTTTATGTGTAGTGTTTTGTTTGTTTGTTTGTTTGTTTGTTTGTTTGGTTTAAGTTCTAGGTTTTGAGAATTTAGCCTATCAGGGGTTAAAGACCTTTTTTTTCAGCCCTATCATGTGGGCTACATTCTGTTTGTGTGTGCGTGAGTGTGCGTGTATGTATATGTATTAAGGACACTTGACATGAGCTCTACCCTCTTAAAAAATTTTGAAGTGTACTGTACCATATTGTTAACTGTAGGTACGATGTTGTACAACAGATCTCTAGAACTTATTCATCTAGCATAACTGAAATTTTCACTATATGCATTGAATAACAACTCTTTATTTCCTCTACCCTTCAGCCTCTAGCAACCAGCACTATAGTTTTTGCTTCCATGAGTTTGATTATTTTAGATATCTCAAATAATTGGAATCAGGAAATATTTGTCTTTCTGTGACTGCCTTATTTCACTTAGCATAATGTCCTCCAGGTTTGCCCACATTGTTTCAAATGACAGGATTTCCTCCTTTTTTTTTTTAAGGCTCAATAATATTCCATTGTGTGTATATACCACATTTTCTTTACCCATTCATCTCTTGAAACAATATGTTTCTTGCAATATGGTACTTACTTAAAGACAGACATGTAAACCAATGAAATGGAATACAGAGCTGGGAAATAAACCTATGCATATAAGATCAACTGGTCTTTGATCAGGGTGCCTAGAACAATGGCTACATTCTGTTTCACTTTTACTCCAGGTTTAAAAGACAGAGGAAAAAGTGAATTTACACATCTTTTTGGCTCCCCATGATAGGCAAAACAGGAAGGAAACATTGCTTATGACTAAAAGCTGCATTAAGTTTGCGCCCCAGTTCATAGAACCTTAAACAAAAGCAGAGATTAGAGGAGGATAAATCCCAATGATTTCACAGTGTTACCATACGCTAGGTGCCAAATTTCTGAGTCTTGGTGTCTCACTTATAAAATGATGATAGCATTATATATTCTACTTACTTCCCAGAGTTGTTTTGAAGATTATATAAGATGGTGTACATATATTTATTAGAAAACTACAAAAAATATTGTTTTTAACTAATAAGCAGTTTTTGAAATATGTGACATTATATTTATATGCTATAATTTTCCCATTAAAAGTCTTCATTATCTTTATATAACAAGGTTTTACGTTAGTAGCATAAACAGATTTTACAATATATGGTTTTTTGTTTTTTTTTTAGCTGAGCCATCCTGCCACCTGTTGGCAGCTTAGTGGCAGCTCAGCTCAGGTTGGGCATTGAACTGCTGTTGCTCAGAGCTCAGCTTGCACTCTTGAGCAAGCTCTTAACCAACTGAGCCACTCGGCCAGCCCTACAATATATTTTAAAAAGTAAAGTTCCTATAACACAACACTGCACTCCTGCTCAAGCCTAGTGACTTTCTGTTTATATATTTTTTATTCTTTCCTAGATTTAGAATGACTTGAGATCAGGAAATACTGGATTTATCTTTATTCTCCAAGTCTTCTCATTCAAATAAAACTATATGACAGAGATGAATGAACATGCAATCCATCAGTGATTCATGAAGTCATCAAGGTGAATATGTGTAGAAAATATAATAGAATTATCATCAAGTAAAATAATTTTTGAGAGGACAAAAGTTTTGAATTATTTGTTAAATTACTAAATTAAATACCCTCAGTTCTGATTTAATGTACTTAAGAGGTACATACATTCTTTCAGGCTACTAGGGTGCCTTTTAGTTAAACTAAAACTCTAATTTGCTAATGGTACCCTAATGACCTTTAAACATTAATGAAACCTGCCTAATTTATGACTGAGGTGAAATCACTCATCAAATAAAGCCCTGCCTAGAGGATAGGTATAAGAAGAAGCCGGGTTACATCACTGCTGGGGCAATTGATCATCTGTTCAGTGCCCCAGGAAGCAAGACATTGAAAGATGCATGTGAGAGGGAAGAATCGTGGGTCCCCTAATCCTGACTCTGCCGCCAGCCAGCTGTGTGATCTCAGCTGATCAAGGCCTATTTCCCAATCTTGAAACTAGCCGTGGCTTTCAACTAAGAAACACATAAATGTAGCATAGATGGCAGGCCTGAGTCCTCTGAACAAATTCTAAGATATTAAAATGGCAGAAAGTGCAAAACTTCTGAGAGAACATTTTGTATTTTGGGGTTTTGTTTTTGTTTTGTTTTTCCTGTTTTGTTGGGATCCTGGAGCTTGTGGATTTATACCACATAAAATGTTGAGACCCAGTGGAACACAATAATACCTAATGTATCTTTCACACTGCAGTTCTCTGATTCTAGTCAATGCCTGAATGTTTGTGTGGAGGAAGACCAAACTGGCCAGGAGCCGGAAATGGTTCTAGTTATCAAGCCAAAGCCAGCCCCTCAAAATAATGAGCTTTTGAAGAGGCTAAAACTGTTTTTATTCTTGTAGCGAGGAGCCTGCTTATAATAAAAGGATAGCAGACTCCAAGTTAAGAGTGTTCCATTGCCCACAAATCTAATATCCACATCAAATGAATCTGTCATAGACAATTACTGTTGCAAAAATTAGAAATGATTGTCATAATGTTCCCCTTGGAGTTTAACCATACATGACAGGGAATTTCTTCAAGGTTACCCACTGTATTTTAAAAGACAACCACTTCCTTATTCTGTATAAAAAGCTAAATGCTGCTAAAAAAATTAAACAAGATAAAATTATCATTTTCTATATCTCACTGAGAAAAAGAGACCAAGACAGTTATGTTCCAATTAGCATA
This sequence comes from Aselliscus stoliczkanus, assembly GCA_033961575.1. NCBI lineage: Eukaryota > Metazoa > Chordata > Mammalia > Chiroptera > Hipposideridae > Aselliscus > Aselliscus stoliczkanus. The sequence goes on from CM066728.1 coordinate 25,564,737, forward strand.
AACAGACAATAGAGATTTTCTTTTCTCCTGCAATCTCAGATCTCTGATAGGAGACATTATGTCTGGTACACATTATCAAGGCAGGATCAAAAGTATTTTGTAGCCTGACATAAACAAAAGCACAGAAAGCAGAAGGGAGGAGAAAACGCAACCACCACAGTAATAATGAAACAACATAACATTTTACTAACCTTTCAAAATGTCCCAGATTCAGGGGTGACTCTAAACTAGTGAGTTGTTTTGCAGGATTAAAATCAGAATCAGGATATTTTCTAACATTTCTAAAGACAAGAAGAACAGAAACCAAATACTCACTATGAAAACTTGCAATAATGGAAACAACTAGACTTATCAAGGAGAAGAAGAGACAGTGTTTGAAGGGGATGAACTCAAAATTTACACATATATGTTACATATTGTTACATTTGTCTTTATCTCAGAGTTGACTAGGCTGGGTAATAAGTTTTATCTAGTTGTAATTTATATGAATAGAATCACGGAGAGATAAGATTTCTAGGAGTAAACCATAATCTATTAGTTAAGGTTTCCAGGACCGAGAACTTTTGCCGTGTGTACTTGTTGGGAGACAATTTTCCCTGGGCCTTCAACACGTCTGCATGTATCATAAGCGAGGCATTTGCAATCTCAAGGATGTTTGTATAGTGAACACACTTGGAAAACAGAGAAAGTATTGCCTGCCCATAGGAGCCAAAGGCAGGTTCACATGCAAAGACAGGGATGTATCAGCCATTGTAGAAATGGGCAGGCATGCTTACTTCCCAATATAAAAGATTCTGGCCCTCTAGGCTCAGGGTTTCTTTCCTGCTGCACAGCCAACTGTGTGTTACAGCTATCACCTGTGTTGCCCTGTGGGAGATGGATCTCAGAGAACCAGCACAAAAATGCTGACCCTCTGGCTACTGCTATTGCTCTCTTCATCTCTAATCCAGTGTCTCAAGTTTTCCACCAGCCTCCATGATATTGTGGCTGGCTAGCTTGTGCTAGCCAGCAGGGTAAAAATCTCAGAACTTTCACAGTTCTTGACAGTTATTCACGTTGTAACTACCTTGGAAACATGGTGGTTCTTTGGAGTTTGGGTAATACAGAAAAACATTCATGTGTTTAAAATGGATGATTTTTTTAGGATGTATGAACAGTTGTTTTACTATCATATAGAGAAGATATACAGATGTGTGTATAGAATGTGACTTGACCAACCCCATAAGCCCTTACAGGTACCAGTAATGGCAGATCCAGAAATTCCATATTGCCTGTGTCTTTAGGGTTGATACAGCTCAAGGTACTAACAAAATTCATGAGACTGAAAGATAATCTGTAATGCTGACTTGTCCATTTATATTAAAAAAATATCATTTCCAAGCAGATCAGAAGTTTGCGAGAAAGTAAAGGTAAGTGCCATCTCTCTCCTATATGCAAGTCAAGTGTAAGAATTAAGACATAATTAAACGTTCTCAGTGGTTAGTGTCATCAAGTCTGATCTCTTTAGGTTAGAGTCCAGGTTGAATATTCATTTCAGTTAGTCAAGGTACTCTCTCATCTGTATGATGCTGAATCAATACAAATTTTACTCAAATTTTCCTGTTCCAGGATCTATACAGACTACTCTCTTTTTGTGAACAGCCATTTTCTTCACAGGTTGCAATTCAACTAATTAGTTTGCAACTTTCTGTGTCATAATTTCTTTCTAGTAATTTAATTTTATTGAAGATACCTTTCCACATTGGCTGGACTTGGTTGTTTCCAAATCTTCTGATACACATTTACAGACGAGCTTCACAAGTTGTGTTTTCACTCTCAAGTAGCTCTGAGTTTCTTCACCTTACGTTCTAAACACATGAAATTAGCTGTTGTCTATGGGGGTTTCATCCTTTGGTTCTCAAAGTGAGGCCCCTAGGCCAGCATCACTGGCCTCACCTGGGAACTTATTAGAACTGCAATTTCTAGGACTCCAATCCAAACCTAGTGAATCCAAAATTCTAAAGGAGAAGCCCAACAATCTCTGCTTTAATATGCTTCCCAGGTTGGGTGGATGCACATCAAAGAGCCACCACATTAAATTAATCCCATTGGATGATTAGAGTGAATTCCAGAGAGCTGTTAAAATTATTGGAAAAGATCCATTTGCTTAATTAAAAATAAGTTGGCCATTGCCATTAGAGCTTCAAATATTTTGTTCTGTGCAAAAATTGATGTTAATCTTTGTGGTTGGAAAAGCTGGATGAAGGCTGCATGGTACCTCTCTACTGTTTCGACAACTTGCTGTGAGTCTACAATTATTTCAAAATAAAAAGTTTTTTAAAAACTTGAAGATGTATGATTTTTATAATAAAGAGAATTTTACTTTTATATGGAAAGGATAAGATGTTATCATGGCATATAAAGGAGGAATTAATGATGCTTACTAAGCAACCTGTTATATTAAAATCTCTCTGTTTTATACTTCATATCAATGAGAGAGAAAGAAAGGAACACATGAGTTCCAAAGATACAGTGTCTACTTGGGAACGGCATGACAAACCTTACACAATTAAATTGATTTTTCTTGAATTAAAAAATTACTCAGAATATGTGATTATATTAACAAAAAGTTCTATGATTCATGGATATCAGAGCTTCATTCACAAAAGTAGAGACATGAGCTGTATAGATTTTCATTGACATGCTTGTGCTTCAAAGGATAAAAATGACCATGTGTTAGAGATTGGGTTTTGCATTAGCTCAGGTCTGAGAAGCAGATGTCAAGACAGGATTAGACTTGTGAGAAGTTTATTAGGGGCAATGCTTGTGAAGATAAAGGGGAGGAAACAGAAGTAGGCAGGGAGAGCCATCAGACCACAGTGTAGGTCTAATACTTGTGGACCATGAGGGGGAAGAAAAGGGGATTGGAGAGGAGGTTCAGGCTATAGGGGTTTAAGTTAAGTTTTGGCCATTCCAAAGGTGGAAGTTCTGAAGTGAAAAGTTGCCTTGTAGATTAGTCCCACATGTGGCAGCGATGGGCCTGTATTATAGTCCCTCTGTATTTGGTTACTAGCTGGAAGCAGCCAGGGGACTTGTGGCCTCAGCTCCAACACTGAAGTAGATCAAAGGGCTGAGCTGTCCATCAAACTCTCCACCCTCCAAAGGGAGGCCTGAGGGGTACATTTTCATGGCTACTGGAATGTTAAACAAAGTGATTTCAAAAACATAAAACATAATTATGAAAACAGTATATGCTCTGTCTGTTCAAACTATGTCGATACCAAGCCATGGTGTCATATTTCAGGTCTTCCAAATCATCTTTCTTATACTTGGAAATCTCAGAAATGAATACAGCAAATGACAACAAAGGTATTTTTTAAGGAATTCAGGGTTAACATTTTTGAAAATATGGTTTGAGACAAGAATACTCTAATGTATCAGAGGATAAAAATTAATTAAATAGCTCTCATGAATCTGACATTCATATGGTATGCTATACATTGCATACCACAAGCCAGGTCTGGCAGTGCCTGTAAGAGCAAAGCTACAGATGCTTTCCAGAGCTCTCTGATGAATCCAGATGTTCAACATAGCAGCCATTAATGACCTTTTGGTTTGGTTTTGATTAATAGACTTTGTGTTTTAGAACAGTGTTAAGTTTGCAGACAAATTGAGTGTAAAGTGCAGAGAATTCACAAATACCCCTTTCCTTGACTGCACCCCTCTAATTTCCCCTATTATTAATATCTGACATTAGTGTAATGCTCTTATTTTATTTTATTTTATATTATATTTTTTAGAGGGCAGTGTCACTGGCCCTCATATGTGGGATCCGAACCGGGGCTGCCTGGCATCCCAAGCCAGCTCTTAATAACCACCGCACCACTCGGCCGGCTCTAGTGTAATACTTTTGAAGAGACAATATTGAGACATTATTATTATTAACTAAAGCCCATAGACTACATTTGGATTCACCTATTTGTGTTGTGCATTCTATAGGTTTTGACAAATGTATAGTGACATGTATCTACCATTACAGTATCATATAGAATAGCTTCATTGCCATAAAAATCTTCTGTGCTCTATCTGTTCATCCCCATTCTCCCCTCCCCACAAACCCCTGGCAATCATTGATCTTTTTACTGTCTCGATAGTTTTGCTCTTTCCAGACTGTCACATAATTGGAATCATGTAGTATGTAGCTTTTTCAAACTGGCTTCTTTCACTTAGCAATACACATTTAAGGTTCCTCCTTGTCTTTTTAACATTCATTTAAGGGTCTACATAAGTTGAAAGTTCATTTCTTTTTATCATTGTATGGTTGGTTTATTCGTTCATCCATTGAAGGACATCTTGGTTGCTTCCAAGTTTTGGCAATTATAAATAAAGCTGTATAAACATTCAGGTGACAGGGTTTCTTTGTTTGTTTTTGTTTTTAAACACTTTTGGGTAAATACCATTACGCTTTTAACTCATCTGGATAAACACCAAGTGTGAGTGCTGGATCATATGTTGAGAGTATGTTTAGTTTTGTTATGAAACTGCCAAAATGCCTTCCAAAGTGGCTGTACCGCATTAATAACTTTTTTGTAAGACAATCATTGAGTGGCCCCTTTAAAAAGCACAAATACCTTTGTAAAATCTTATCAACTTCCCTATTAGGGTGCCAAATGTGATTGTCTCTTCAGGCAGTAGAAGGAAATAATAAAGCAGAGAGGGCAGGTAAAGAGTTTCTCTACTTGACTCAAGAGACCCCCAAGCCTTTTTAGTGCAAAACAAAGCTTTAATCACAAGTGGGGATCTCTGAAAAGAACTTAGTGTTTATGCTTATTTCCACCTCAACCTCAGCTATTAATTAACATCCTTTTGGCAAGTAAACTTTGAGACCCTGGCCTGAGTCAAAACTTGTATTTCCAAAACTTTGTGAACAATATTGTTGGCAGTTTCTAAATATATGTTCACCGAAAATAACAACAGAAGGGTAATGCTGGATTGAAGGGAAGGTATTAATTTTCTTCTTCTACCTTTCAGTCATTGAGGATAGGTTTTAAATCCTTTCCCATCCTCTTAAAAAAAGATCTTTACAAAGAGAAACAGATGGTCTACCCCGCCTACCACACCTGTTTTACTGGTTACTCTTAGTCAAATCTTCAGACACAAAAGACTCATACCAATTTACTAAAAATACTGCATTATTGTAGTTCATGTTCTCTACAGAGTATAAATGAACTGAGGTGTTTTCCAGCTTTCTTAAAGTACCATTGTCATTAGTAAAAGGAGATTTTACTACAAAAGTAGGAAAAATCAACTGCTTTTTGTTCAAACTATAAAAGTAAAGCATATTCAGTGTAATAATTTTAAGAATGCAGAACAATATTAAGAATATGATAAAAACCACCCCAGGTTTCAGCACCTAGAGATAATTACAATTAATAGTTTGGATAACATTCTTCCAGATGTCTCTCAACATATGGACTTATACAATTAAGATAATACTACATATGTTGCATTGTAATCTGCTTTTTTTTTTTGAGGGCAGTGTTCTGGCCCTCATATGTGGGACCGAACCAGGGCTGCTGGCTTCCCAAACCAGCGCTTAACCACCGCGCCACTCGGCCAGCCCGTAATCTGCTTTTTTAAACCTGAATTATGTTCTGTACATCTTTCCATGTTAAATATAGGCCTAATTAATCACCATCCTTTTTTATGGCTGTATATTATTCCATTGTATAGTTATAATTTATTTTACAAATCTCTTATTGATTAATAATTGGGTTATTCTAATTTCTTGGTTTGATATGCAAAGACCATATAAAATATTCCTGAGCATTTATTTTATTATTCTTGAGATAAATTGCTAGTACTATAATTATCAAGTTAAAGCTTATGTAGTTTTTTGAGATTGCTATATTTTGCCAAATTGCCCTCCAAACTTTTGTACTAATCTAACTCCTACCAACATTAGATAAGAGTTGGCATTTTCTCACCAACTCACCAACCATGGGCATTTGATAGGTTAAAAAAAAAAAGTACTTACTGTTGAAAAATTGTATCACAATGTTGTATCTACTTATATAATATTTCTTTAAATCTGAAGTAAAGCATATTTTCATTTATCGATTGGCCATTTATATTAATTTTGTCCTTTGCCCATATTTCTATTAGATAGTATTTTCCTTGTTGTCTGAAGATCTCACTATATATTAAACTGATCAAAATGAGTTTGGCGAATTTCTAATGTAGTTACTTTTTTTATGTTTTTGTTTGGAAGCCTCAGATTTTAAATTCTATCCGTAAATGCACAGGCAAATTATGAGAATTCTATTAAGAAAAAAATTACATAGGGCCGGCCTAGTGGCACGTTGGTTAAGAGCTGGCTTGGGACGCCAGAGGCCACGGTTCGGATCCCACATATGAGGGCCAGTGACACTGCCCTCTAAGCTAAGATGGTCACCAACAGCTCCACCTGGAACTGGGCTGCTGTGATTCCCCGGGACGGCATAGCTGCAGCCCCTGCTGCAGTGGGCTGCCATAGGCTACAGTGAGTGGACAGCAGCCGGTGTGAGCTGCCAAGAGCCACCGTGAGCAACCGTCCAGAGGCCGGCGACAAATCTGCCTCACCTGAGGAAGAGCATAATGACGATACCAACATGGGCCAGTGAAGCATGTCCTCCACAACTAGATTGAAGAACAAAAGGACAATAACTTGTCTGTTCCCCTTTGCCGGTTCCCCAATGTGGTTCTCCTCCTCCAATTCCCCAATAAAATCTTTAAAACAAACAAACAAATAAAAAAAAACACATATTGCTAGGATAAAGTGATTAACAAGGTTTATTTTCTACTCGCAAAAGAGAGTTGTAAAAAGTAATTTCAAATAGTCATTACCTGACAAATTCAGTTATTCACTAGCAGTGAAAATCAAGGCAAATCAAAGAATACAAAATGAATTCACGTCTGCATACATACTACTTTCAGTTCATAGTCCCTGAAAATTGTTCTTTTTCACTCTAAAATAGTAATATATAAGGTCTACTCTCTGGATCATTTACAGAAAAGAAGTGGAACTCAAGAAGTAAATTAGCATACAGCATGCTCCTTTTGTGAAAATCGTGGAGCCACCTGCATCCCCAGTTATACTTTAATTAGGTACTCCACATCACACTGGGGAGAGCAAGCCACCCTAAATTAATACTTTTCCACTGTTTCCTGAGGAACATGATAAATTTCAGACATCTACTCAACTAAGTCTACAGGTTTTACAGTACTCCAGAGGCTCTAAAGAATGTAATGTACAGGCAAACGATAGCTTTTTTTATTCTCTCTGAGTCCGGAAAATACGTAGGTGCCACCTTCCCAGGTTTGCAGAGAAGAGTAAGCTATCAGAGAACGAAAATATAACATATATGTTTTTGTTGCTATTACATAGATTCTTTTTTGTTGTTGTTGTTAATGTTTTAACCCATCAAGGCTGTAATAGAATATATGCAGATTTCATGTATGGAAACAATTTGACCTAAATTCTAGGTCATCATGAATCAGATCCACAACAGAATTTATTTGCCTTTTTCCCTGTAAAAAGAACATATCTCATGGAAAGAGGAAGCGTCTTATTTAATCTGGTTCTCCTTTCACCCCTTGCAGTGGAAAGAATGAACTCTTTACTCAATGTGTATGTCTGTAACACAATCCTCTGCTTTTGAAAGGCATAGGATCATTCATGCGTGTCAAGCCAAAACTATGACAGAATGAAAAATAAAGTGCAAATTTCTTCTTCCTCTATTCTCATTGCCTTTTAGAGAAAGGATGGGGGATGCCAAACATTTATATAAAATCAGAATAAAATGTGATTTTTTATGTGGGTTTAAAATCCTGTATCGTTCATGTGTTCACTACGGGTTTTATGAGGATATATTATTTCCTAATTAGATTGCAAACTCCTTTTGGGCAAGGCCTTAACTCATAATTTTCTTGTATTCTCTCACAGAATAGCCAATGAGTATTTGTTTATAGATTGCTTTGCAAGGCTTTGGGGAAATGAGCTAAAAGTATCTAAAATTGCGTGACACAATTTATTCATAATAAAAGAGTGCCTTGAAGAAGATATTATAAATTCTATTAAAGAATTCTGCAAGACAGGGTTTATTTCAAAAGAATTAAATAAAGACATGTTTAGTAGTTTTCATACAGTGTAGTGACTCTCCACTGAAAATAGGCTGTTACATATTCTGTATGTTCCGTGTGTGTTTGGGTTTTTGTGTGTATATTAATTCCCTGCCAGGGTGGAAAATCAATTTTAGTCCCAGTCATGATAAATAATCAAGATGAAAAACATAACATTTTATAAGGTTGATTCCTAGGTAAGAACACATTATTAGAAACCTTTATTTTTCCTACAGAAATAACAATCAAAATGGAAAATTGACCATCAGCCATTTGTTCTTCCATAAGACTGTCTGTCAGTAGACATATCTCTAAGGTTAAACTGGAATTTCAAGTTGTTATCCTCCCTTTTTAACCATAACGCTTTATATTCAGAGGACCCAGGAGCAACTGTGTTCTTGAAATACACACCCACACGCCTACACTTACTTGTAGATAAAAGGTGATTAAAAGACATTTACTGCATGCATTCTTTTTACAGAAGTGTTTCATTTAGGTACTTATATAAATCAGTCATTTGCTGAAGTTTTAATAATGATTTGCATCAATGTCATTATCCTTTATGGATCTTTAATAATGGAAAAAGATATGGAATGCTGTTTTACATAATAATCATAAATATATTTTAATGCATTTTTATTCTATAATAGACTATTTTCAAAAATATCTACATTAGTCTACATAATGAATTATGAGTCAATTATGCATGAAGTAGGTTGACCAGATTTAAACACCAAAATTTCTAAAGTAAAAAATAGACTGTGATTTTTATAACTACTATAGGATAATATGATTATTTCCAAACATATGTTTTAGTGGTCAGAATTTTTTTTAATGGGAGTGTACATGGCAAACAGAAAAAAGTAGTAATAAAATGAATGATTTGCAAGTAGTTTATTCTCTGTCAATTAAACAGATTCAGTTTTTCTGTTACCTTACAATAAATATAATGATATTAATATTTACTATTCATTTACCATCAGGTGCTGTGCTAGTTTGCTGAATCCTTACAACAATAATATGAATAATTTTTATTTTATTTTTTTTAGCTGAGCCATCCTGCTACCTGTTGGCTGCTCAGCTTGGGCTGGGCATCAAACTGCTGTTGCTCAGAACTCAGCTGGCACTCTTGAGCGAGCTCTTAACTAACTGAGCCACTCGGCCGGCCCCTGAAGTAGGTATTACTACAGCCACTTCACAGATAAAGAAACTGAGACTTAGGAAGGTTAAGTAACTTGCCCAAGGTTTCGGAGGACCAGCCTCCGCTGACCAGGGTTCAAGAAGGTGAACATGGTGTTGGCGGTTAATGAAAGACAGAAACTGTTTGTTGCAGTAAAAGACAGAAAATGAGGGAGGAAAATAAAGAAGGGAGACAGTGGAGACACCGGGGGAGTTAAAGAGAAAAGTGTCACACTTTATTACAATAACATGTCCTTTTTATAAGGACTTTTGACCATTATCCAATTACAAGTTTAAGTTCCACATGGTCTTGATGTATTTTTCTCTTAAGACCTTTAGTCCCTATAATTGTTCTCCTTAGGGCACACTGTGACCTTTTCTATAATCCCATCTATGATAATCTCTTTATGACCCAGACTCAGTTTCTACATAATCTGTAATCCTGGGTGTGAATACTAAAGAGAATCTCACTTTTGATATTTAATTTTGGCTTAACTGTACCTAAAGTTCTCTCAAGACTTATCACAAACCTTAACAAAACATACATTTTGTAATAAAAACACAGGCTTCAAGGGAATACAAATTTGAGGAACACATGTCTAATCAACAGTACTTTCAGATTCACCAAGCCCACTAAAGTCAACCTGCATGCCCCTCAATATTGGGCTACACGGCCCTCAACACAAGGTCACAGAGCTAATGAGTGGCACAGCTGAGATTCAAATCTAGCTGCACTAGCTTCAAAGGCTCTGCCCTTAGCTTTCATTAATTACTTCAAAAAATACTTACTGAGGGATGGCCAGTTAGCTCAGTTGGTTAGAGCACAGTGCTCATAACACCAAGGTTGCTGGTTCAATACCTACATGGGCCAGTGAGCTGCTTCCTCCACAACTATTAGATTGAAACAACTTCTTGACTTGGAGCTGGTGGGTCCTGGAAAAATACACTGTGCCCCAGTATAAATAAATAAATAAATAAATAAATAAATAAATACTGAGCATATGCTGTGTGTCAGGCACTCTACTAGATGCTGAGAATAAAATAGTCAACTAGAAAATTCCTGACCTCAATGGGGCTTAGCAGGAGAGACAAGTAGCAAAACATTAGACAAGTGACAAAAATTTTACTTGTGGGAAGTGCAGGTGTACATCTCCTGGGAACGGAGTGTTGCTGAGTCAGTTGGTTCTCCCGCCATCTATGGGTCACCTAAGTTCATGCAGCATCCCCTGTGATGTTCTGCTATCCTGCCCTGGCTCAGTCTCAAGGAGCCTGAAGTAACAGAATACAGATAAGTATCTGATTTGTGTTACTGACATATCAGCTGGCTCATCCCTCCAACCATAAAGGAAGTGAGAGGGAGACAGGCCTGGAGGGATGACCCACATTCCCTAACAGAAGCTTGCTGACAGCCTCAGGACTTGGCCAGACTGGACTCACACCTACCTGGGGGACAGGGTCAGACTTTTAAATTTGTACACCAGGACAGATGGCTTTCAGTTGATGAAGACAAGCTGACTAAAATCTCATTCATTGCTTATTTTATGATTTTTTTTTGGGGGGTGGGGGTGCAGGGGAGAACATTTTGGAATAAGTTCCAATTGCATCGTGTGGCAAGGGCCATGCCTCTCAGAACATTGTCAATCAGACTCCTGGGCCCATTTTAACCTAAGACTGTTTCTTCCTCCCTTGAAGGATACACCACATGACATCAACAATACACAGGATTGCTTCTAATCACTTGACTGAACAGGTGCCATATATATATATATATATATATATATATATATATATATATATATATAAAACTGGATGTCTCCCTACATAATTTCCATTAGTAGACTTTAAAAACAGCCTTTACCACCAATAAACTAAATCCAAATGGTCTCCATGTGTGCTCTAAATATTAGTACCTTTGTACTATTTCAGTTTGTATTAGTTTGCTATGGCTGCCATAACAGCGTACCACAGACTGGGTGGTTTTAACCACAGAAGTTTATTTCCTTACAGTCCCAGAGGCTAGAAGTCCAAGATCAAAGCGTTGTTACTGTTGGTTCCTTCCGAGGCCTCTTTCCTGGCTTGTAGATGGCTCTCATCTATCTCCCTGTGTCTTCAGATGGTCTTCCCAGTGTGTGTGTGTGTGTGTGTGTGTGTGTGTGTGTGTGTGTGTGTTTGTGTGTGTCCTAATTGTTCTCTTCTCATAAGAGCACTGGTCATATTGGATTTGGATCCGCCCTAATGACACTATTTTAACTTAATTATCTTTTTTAAAGCCCTGTTTCCAAAAATAATCACATTCTGAAGTATAGAGGAATTAGGACTTCAACATATGAATTGGGGGAAGGAGGGGGACACAATATGTCCCATAACAGGATAGTTAACAAAGTATGGGGTATTCTCAGTCCAGCCTATCACTCACTCAGTTATAGCCAATAAAGGTCTATGGTAACTCCTCAACTCCTAATAGCTGCAAAGGTTGGCCTCAGGGCAACACTGGAATCTTCTCCCTACCCCTTTACAAAGAGGACAGCTTCCTTTAGCACAGTGTTTGCTAAGAGGGGTGTACACCACTGGACAGGAAGCTAGGTGGTATAAATAAAGCTGAATCACATAGTGAAAGTGATTCAATTCCCTTTCTGTCCTGAGGAAGTCCTTCCGCAGTCTGGGTTTGCCAGTAATGTTTTAAACACTTGCTAGTTCCTCCCTTTCCATTCCCTCCCTTTTTTCCCCTAAATGAATAGAAATCAGGCCTCAAGCTCAAGAGCCTTTGGCATGCGAAAGCATCTAGTCCTCACTAAATACTATTTTTGTGGTCTGTTTGTTTTTATTGAATCATGAGGTCACCTACCATTTCCATTTGTGGTAAGTGATTCTGTTTTCCAATTAAAACCATGATATGTTTTTCATTTACCATGACAAATTTAAGTTAGGAAAAAGTAAGTTGAAAAAAATATATGAATGATAGCACAGGTGGTAAGCAGACATGGAAAAACCATGAAGGTGGTTTACAGGGGGGCTGAGGTCTGAGAAATGCTGCTCTAACATGTAAGATAAGCAGAAATATTGGTCTTACTGATTCTTGAGTTGTCCACTCCTTAGAGCAATGATTCCTCAAGCTCTATCCTGAGCCTCCACTCTAAATACTAGTGTGGTGAACAATTGCGGACAGGGGCCTGGTCCACTCCCCAGAGTGAGTGTCTTCTCCTTGGAGCCCCTGAGGAGACAGAATGGAGCAGAGCTGCCTTTCTGTTTTGTTGTCCTGAAAACTGCCATAACAAGTATCTACACAAATCTCTATGCACAGAACAGGGGTGTACTCTTTGGAGCCTTTCCCGTTTACTTCTGTCCCAACCTTGACATTGGTAAGGCCCTCATCTTAACAAAGGAGCAATTACACAGGAGTTTAGTCCAGACACTTGTAGACAGAGCAACATTTCTTTTTTTTTTTTTTTTTAAAGATTTTATTGGGGAATTGGCGGAGGGGAACAGAGTTGGGGAATTGGGGAAGGGGAACAGACAAGTTGCTGTCTTTTCGTTCTTCAGTTTAGTTGCGGAGGATGTTGCTTCACTGTTGGTATCGTCATTGCGCTCTTCCCGGATGAGGCAGATCGGTCTCTGGCCTCTGGATGGTCACTCACCGCGGCTATTGGCAGCTCACGCTTGGCTGCCAGCTGCTCACGCTGGCTGCGGGCCACTCACTGTAGCCTATGGCAGCCCACTGCAGCAGGGACTGCAGCCCACACCATCACCGAGGCTCGCACAGCCCAGCTCCAGGTGGAGCTGTTGTTAGCTGTAGAGGGCAGTGTCACTGGCCCTCATGTGGGATCCGAACCGGGGCCGCTGGCATCCCAAAACCAGCGCTTAACCAATGCGCCACTCGGCCGGCCCGACAGAGCAACATTTCTGACTTAGATCTCAAAACTTTGGGAAATTCCAGTACATATATGATTCATAAATCTTTCCCAAGAGTGTTCTCTCTCTCTGTCACACTTTTGTTTTTTAATTTGGAGTTTTTGTCTTGCTTCCTTACTGAATTTTTGATGTAGTGCTAACTTTAGGATTCAGGTAGCTCAAATAGGAGGCTAGTCTTAGGCTTGTGTTGGACATTCTAGTTTTGTGAAATGTTTTATCTGCAAGACTAAAATATCTCTGACATCAAGATTGGTTAAATAATCTATTGTATAACTGTAGGATGGTTTTAGAAGAATTATTAGTGCATGGGGAAAATGCTCAGAGTATATTAAACAAAGAGAACAGTTTACAAAACAGGATTTCTGGCAAAGAACTAATTTTTGAAAGCATTGTAGATACATATTACAGCAGATTCATGTATAATTGGAAGACTATGCCATATGTTTCTTTAGCTGGAGAGGTTATGAACATTTTAAAATTTATTCTTTATACTTTTCTACATGTTCTTGGTTTTCCACACTTAATTTTTATTTTGTTTAAAATTTGAAAAAAATATTAAATTTAAAATAGAGCTCATGTTAAAAAAAAAAAAAAAAAGAAAAATGTTCTCCTATTCAAACTTTTCTAAGATCAGTCTCTATCATCTAAAACGTTGACCACTGCTGGCCAGCGCTCTTTGAGAAATTTCTTTTGCCCTCTGCTGAGAAAGGGATAGTAATGCTACTATTACTCCTGAACCATTCTCTACCGATAGACATGGTCTTAGGTGAGATACAGGGTCAACAAAACAAGTTTGGCTGATTTCCTTAGCATTAGGTTAGTGAAATCATTTTTTTTCCCCTTGAAGAGGTTAAAAAAACACTAATAGGTTTTTTTTTCCACAGAATTGTGAAACTAAAACAGCAAGTGAAAAGAAGCCGACACCAGGATGAAATATCAATAACCAGATATATTATTTTTCTTCTTTACAGACATTTATTTTGGCCCCTCGCATTACAAAGCTATATATATCTATGGCAATGGTTCTCAATCTTTTTAACCTCATGATCCATCAGATCCAACATGGCTCCTAAGAGTAACTAATCTTCAATGGGACAAGAAAGCAAGCCTGATACATGTGCATATCAGAATGAGGAGGGGAATTTTACTGGGATAAAAAATATTCCCTAGATGCTTCTGATATCCCCGCTCCACTTTGATAATTACTGCTCTATAATATTTCATTGCCTTGTATTGAATAGTTAGATCAACATCATAGGCAGCTACTTAATTAAAACAAAACAAAACAAAACAAAAAACTTCACTGTATTCTGCTAAACACTAACAGTGCTACTCCCTTCTCCCTTCTTAACCCTAACTTTCTTTTACGTTTTCACAGCCCACATGCTTCAGGGAAAGATGGCTTCCTCTCCAGCCTCAGAGGTAGGCCCAGTTGGTTTATAGGTAATCTCAACTCCTTGAGACAGTGAGTGGTTTAGAAACAGGGCCCAGGCAAGGCAGCTGTGGCATTCCCATGACCACAGGGTTGTTCAGAAATGCGCATGACAGTCAAAGTGAGCCAATGAGATTCTCACTACTTAGAAAGAAAAGCCCTTCCTGTGAGGAGAAAGCCCCCAGAAGAGACATGCTCTTTCTCTGGAAGTCATTTTGTACTGTTCTGAAGGCCAGGACTATGACAGCCATTCCCAGTGAGGGAAGTTGTCTCGATAATGAAACAACTCAGAGTTTAAGACACAAATGGGATTGCACCAATCCTGAAACCTTTCCTACTTCTAAAGTGACAGTGCATCCATTTCCTTATTCTGTAAACCAGTTGGGGAAAAGTTTTACATTTTTTTTGCAGCTGAAAGCATACTAATACTGATACAATATACTTAATATTGAATAATTCTTCAAAATACAAGTTTATGATTTTAATGTGAACTGAGTTTCACTTCATAGATTGGAATGAATAGGGAAAGATAAGTGACTTTTGCCTCTGTAACTATTGATTTAAGTTAATCACCTTAAATACCATCTTAAATATTAATTCTAAAGGTTTCCATTAAAGACAGAATAATATGCCTGGCTACAAGAAATGAGGGTTTATGGTAATCACAAATGCCAATGATTTTAAAGCAAATCTCAGTAATAAAATTTGTGCTTAAACTATGTTTTACCTATAGTGTCCTTGAGATCTAATCTTAAAATATCAATGCTGATAAAAGTAATTAAGATAGATTTCTTTGTGAATAATTTATTCATCACATCATCAGGTTGAAGGCTTACATTGAAGAGAGATTTCAATAACTATTTATAGTATCACAAACATAACCCTTATGTATTTAAAAAGTGGTATCTTTTCAGATAATTCATTCATTTCTTTAAATTTATTGAAATATTTTAAAATAACAGTAAAATTATTAAAATAAAAATAGATCAACATTTAAAAAAAGAACTCAAAAAAATAAAAAATAAGAAAACTCACCTTTTCCTTCTTTGGTAAAATCATTTCATATTTTGTTCTATAGCATGTATATCTACAAAATCTGTATATTCAAGGGTGTGGAAAGAAGGGCAGGTGATAAAAAAAACAGATGAAAGATACTCCACATTATTATTTTGTAGGAGAAATGTAACTGCATTGAAACTGTATGTTTTTGGAGATTACTTAGGTGCCAAAATAATTGTGGAAAACCTATGTTACATTTTGATAGAAGACCTTCTACCCTTGAAAGATGCTTATTTTGAGGTTCCTACTTTTCTCCACTGAACTCAGCAGTATTTATTTTGCAGACTACAGATCCATAGGCCTTTGCCATCCACCCTCTATTATTTACTTATATTTAATTTGCTAGATTCATACATCCCTACACATTATAATAGCGTGTGGCCACAGAGGAAATAAAGTATTCAGGCTAGCTGAATATTGATGATCTAACTTTAAATTGATTTCTATTTTGCTGACATAGGAAAGGAGGAAAAAGAAATAGCTATGCCAAAAGAGAAAGCTCTTAAATTAAGGGAAATGTATTACATTAACTCTATTCTTTTTTGCAAGTGGAGGTTTATGTTTGAGATTTTAGATGCAAAGCAGTATGTGATAAGATCCAAAGAACTAAAAGGAACTACTTTGTAGGTTCTATTTCTTAAAATCTAAAACATTTTAATCCAATAAGACTTTGTTTTGGAGGTGGGGGGAAAGACTTACAACAAAATATCTCAATGAGTGAAATTCTGACCAAAGCAAATAATCTATCTTTGAATATAGCCAAGGTTGATTTGGGGGAAGTGGAAGAAAGGGGAGCGTGAAATATTTTTGTCTGATTACTGGGTCCTAGATTAAAGTATGTTGTTTGATTTAAATGGATTTAAAGAGAACTGCTATGACGTTACACCGTTCCATATCAAAATGATAACATTAGGCACCCACACTCATGAGAACAAGGTTTGCTAAGGAGAAAGCTAATTGATCTAGGCAGAACACTAGGGGAAAAGACAAGAAGAAAAGAAACCTGACCACATATGTAAAATGAGCGCTCCCTGAGCTGTACTCTTAGAAGAGGTAAGTTACCTGTTTGGATGGGATGGTAATTGGGTCCATTGCAATGCATTTGTTATACCATTTAATACTTTTTAAATGGAAGCAAACTCAAGCCCTGGAATGTCTGCTCAGTTTTCCTAAACGTAGAAGCTTACTTTAATTTAAAAAAAGAAAGAAAGAAAGAAAAAGAAAAATCACCAGTGAACTTGACTGAGTATAGATATATGATAATTTTTTTTTCAATTCCTCTGATTAAGTTCAGAGGTAAATTTTCCAAGATAGACAGTGATGTGAATTCGGGTATTTGAAATTTGAAGAAACTCCTGGGAATCTTATGGTTCTCGTTTAGTCCAGTTAAGAAACAGGAGAAAGTGCTTGAAAACCTCTGATTTCGACATTTAAGAAAACTGAGGTAAAGTTTGACAAAAGCATAAAGCTACTAGCCAAATATAACAAAATAATATTACAGCATTGTATTTTGAAGTAATGAATATTCCAAGAAAACGTATATAATATTTTGATAAATTTAATTTATAATAGAGGACATTCGATAAACATATCAGGTTAGGTTTAGAGTTCATCTACTGGCTAAAATCTCTTATAGTTCTGTTCATTCATTCAACAAATATTTATTGAATGCCCATTGTGTGACAAGCACTATTCTAGACCCAGGGGATAGAGAGTTGAACAAACAAGGTCCCTATCTTATTAATAGATTGCACTTAATTAATAGATTGCACTTCATTGGACTTGTGCTATTAATATAATGACTTGTCAATTTAAACAAGAATTTCGGATGCACTGTATCAAAATGGTACTAAAATTCCTAACAAGAAAATAATGAAAAAATAACAAAAAAAGTCATTTTAACTTCAGCCTGCTAAATAGATATCACTTGGATGTGTTCATATTCCTTGATAGAGATAACATAAACCAGTTTGCTAATAAACACTGCCTGGATGGTGGACAAAAGTATAATATCCCACATCCTACTACAAAGCAGGTGTTATTTAAATAAGAATTATTATAACTTGCTGACAAACACAAACTTTAAAAAACATATTTAAATAATCCTCTCCTTGTATCTATGAGTATTGCTTTAAATTCCGCAGGAATCTAGTTTTTAAAATATTTCTTTCCAATTTTGAGTACCCTTCTCACTCCCTAATGGAGTTACTCTCTCTGCTTGTCAGGCTTCTTGTGGCACTGTCAATGAGGACATTATTAATGAGTCATAGAGGTTTAATATTATACTCATATATTTCTTCTTTTTCTTTGTTTTTTTTTTTTTCCATGAAATTTTCCTCTTCCTCCCCTTAACACTTGCAGGAGAATCATATTTTTCGAACTTAACCCTCTCACTCTCATCCCTGGTATCCCTGCAAAATCATCTGTTCAGAGTCATCTTAACTTTTGGGCCTTTTCCCAAAGCATCACTGTAAGTCTTTTTTTTCTCCTCTAGTTCAATAAATCAATTTCTTTCCTGTTGTTAAAAAGTTTCTGAAATCAAAGAGATTACAAAGTGCTTCTTAACGTGTCAGAGAACAACGGGGGAGGTGGGAACAAGACAATCTTGCACCTACATTTCTTCATCTGAACCAAATTACTTATTCACTTTTGTCTTCTACACATGTAGCAATTATGTCTTTATTACTCTCTATCACTGGTGCAGACATAATTCTAACATTGTAGTAAGTTTAACTTTATTTAACAAGAATTTGTTAGGCCTCTACTACAAATTTACTCAAGACACTCTTGTAGGCACTAGAGATATGACAACGAACAAAATAGACATGTTCTCTAACTTATTTGTGTTTACATTTACTGATTTTTGGAAGATTATATATTTCTGGTTCATATTAGGGTGAGTCAGTCAATGCTTATATTGCAGATTCTTAGCCAAAAACTTTTAAAAAAAATCACTGTTTCTATCTTGTATTACACTCTTATCTGGTACATTAATCATTTTTATGATAAAAAGGCAATTAACATTTGTAACAACATATAGCATATACTAACATTCTCTTATCACACTCAACAATCCCAGGAGTACCTCTCAGCTTGATATCCAACCATTTAAACTGGGAGTAACTCAGAACATGGAACTCAAACTTCATTCACTTTATTGAGATGACAATTCCAACATATAATTAGAATAACTTTACAACCCCATGGAGCATTATGCGGAAGTAACACATTACTTCCCACAGACATTATATTTCCCCCTTTCACTATTGCAAATAGCTTTTAAAGTGAATAGGGCTAAGGAATGTAAGTGAGGAGCTTTTCAAAGGGTCCACTAAGTGTCCTTTTAACTGGAGAGGAGGGTGACATGGATAGGGCTCCATGGTGTGAAGGCTGAAGATGTAGTTCAAAACAAATTTCTTTGAAGTGTTATGTTTTATCTTAAAAAAAAAATGCAAAATGTGTCTATTTTATCCACATAGTTTCCTGTTTGTTTTCATATACAAGTAATGTTTCAATTTCTTACCATTGACTAACACTGCTGCTCCATAATGTGATACAGGAATTTCTATTCCAGTTTCCTGGCACAGCTCCATGTTCTCAGGTCATATGTGCACTCCTGTTTGAGAAGGCACTCAGAAGCCCTGAGTTTTGCCTGTTAATCAAACTGCTCAAATTATCCAACTTTAGGTTTTCTCTGTTAAAAAGTGATAAAATCCCTGCTTAATGCTCCACAGTGTTGTTGGAAAGATCAGAAGTCAATAGCACATCACTATTATTACTAATAACTGGTTTGTTCAACAATCTGAACTTGGACCAAGGTACAAAGACAAAATGGTACTATTTTTGTCCAATTACTACTTTCAACTGTGCTCCATTGAGTCTTCTTCTCTCATCCATTAATAACAACTTAGACCCCATAGCTTTCTGATCACTTTCAGCTATTAAAATATCAGTTCAGGCCAATTTAATCCAATGTAAAATTCCACCTCATTTCTGTTTGAAATATCATGTCTTCTCCACCCTCCTTGTTCCAATGAAGTTTCCACCTAAGAGATTTAAGATTAGGAAAGGAACGGTATCAACTTTTTCACTCTCTCCCTCTCCTCTCTTTCTTTGGGACCTCTTCTTCTCCAATGAATTGGCGTCAGAGGTAGAAAAGACTGCAAACATCCCTACCGTAGCATGTGTGGTCCTCTCTTGTCTGTTGCTCTTTCTCTTCAATAACCATCAGTCCCTGATACACTCTGAGTGAGTACCAGCTAAATGCTGAGTCTCTCCTGGGACACATATGATTTACTTCTAGGGGCCATTTTGGTGGGATGGGCTTGTGGGGGAGTGGGCTTTCCAATGCAATATATTCTCTTGTGGGAGACCTAACTCAGTTACTTTCGACTCCTTCTAATCAACTGCTTCTGAAACCAGATCAATTTCCATCTCGGACTCTACACCTCAAAGCACCTTGATGCTGCAGTCTCCGTACCTGGTGGCCTGTCCTCTTGGATGTTCCCCAAGGTCCACTCCCTTTTACTCAGCTTGTGGGGAGGAGGAGGAGCACTGCCACTGTCTACGACACGAAGGACCTCAGGCTTATCATCACCACACCTTGGCCCATCATCTTTGAATATAGTGTTAGGTGGGTGCTGGACTGATGGTTGTGGGTAACAAAGCCAGTGTGGTCACCTCTTACAAAGCCTGGGAGACATGTCTGGGCCTTAGTTATCTTGGGTACTCTTCAGAATGAGGAAGATATGACATCTCTTTGTCATCCTTTGGGTCATGAGTGACAACTCCAAGGCAACAAAGTCCCCCCATTCCACATCCTGTTGCCTGTTACACTTGCTAGAACCTGCTTGGAGGTGTTTTATGTACATTTATGCAAATAAAAAGTATTATGTTGGCAGCATAAACGCATATAATCATTCAGGAAAGACAGTTTTGTGGTTTATGCAATTGTCAAGGCATAACGGCTTTGTTATACCACTCGCCAAAATGTGCGACTAAGCTTGCTGGCTACTGGCAGGGGAAGCTGCTTGTGTTATCATTTAGGGAACTTGCTGAGCAGCTGAGAGAGATTTCCACCCAGGCTATATATTTAGAGCCTTCCTTTGAATTCAAGGGACTTTTTTTTGTTTTATTTTGAGTTTTTTTTCCTGTTGTAATTTTTGTTGTTGGATACAACAGAGAGGTAGAGAAGAGTTTTGTACCCTTTGAGTGTACTTGGAATATCAGCATTAACTAAAACCTTCGTGCCAGCGACAGCTTGTGCAGAAGGCTCCTTGTTGCCATTTGATGGGTCAGATATCTATGGGCCAAAACGCTCGTTCAGAAGCCTGGGGAATTTCTCCACCAGACAGTTGAGTAGGCTGGCACCAGCTCTTCCTCCACTATTGGCTTCAGTGTTTCAAAAGGAAGTATTTTTAAAGGGAAAAAAAAAATTGACACACATCAGTCATTACATAATAGGTGAATCAAAGTCTCACAATGTTATAGAGTATTTCTCAGTGTCACAGGATTATAGGGATGGGTCTTTCATTTAAGTCTCTACCTTCTGTTCTACCCTCTGTCCCTAAAGTAGAGCCCTCCCCAGAGTCTCTGCCTCTAGTCTGTGGGCACTTGATTGACGGCACATAGTGTTTCCACAGCAAAACTGAACAGCGTTTTCTGATGGCCTGCAGCCCTTTCTCCACAGTTTCAGAAAAGTCTCCAGCTCTGTCTAGTCTTTGTAGAGCAGGGGGCATTCTCCTATCTTCTATACTTTACCTCAGAGAAAGCCGCTGTGACAGACCCCATGTCAGGGTGGCTCAGAACTCATCCCAGCCTAATGTAATCCCATGAAACTTTGGTCACAAAGTCGGGAGTGCAAGAAATGTTGCTTTTCTTTAGACCCTTGAATTCAGCCTCAAGCTCCTTCTGACAGGCAACAGGCAATTCAAGCTCAGTTGTCACTGGGACTCCTTCCTCCACACACGAAGTGTTGTGGAAAGGTGCTGGGGTTCTCACACAAAGCAAATATTTGGGAAGGGCTTGCAAGCACTTGCCTGTGCTGGTCCCTGAAGCTGTCCATTATCCAAGCCTCCAGGGGCTATTGAAGTCTAGTGAGTTTGTGGATTCTGTGTCAAATTAGGAGCATAAGAACCCATGCCAAGGATGATAAATTGAGATCTAAAGTCTCACTTCCCTAGGGATCCCATGGGTCCAGTCCCTGTTTCTGTCCCCTCCTGAAAATTCTGCCAGGGAATGAAATGTGGGTCCCCATCATTGTCTCATTCATCCCTCTTCCTCCCACTTTTAGGCAATCTCTATTTCTTTTCTTACTATTCTCACTACTCTGTCTATTATAATTACATTAGTGAATTTAGGCCAGAGGTAGCTAACCTGTGACTGTCAGAAGCTTTAGTTTGGCTCATGCAATTTGTGTTATTTTTGTTTTCGTTTTTTAACTGAAATTAGACTTACCAACATTTAAAAATTGGATGAGATCTAAAAATTTACAATTCTAGTTTCTTGGGGAAATTTGGAAAGAACTAGCTTTTACTGCATGGCCGTAACCAGCTGGGGCAGAGAAGGGCCTTTCCTTTAGACAACCACAATGCTTTGCTTCTGCTCAGGCCCGGCCCAGCCCACCTCACTAATCAGTTAACAGCACCTGCTTGACGTGAAGGGTGTTTGACTTTGGGGTGCTCTGCTATGGTCTTTCACAACAGCCAGGGAGAGGGGCTGTTTGGGAGGATATCACCCCTAGAACATATGTATAAGCCAAGGTGAGGGAGTATTAGTAAGATTCTGGTTATCTTTGCAGGACTCAAAAAGCAATGAATCACAAAATAATGCCAGAATAAATTATCCTTCCACATGAACAATAAAAATAGTGAACCATAATCAGAGATTTCATCACAACCTAGGCCTCCCCCAAAGCGATGCCATTTCATCCTGGTAACATCCGTGTGAGGTAAGGACTATTAATCCTATTGACCAATGAGAAATGTGAGGCTCAGAGAAAACTGACTTGGCCAAGTCACAAAGCTTATTAAGTTGTAGACCTTACAATGCAGGTATGTGTGACTCTGCTACTGGGCTACACTGCCTATCTTGCGGTCCTTCTTCTAGGGATTATAGGCACCCAAATTAGTGGCCAGATTTAATGAGATCAGATCCTGTTGAAAGTCAAATCACCTTGGCACTAACTGAATACTATAATAGTTACTTCCTCCAGTCCTGCTCCATCTTCCAGAAGGAGGCTATTTTCCAAACACCTCTCAAAGATCAGATGTGTTAATTTTATGAATCCTGGGGGCTTGCCTTAGTGCATGTGTGTGTGTGTGTGTGTGTGTGTGTGTGTGTGTGTAAATTCATGGAAATAGGAAGCTACCTAATATAATAAGCTTTTAGACTGGCAAACTAATGAATTCAGAATCAAGCATTTAATTAGACTTGCCAGCTTGAATTTGCATGTTTATGGTGTAATGAATCTCACATTGTCTAATAGATAAAAATTTTGTATTTTATTATCATTTACTTATATATTTTGAAACAGTAATTGGTGCTTCATAAACTTGTAACAGAGTTTTTTCTCTCATGAATTTAAGCTAAAATATAAAGACCTATGTTAGAACTGAACTTACTACTGTTTAATATCACATATGAAAGGAAATTTGATTATAGAACAACAAATAAAGAGGCTATACATGCTGATGGAATTATAATTCCATTTCTAGATGAGGTAGATGGGAAATTTCATGTCATTGACTTTGTACAATCTCTTAAAAACAAAACAAAATAAATAACACCCTGCCAACTAGTTGATGACTTTTCAGGGGCTGTGATGAGATAATTTTAGAGTGCTGTAACAGTGTCATTTGGGGGGTAGGGGAATCCAGATAAAGGAAACTATGTGATATTTTACTATGTGAAAAAGATTCTTAGTTAATTTTAATGACTTGTCAAATTTTTTTCTGACCTGAGTTTTATACTCTCTGGCATTCAGTGATGGTTTATAAACTAAATTTTAAGCCCTGCTGGATATCCTAAAGCAAAACAACAAGGTATATTGATGGCAGTTCCTAGTTCTTTTACAACTACTGAGATTGTTTATATAAAAAGATAATAACTATATGGCATTTATTATTTTTAAGTTCTGAACTAAGGAATCATGTATACTTCCATTATATAGCTGAAAATGAGGCTCAAAAAGGTAAAATGACTTCCCTAAGGCCACCTAGCATGTTAATGGCAGAGATAGGTCCCAAACCCTCATCTCCTGGAGTATTCTTTCCATTGGAGACACTGGTCTCATTGCTGTAGCCTCTCTTTGGAAAGAGGAGTTTAATACCAACTAATGTTTTACACCACTGATAACCTCATATTTTGCTTGGTGGTGGTGATCTGTTGGCTAATCTTTCTTAGTGTTGTCAATGCGGACTTATTTACTGGACCTTTCAACAAAGGATATGTTAAATAACAACACTGATATTGCATCAACAAAATTTAGACTGTGGTAAACTATAGGATACATGACCAGTTGCCTCAATGAATTTTCAAGGAAAAAAAAATTACAAAATTGAGTACCTATAGATTAAAGAGATGAGACAGACCAACCAAATGTATTGTATTTTGGAATTTGTTTGGATCCTGATTCCAACAAACCAACTAAAAAACAAATTATTAGCCAATCAAGAAAATTTAAATAGTGTCTATTTAATGGTAGTAAGGAATTATTGTTAATTTTTAGATGTAATGCTGGAATTGTGGTTAAGTATCTAATATTTTAAGATTTTTTAAAAAGTCTATTTTTTAGAGGTACATGTTGAGAGATGAACTGATATGCCGTTTGGGAGTTCTGTCACAATAATGCAACAGGTGAACATGATTGGCCTTTGGTTGGTAATTGTTGATGCTCTGTTCTGGGCACTTGCAGGTTCATATTATTCTGTCTACTTTTGAGTTTGTTTGACATTTTCCACAAAAGAATGCATTATTTAATGATGAACCCAAAATAGATCATTATTTTGATTTTAAATTGCATAATACCTCATTTCAGAAAGGCCTCTGAAGGGGACTGAAAGGGTCTTAGAAGTCATCTAATCCAATTCTCCACATCCTCCTCCTTTACTTTTGGGCACAAAGCGGGTGAGGAGGGGTGGATTGTTCTATCCTCCTCACTCGCCAGCTAGATAACCTCCAAAAGATTCATCCTCTTTCCTAAAGTCTGTTTTTTTGGGGGGGGGCGGGGCAGGGGAATGTAAAGGGAAAAATGTCAGTTGACAGCGTTATTTAACTTTTGGTCTTGATTCGGTACTTGGTTACTTTGTGGTCAGGGATAGAAGAACCTATGCCTTTAATTTCTCTGCCCACGTGACAATGTTTTTGTTTTAGAGTAATTTCTGCTGTACAGGAAATTCTAGGGGGCCTTACGTCACCACCAACAGTTACAGTAATTACCGTATTGACACTACTTGTTTTTAACGCGTACACATTTGAGGTGCGGCCAGGAAAATTCAGGGATTTTTAGAGTTCAGACTTAAGTTATTGTTTTTTTGTGATTTGATTTTTTTTTTTGTTTTTTTTTTTTTTTTTTTTGAGGGCAGTATCACTGGCCCTCATATGTAGGACCGAACCGGGGCCGCTGGCTTCCAAGTGTGATTTGATTTTTAAGCAGTGCCGACACTGGGATCTGAAAGGAGCTAGCTAGCCTTTTTAAAAAATCTCTATTGATATACTTCCCAGGTTGCGTCTGGTGTATAAGGCAGAGAATAAACCAAGCTCACTCCTTTTAGGGGAACTTCAGGCAGCGTTTACTGCAGCAGTGCGCCTGCGCAGCTGGTTCCCATCGACTCGCCCGCCTTCCCTCATCCGACTAGTAGGGGGCGCTGTGAGGTAATGGACTAGTCTTGGCCCTAGGGCTCTAGAACCAAGTGTAAAAGGGCGGGAGGCGAGGCAGGCGGAGGGGCGTTCTATCCTTCCCTGCCCTGGTCTCTATGACCCTTTGTCCTCCAGCCTCCCCGGGCCACTGGGCCTGCGGGCCTGGTTGCTAGGCGGAAGCGGGGCGCGGCGGTGGCCGCTGCGGCTGCCGGGGCGTTTGAACTCGGGCCGCGCCGGCGGCAAAAGGTCCTCAGGCGGCGGGCTCGCCTGTACCTGCAGGCAGGCCTGGCTGGGTGGCAGAGCGGCTTTTGCCTGGAGTCCGGGCAGGGTTAGGAGCTGGGCTGGCGGCCGGTGGCAGGGGAGCCGGGCGCGCTGCTGGAGGCTGCAGGACCGGGCCGCAGAGCTGGGGCCGGACGTCAGGGGCCGGGAGCGGGCGGTGGGCGCCCCGCCGGCAGCCCCGCCGGGGGTCACGGGCTACCCGACACTCACCCGGGTCCCTCTTCCACCCAGCAGACCCCGCCTGGGGGCCGCAGGCCGCGACCATGGTCTCCAAGTCCGACCAACTGCTCATCGTCGTGTCCATCCTAGAAGGTGAGCATCCCAGGACTTGCTTTTGCAACTGCTGCTCCCTGAATTTTAAGAGTGGTGTGGGAACGAGGCTTTGTGAACCTTAAGAACCTTGTCATCTTTGCTTTTGTGGTCCCCAAAGATTTGTTCAAAGTTGTGCGTAACGAGGTCTGTTAGGCAATTGATTTAAAAATCTCTCCAGGGAGTATGAGAGCTATTAAGGTTAGGTGATATTTAGCGTGACTAGCTGTAGCCCCAGAAAGCGTAGAGAAAACGATTTCCCGCAGAAGCAGCATGTCGATGACTTTTCTATGGGAGCTGAACGTGTGCCTGGAAAGCACGTTCTGCTCAGCGACCTCCCGGTAACACCAATTTGCAAGAATGTTCCTTTAACTCGTATACACGTTTCCTGCAGTTTCAGAGTATTGCGGAGGCCATTGCCTTTGCAAGTCTCGATGCAGGACTTACAGGACCACCGTTATCAAGAGGGTCTGTTGTGCACGCCTTAAAGTTTAGTTTGTTGAATGACTGACATTGGCTTATTGGAGACTCATTGAGTGTCAGGCATTGTGCTGGGAATGTAAGATAAAAACAGCCCTGCCTGGTTTTAAAAGCTAAGGGTGTCGCATGGAGAATGTGTCAACAAAATAATTCATCATGGTGAGGAAGGAGGAATGACCATCTCTGTGTGGGGAAGTTTCCCAGAGGAGGTGACATTTATTTGGGTCCTCAAGGATAATTAGGAATTTGTCAGGCGGAAAAAAGGAAGGGGATCCCAGCCAGGCAAAGGGGAGCGCAAAGGGCACTTAAGGTATGGAAAAGCAAGTCATGTTCTATGATGCTGAAATTCAGTGTGGTTGGGGAGCAGACTGCAGAGAAGTGGAGGGTGTAGGTGTTGATAGGTAAATCGAGGACAGGTTATGAATAACATGCAAGAAGCAGCCATGTTGAGTGGGCCAGAGGCACTACTGGCTTTTTTATTTTTTAATTTCTTTTTACATGGGAGGTACTTTGTGGAGACCTGGCCTTTTTTGGGAGGTGAGAGGGAAGTAAACATTGCAAACCTAATATCTGAGTTTTGGAACAGGAGAATGACCAGAAGCCATAGAGAATTAGGGCAGTTTTAACTGTTAGGTTACTGATTGTTTAAAGACATAGGACTAAAATCCCATTATAATTTTGTTAACATAAGGTTTTGGACTTACAACTGTGTGCCCCGTGTTCTCCCTTCAAGGATGTTAGGTTTTGTCAAGTTGGGAAGATCAAGTTAATGTGCAGGATATATTATGTTGTTGTGATATAATATTAAAATTATGTGATATGGGCTGTAAACAGTTTTTGGGGGTGCGTGAGGTTGATAGTTAAAGTGCCTTAAATGGTAAGTAAGCGTTAGATAGATGAGGATAGGAGAAAGTTATCACAGGGGATTGGACAACCCCGGACGGTGTGGCTGTGAGAATGGTGGATGGAACACTGAAAAGGTCAGCAAGATGACCAGGGCAGAGGAAAGGGAATATCATGTTGAGAAGTAAACTTGTATGACTATAGAATGAATAGGTCTTGGAGGATCTTGAAAGCCAAATAATATAAAGAATAGGGAGGTGGAATATATTCCCAAGTAGGATAAATGTTTTTTTTTTTGAAAGCAGTGTCACTGGCCCTCATATGCGGGACCCAAACCGGGGCCGCTGGCTTCCCAAGCCAGTGCTTAACCACTGCACCACTCAGACGGCCCAAGGATAAAGGTTTTTGCAAGATTTTTAGTAGCAGTGTGCAAAGGAGAACCTGAAGTCAGGGATGTCAGTTAGGTGTTGCCAAAAACATATCTAAAACTATAATCCAAACTGTTCCTGTCTTGTGTTTGTATTTCTATTCATCACAGTGCTGTTGCCTCAAGCCAAGAACCTGGGAGTCTTCCTCTTCCGGGATTCCCTCTCCATCCCTAACTTCCAAATCATCACCAAATGTTGCTGATTTTATTTTTAAAACGATAGCAATTGTTTCATATAATCTTTAAATGAATGATTTTCCATTGTTAGTGCCCTGCTTTCAGACCTTCTTTATCCACCTAATCTATTGTAATAACCTTCTCAGTAGTCTGTTTCATAAATGTTTTCTTCTTTTCTAGAAAATATCTACTGTCCACATTACTGTCTGGGGGTACACTTTCTGAAAAGCAAATCTAATTTTCTAAAAATCAGTAGGTGTCCTAAAGGATAATGTCTATAATTAGAATAACATTCCCTTTTTTGGTAGACCACTGACCTACCCTTTCAGTCTCATCTCCCTTCCCTGCCACCTAGTTATATGTTCCCAGCTCTTCAACTATATTGAGCTGCTCGCAGTTTCTTGACTGCACTTCTAGAAATGCCCTTTATTCAAAAGAAAACGATTGGGTTTCTACCATGAGCAAAATTTGGGCCATGTAGTGGATTTTAGGGATGAAAAAGACAGGGTTTCTATTCTCAAGATATTCCTTGTCTTTGGGATGAGGCATGCAGCTGTTTACTTCACTACATAGCTTCCGTTCTCAAGCTTATTGGAGATTATAGTTACACATATGATAGTCCGAAAGTAATAGATTTTTTGACATACATGAAATTCATTTGGGGAATCTAGTGATTTTTTTTAGAGCAGCTGAAAATGAGGTCCAGGAGGAAACCTCTGTGAGTGCTAATTGGGAAAACCCTGCCAAAAGTGGCAAGTTTCCTACTAGTTGCAATAAAAGCCCCAGTGAAGCTTACTGGTTTGCAATCAGGTCTTTCTGACTAGCTTAATTCCTAACTAAGCTTGTACCAGGGTGAGCAACAGCAGGGATGTATTTACTTAACAGTGGTTATAACGCCTTTATCAAGGTTCTGCTCACCAGAACTATAAACAGGTTGGCAGTAAGATTCTTGCTGCTGCTTCCTTAGTTCTTTAGCTTTCTGTTTTCAGTGTTTTAAGTTGGTTTTCCACTACACTCTCTATTCCTTGAGGGAAAGTACTGTGTTTTACTCTGTTTGTATCCTATTATCTGATGTAATACCAGACTCTGAATATGCCTTCAATCAACAGTGAAAGAACTGGGTCATGCAGTACAAATGAAAAGTGATGCGTAAACAGAATATTTTAATGGTTCTTGCAAATACACAACATTGTCCTTAAAAGTAGAATGAATGAATACATACGTTTATTTTTCTTTAGCTAAATTGCAAAATTTTCTTAACCGTGTTAATGGGAAATAATGCAGGTAAATTGATTATTTGATTATTTCCCAACTCTCCAGATGACTGTTCTGTATGAACTTCTATTATAGTAACATCTAAAACTTGGTGTAATCGCATTTTTAACTCTTTATCTCTAAATTGAGATCGTTGCTGCTCAGGGTGTGAACCAAGGACAACACTGTTGACATCACCTGTGATCTTGTTAGAACTACGACTCTCAAGCCCACCCTCAATCCCTGAACCAGTACCTACAATTATACAGGGTCCCTGGGTGATTAATAGGCACATGAATATTTGAGAAGCACTAATTTATAAATTACAGCTTTCAGTTTAATTCATGTTTCTTATGAATCATGAATTTGAGTGTATATGTGAACATGTGTTTGCAAAGTAGTTTGTGGAATATATGATGAGTCAACCACTCTTAACATATATCTGTTTTTAAAATACATGCTAAATGATCATATTTGATTTTCGTGTACTTCTGATTAACCTGTGTAGTCTGTTTTTCCAGGTCGCCATTTCCCCAAACGCCCAAAGCATATGCTTATAGTAGAAGCGAAGTTTGATGGCGAACAGTTGGCTACTGATCCTGTGGACCATGCTAACCAGCCAGAATTTGCTACCGAGTTAGCCTGGGAGATCGACCGGAAAGCACTCCATCAGCATCGGTGACTGCTATTTTCAATTTGTTATGGTCTTTTCAGGCAGCTATAAATAAGTCAATTTATATCTCTCATTAGATTATAGTAATAACAATAATATTTGTTGACTGCTTTTTAATGTGCCAGAAAATTTTGCAAGTCCTTTGCAACAATAATTCATCTAAAAAATCTGACAAACCTTTGAAGCAAGTAATATTATTTCGCTCATATTACAGATGAGAAAACTGGGGCCTAAAAGATTAAAAAGTTAAATAACTTGCCTAAAGTTAGTCAGCTTTATATGCCTTCAATCAACAGTGAAAGAACTGGGTCATGCAGTACAAATGAAAAGTGATGCATAAATAGAATATTTTAATAGTTCTTGCAAATATACAACACTGTCCTTAAAAGTAGAGTGAATGAATACATGTGTTTATTTTTCTTTAGTGGTAGTGCAACTCCAGAGACTAAGCTTTAGTGACTTCACCTAGCTTTTTTTTTTTCCCCTCATGTATGAGAGAAATCCTATCATAATGCCTAACCAATATTAAATATGCTTTGGAATTCATTGTAATTTCTATTAATTTGTTTATTTTTTACATGGCTTACCAAAAATATATACATGTGTATGTAGTATAATTATATAAGGGACTCTTTCTAATTAATTTTACACATTTAAACACTTATTAGCATATAAAGCAGACTTATAGTAATAGCCTCTTATTTATTTCATGAACTCTGATGATGAGAAACAGGTAAGAACACTGATACTTTTATTTTAAAGAGGATAAAAAATATGGTTCCTTGGGAAACACAGAATTACTTTATTACTTGCTCTTTCTGAATACTAAATCAAATCAAAATGCAAAGTTTTAAAAAAATAAGAGCAAGGAAAAATTTATTTTCTTCTATTGCTAGGTCATTCTATGGGTTTTTTTGTAAAGGTGTAAATTCTTAAAGAATATCAAAATTTTGTATTCTTTCGAGTGACTTCTGGACTGTCTGCCTAGACAGAGCTGATGGATGTTAGTGCCTGCATTGGTGGTGGTGTCAGTTGGGTTATTGTCCGGTGGTATCACTCTGAATTTGTAGGCTAAGAAAATAACATAGATAAATGGAATATGTAAATGATGATTTCATGCCAAGTGCAGGTTTTATAGTCATTCCACTAAGTAAAAGTGACAGCAGAATCTAATCAGCCAGTAGAGGGGATCCAGACTCAAAAGAACCCATGCTAATACCAGTTCAAGGTCATGCTTATAGGACATTGTCATGTATTAATTAAATTATTATTAACTTAATTTTAATAGTTTATGATTTTATGGTATTTCATGTCTTAGTTTATTTCTGTTTTTAGCTACAATAAGAGCTGTAAGCATGCATGTAAATTTGTAGTTTTATGTGTGTGACAGTATAACAAAAAATATTTAAAATAAATCTTAAGGACTCATGATAATTTTTGACTTAAAGGAGTTCTGTACATTACAGAAGCTTTTGAAACATTGATCTAGATGACAGCCTCTTAAATGAGAGAGACTAAGACTTTTGACTTGTTTTGTATGAGTACATTACTTAGTTTATATATCTATAAATAGATATAATTAGTAATTCTTACCACTTGAAGAGTTTTTCAGAAAATATGGAATAGATATCGGTTATCCAACAAAATTGTAGTTGTTTTGAAAGTAGTAGGCAGCTTTTTCAAGGGTAATAGAAAGTCAGTTCAATAGTATGTAAAAGCTGTTTTATTTATTACTTAAGTTTTTATGTTACAGGCTACAGCGTACTCCTATCAAACTCCAGTGTTTTGCCTTGGACCCTGTATCTTCAGCCAAGGAAACTATAGGTTACATTCTTCTAGACTTAAGAACTGCTCAAGAGACAAAGCAGGTATCGCCCTTTCGATATTTGTTACTGATTATGTTAGACAGTTGAATATTTTCAATATATATCGGACTGATGGAAAGGACTTGGGATATTGGACCTGATGGATCATGGGTTTCAGCCAATATGGAAGCTCTTATGTTTTAGTTTATGAATGTGATATAGAAAATCCTGACCTTCTAATCATTTCTTTGACCTAGAAGTATCTTTTTCAAAGAAACTTCTCTTGAGCTGACACCTGTGTCCAGGCTGCTGTTACCTTGAGCTTAGCATGTGCAGCTCCTGAGCTTGGCTTTCAAACGTCCTCTTCTAGCATTCCTTGCCTTAGTGAATGGTCACCGTTCTGCCTCCAGTATGCAAGCTAGAAATATAGAAGTCTTCCTTGACACCTCACTTTTCCCACCCCATTCTGATCCATCTACTATTCCACATTTTCCCTGCTAAACCTAAGCAAGCCACCATCATTTCTTACCTTGGCTCTCATAGAGCCTTATGATAGGTTTCCCTACTCCCTGCGCCTTGCGTTTGATACATAGTAGTCAGAGTAAGTGAACTTACTGAAACGTACCTACTACATGTAAATAGTAGTCCCGCCCCCTCCACACTAAGGAAGGGGGCGGGGAGGGAGGGAAACTCAGGGTCCTGATTCCTTTGTTAGTGCTTTTTGTTATTGAAAATGTTTCTTATGTCATTTGGAGTATCTTCCCACGTTTTTGTACATTATTGACTTTAGACATGGCTTACTTTTAGTTTTTCTTAATGTGTTTTGTCACATTTTTTAAAGAAAATACATTTAAAAAATTAATATCTTTTAAAGTTCTGTATTCTTGATTTGAATCTTAAGTTAGGATTCTGTGAAAAACAGTGTATCTGTTACTAAGATGTTTTCTTGCTGCTAACAGTGGTATTTGCAAAAGAGCCAGTCAGCCAGGCCCAAATTTGGAATCATTCAAAAGAAACTGAAATTGCAAAATGCTTTAAAGGAAGACTTGTTTATCCCCAATCCTTGGGTACTCATCACCAATCTGTTCCTAGGTCCTAAAAAAGGATTTCTTTCTTTTGTGCCCCTGACATTTCTCTTACCCAACTTCTCTGCTGCAACTTGCAAGGGTCTAGAAGACACTTCTGTTGCAGTCGCTTATAGAGAAGGTAAACCCTCTTAAAAGGAGGATACCTGAGAGGAGAGTATGCCTCCAAATACTCTTGGCATTCTTTTTTCCCTTGTCCGTTTTGACAGTTTGTCATTTTTGTGATCTAAATTAAGGAAAAATGTTTGAAAATTACATTAGTTTTAGGAAAACCAATGTTGTCTTGCTTAATTCTTTTCTGTTTGCCAGCAGGGATTTTTGAAGTTTGCTGGTAGAATATTTTAAGTTAAAAATAATTTGATATTCTGTAAATAAATGGAAACATAGAAATATCCAGATTTATTTTTCTAAGTTACATAACAGAAATATATCATAAGATCTGCAAGTAGATAAGACTATTTTTTTCAGGCTTATGCTTAAAATTAGAAAATAAGTATAACAACAGACAAAAAATTTTGTCATAAGAAGTACAAGATGAAAGTACCACAACAAATTAGGAAGTTTTGCCTTAAAAGAAAAACTTCGTTGTGAATTTTTTTAAAACTGTGGCCTAGTTAATCGTATTTTTTTAAATCAAACAGAACTTGAATATAAAACAGCAGCTTTTGGTTTTGATTAATATAAGCACCAGTTACTATGCGTTTATGGAACACTGATCAGACTAAGAGTGCTGTTTCCAGGTATCGAAATGGTGCCCCAGCTGACCAGTGGTTCCTGCACTAATGACACGCGTGGTCTTGGGCCATGAGATTTTGAAGGCTGGTTTGGGTACTAGAATTTCTGAGGTTCTGTAAGAAAGCCTTTATTTATATTTTAATAACAGTCAAGCGCATGATTCAGAACCCAGAACTCAACCATTATTAGATCTTTTCTTTACATTGTTACTGTTTTTATAAACATGAAGCTTTTCTTTTCCTCAAAGCAGAAATATGGCAGGCAGAAAAAGTGAAAAATTAGGGGTTATGGAAATGGAAAATTGGTCTTTTCTGTTTTTTAATGGATGAAGTGAGGTTGGGCACATAGAGTAAAAATGGAAAGAAATATATTGTGTTGTCTTTAATATATTACTTGGTGAAGCATAGGAATAGAAGCACAGAAAGCATTCTAAACTTCTACTTCAAGAGAAAATTCAGTTAGCTTCCTAAGCAGGATTAATTTCTTTTGAGGAAAATGTGAAAAAAAAAAAAATTTGAAAAGAGGAGAAAGTACTGAGAAACTATAGGAAATATATTTAGAACCTTACAGAACATTTCCCATTACTGATTATTCCCTCTTAACTGTTAAAGTGTTTTGTTGTTAATCTCCAGGCACCAAAATGGTACCCGTTACTGAGTAATAAATACACCAAGTTCAAGTCTGAGATACAGATAAGCATTGCTTTGGAAACAGATTCAAAGGCACCAGTGGATAGCTTTAAAGCGAAGGGAGCTCCCCCTCGAGATGGAAAAGGTTTGTGCGTCATCTCTAAGGACATTCTCTGAAAAGTTGTATCTGTGGGTAGATCTTTAGGGAGGGTGGCAGGGTATTATAGGGAGATACATGCAGGAAAAATGTAAACTGATTTTACTCCAGCATATCAAACAGATGTGACATTGTTACACATGCAGCACTTGTTGCTCTTAGCTTTTGTTTACAAAACTTAGAAATTGGGAAGGTTTTCTTTATTTTATATATAACAGAACAAAGTATAATTTTGTATTGTTTGAAAAAATTGCTATTTGGGAAAATTTCCATGCTTGTAACTCTCTTCCCTGACAGTGAGAGACCCGTCACAATTATTATTTTGACTTCCAGGCTCTGCTGACCTTACTATTTAATGGCTACCTTTATTAAAGTGCATAATTATCAGATACTGTGCTAAGTGCATTACTTTTAATATTTAATTTGACCTTCTCAACACTAACAGCTTTGCAGAAGGAAAAATGGAGACTAAAGGAGATCGTAGTTTCCCCATACAGCTAGTAAATAGCAGAACTGGGATTGGAACCTTAGTCTATGTGACACTAGAATGTGTGCTCTTAGCCATTATGCTATTTGTAGTCCTTGCTTCAGAAAGCCTATTTCTTCAGGATTAACTCCTGGAGGAGTTAAGAATTATTTGTTTGTAGGATATGTGTATGCAATTTGGATAAGCCCTGAGATGTTATCCTCCAAAAGGTTATACTAGTCCATACCTACCAACGTGGACAGCACTTACTTCCCTGAATTCCCCCTAACACTGAATATTGTTGATTATTTTACTTGTGTGTAGTTTTGTTTTTTTCCTTAGTCAATTTGAAAAGCCCTGTCCATCTCCTTTCTCTTCATACTGAAGCCTGTTTGATTATATCAGTTCTCAGAATTGTTTCATGGTTTTCTCTTATTCTTAGAGAATTATCCAAATATTTTAACATGGCATTCCAGAAGACCTTTTATGGTATGGCTTATGCTTATCCTTTCAACCTCATCTCTTTCTATATATTGGTCCTTCATCTGTGATCCAGCACACTGACACCTATTTTGATCTCTAACCACATGTTTTCTCTTGCTTCTGAGTCTTTGCACATATCGTTCGTTCCTTTTGCCTAAAACACTCTTTTTCACTCCCTTATTCGCCATTTAGTCACCTTCCTCTCTTTAGCCAAATCTTGCTTATTTTTCAGTTCCCAGTTTAGATTTACTTACTTCAGGAAATCTGTGATGCCTTTTCTATGTGGTTTATTAAATTGAAGTTTTAAAAATGTTATTTCAAAATGTGGCTTTTATGTGCAGAAATAAAACGGTGGTTATATATAAAAAAAAAAATCAATGGAAACCCTAATGAAATATTAAATGTATCCATGAAAATGGCCAAGCAAACAAAAAAGTATAAGCAGCTTCCAAAATTCTTATAATGTTTTATGGCAAGCTGCAATGTAGTTTAATTGTGTTTTTCTCCATAAAGTACCTGCCGGCCTATCTGGACTTGACCCCAAGGACATTGTGGCAGTGCTGAATGAGGAGGGAGGCTACCATCAGATCGGACCAACAGACTATTGTACCGACTTCTTCATTATGTCAGTCACCATAGCATTCGCCACCCAGTTGGAGCAGGTGAGGCTTCCCATCAGATTAGTGAATCACGAAGAACTTGAAAACTCAATTTTATTTTTTAAATCTGCCTTTCAGGTGCTATAAAGTTTTGCAAGTTGACTTTTTCTGCTTTTTAAAAATAATTTAGAAAAGTTTTTTCTTTTGTATCAGAAGATATTTTTCCTCTAGGTGAAGAATAAATTCTGATGATCGTGGTAATAAGAGAATGAATTAAATCTCTCAGAATTTAGAAGAAAGATGATCACTAAATATTATTTCCCATTGTATTGCTTGGCATTGTAAGGATTGGTATGAAAGGATGTTCTTCAACGTACTGACTAATTTATTTTTTGGAGAAATGTGCAATGTTGGTATTGCACATTTGGTCTGAGTCATACCTTAATAGCTGTTGGATTAGATTTTACTTTATTTACAAACTGGCAGATTAGCCTGTTACTGTTTCTTGGATGCTGCCAGAAGACAGAAGGTTCTTGGGTCAGAGACAAAGGACTGTATTACT
This sequence comes from Aselliscus stoliczkanus, assembly GCA_033961575.1. Lineage (NCBI taxonomy): Eukaryota > Metazoa > Chordata > Mammalia > Chiroptera > Hipposideridae > Aselliscus > Aselliscus stoliczkanus. Next base: position 25,601,276 of record CM066728.1, read on the forward strand.
CAACACAGCGAACAGCTGTTGTGAATATCCATGTATTTCCTTCAGTTCTCCTTACCCAAGTCCCATGGAGGTGACACAGTGGGCCCAGGTGGTAGCCTACACACAGTGAGTTTGCATCACAGCTGAGTGTTGCATCCAGCATGACAGAGCAGTGGGAAGGCGAGAAGGGATAGCAAAAGGTTAAGAAAGAGAGAGACAATGCATGTGGTGCCAGGGGACTCAAGTCTCATGGACTGAGCCCCGAATTGGGCCTGAGTGCTCCTTTTATTGTCTCTCACACAAGAAAGGATCAAAGTGTCTTCCACAGTCTGTGAGTCTTATACATGAGAACTTAGCTTGGGGCCAAATCACCCATGCCTGTAGGCTGCCATTACCAAAAGTCCCATGATCTGCTTACATGCACCTCCCTAAGAGACAAACCTCTTATGCCGAAACTCACTGATAGGATTACAGGGAGGACAGATGTTATCACATCATTAAGTCCGTAAGCTGGCTGTCAGCTCCAAGATGGGGGTCTGGGCCCACTCTCATCAACTCCATGAGTTCTCCTTATGGCACCCAAGTGACTGTGCCTGTCTTAGGTTGTTCCTCCCTTGAGGAATCTTATCCGTCATTGACTAACCAGCCATTTTGTGGGGCCAAACAGGGATACAAACAGAGTAGGCATAATGTTAAAGCAATGTCCCTAAAAGGATCTGTCTTTATAGACACTCCACTCTCTATGGGAAGGTTCATGGGGGCAGACGGGTAAGCTGCTGCATGACAACAACTGAGGAACATAAAACTGGGGGAATGTACCACTTTTATTGTAAGCAGTCCTGGTCTTCGTCATGAAGACATGTCACCTTATAACAAAGTAACCAGCTGCAGAGACAACCCTAGGAAATGACCTGGGTAAGTGGTCAGGGCCTTACAATCGACATAGTCAGCAAGGCTGTGCAAGGATGCTCAGGGCCCATGGCGGATTGCCTCTTCCCCAAAATGGTTCAACACAAAATTGCTTTTATTCCATTGTCCTTCTCACTGAAGTCTAGTTTCCTTGAAATTATGTTGGTCTGTAGCAGCTGAACTAAATTAACATTTTCAAAAATAGAGAATATGGCTTACGACTCAAAGTTTTATCCGACTATTCACTTTCTTAGGGGCACAAGAGTCCCACAGAGTCCACAGTTACAAGTGAATATGAGTTAGTGATCTCATATTTACCTGACTTGTAAGATTTATCAGGTAAAGATTTTTCTTAAATACATTTAACTTTGTCACACTGAATTCATGCTCACTACAAAAAGCACCTTTACTATATGTATTCTTTGAGCTTTACTCTTTCTCCCCTAATTTGGTATTGTCTTTTCCTCATTGATCCTTATGTCTGTGCTTTTGTCTTTCTCCATCAATTTCCTTATTTTCTCCTTTTCTTCATAAATCTCTGCTCATAGATTGCCCAGCATATAGTATGCCTCTCTGATTGGGGGCAAAGGCAGTGCCCAATATCTTTTTATTAAACACATCAGAACACACATTAGATAGTAAGTCTGTGTTTTTGCTGTGCTGCAAAGCATTTTAAATTGTCACTTTAGTTGTAATATTTTTCAACTACCTAGGGAGGCTTAATTTGTTGCAGTTTACAATTGTGTGTTATGTTCTATGAAATAGGCATTGTGCCATCCTCTTTGCATATGTTGCATTTAATCCTAAGTCAACTTTAGAGGATTATCATTTTCATTTTCAAGATAAAGAAACTGAGCCTTAGGAAGATTTTACAGCTAGTAAACTGCCTAGGTATTTCAGGCCAAATGGCCACTTTTCACATTTTTTTGTTCCCATATTGTGCTCTCTTGCCTCTTCTGGTGTTTGCAGTAATGGATTTGAGCTGGAATCTCATTTTTACTACTTACAAGTTTCTTTCACTTAGGCAACTTACTTAACCTGTCTGAGCCTTGAATTTTCTCAGTTGTATAGTGGTGACTCCAGTTTGCAGATGTGTATGAGGGATGAGATAATATAGTAATTAATATGCCCAACATATTATGTGTGAAGCTATATTTGTATGGTAAAAGCTTGTGGAGGTAATTGCTATTAGATCCACAACTAAAACTAATACAGTTTTTGGTAATATAATATTTGTTTGTTTTTTAGACAGATTAATGTCGGCAAGCTGCTTGCTATCTCTCTTAAAAATTAAGTCACATAGGGCCGGCCCAGTGGCATGGTGGTTAAGCGCTGGCTGGGGAAGCCAGCGGCCCTGGTTCAGGTCCCACAAATGAGGGCCAGTGACACTGCCCTCAAAAAAAATAAAATAAATAAATAAATAAATAAATAAATAAATAAAATTAAGTCACATATGTTCCTCAAAACATTAAACAGAGTTACCATATAACATAGCACTTTCACTCCTTATGTACATATCAAAAGAATTAAAAACAGATATTCAAATAAAAAATTACTACACAAATGTTCATAGTATCACTATTCACATTATCAAAAGGTAGAAACAATTCAGATGTCCATCAATGAATGGATGGATGTAAACAAAATATGTATACATACAATACAATGTTATTCAAGTATAAAAAGGGAATCAATACTGATACTTGCTACAACATGGATGAATGTTGCAAACATGCTGGGTGAAAGGAAGAAGCGAGACATTAAAGATCACATATTGTATGATTTCATTTATATAAAATATCTAGAATAGGCAAATTCATAGAGAAAAAATCAGATTTGTGGTTTCCAGGGATTGGAAAAAGGGGGAATGGGAAATGACTGCTTAATGATTCCAGTGTTTCTGTTTGGATGATGAAAAAGCCCTGGAATGAAATAGTGGTGATGGTTGTGTAACACTGAGTGTACTTAATATTAGCAAATTGTATACTTTTTAAATGGTTAAAATGATAAATATTCTGTTATGTGTATTTTACAATAATTTTTTAAAAGAAACAAGCCTCATAGTTTCTTCATCTCTTGATACTGCTTAATATTTCATATTTGCGTTTTCCACTTTCTACAAACAAGCCAAGAATTTAAAAATTAGCCATTCAGTTTTTCTTTCTCAAGCTAGTCAAAAGCAATGTGAGAAATCATCTATTAATAAACGAAGAAACATACCTTTTCAGATGCAAATCAGTGACTTAGTACATGATACTATAGAGTCCTACAATGGAGGAATGAGTTTGGAGCAGGAAGACTAGATGCTGATAATTCTACTTCCTTCTTTTCTTAAATATTGAAAGTTAAGGGTAAAAAACTAGTTTTTAATTCCAGCGATGATAGAGGATTTGAAAAGAATCTCTTCTCTTAGTGGGAATTACTTAGAATTAAATATACTATGAAATATATACAGGACATTTTTATTTCTTAAATTTTTTATTGCTTTCTGATTATGGAAGAAAGTAAAAGAAAATGAAAATCTCCTCTAATTAAAGTTCTCAGAAATAATCATTGTTAAGGGTAGTGTATTTTTACCTCAAGCATTTTCCCATTGCCTAACTGTGTGCAAGTTGTAGAGTTAAACATATGTTATCTCTTTCAATTCTTCCAACAAACCTAAAATAAATGGAGGCACAGTGATTAAGTAATTTATCCAAAATTTCATAGCAAGCCATTGATGGAACCAAGTTAGGGGTTGGATCTTAATCCAGAATTTGTGTTCTTAACTGTATGTATATAGGTGATGCCTCTCAAAACATAAAAATCCACATGATTAAAATCTAAATTAGACAAATACATTTTAAAATAAGGGATTAAAGTGATGACTTTATTATATAATAATGTACTTTATATAAAATAATAGCCTTATTATTTACTATGTGCTGTTTTACTTTATTTACAGGTAATGTTACTCAGATGTGTTCACTTTGTGAAAATGCATTGAGTTCTGCCCTTATAGCTTGTGTACTTTTCTGTGTATAGATTTTTAAAAAATTTTCTTTTTTTAATTTTTCTTTGAAATTATTTTTTTAAATTTTCAATAACAGTTGACATATTATGTTAGTTTTAGCTGTACAACATAGTGATTGGGCATTTATATAACTTAAGAAGTAACCACCCTGGGCTGGCCTAGTGGCACGGTGGTTAAGCACTGGCTTGGGAAGCCAGCGGCCCTGGTTCAGTCCCACATATGAGGGCCAGTGACACTGCCCTCAAAAGAAAAAAAAAAAAAGAAGTAACCACCCCATAAATCTAGTAACCATCTGACACCATACATAGTTATTACAGTATTATTAACTAGATTCCCTATACTATACTTTATACACAGTCACTATTTTTACAACTGCCAATTTGAACATCTTAATCCCTTCCCCTTTTTTATCCAATACCCCCATCCAACTCCTATCTCTTTATTTCTTGCATATTTATAGTAGATTTTTGGTTTGTGGTTTCCATGTGCTTCATATATTCCAAGCTATGTTTTTAGCAATCTATTTTAAGTTTGGTTGACTCAAGTTTAAACACATTATGTTTTTGTCGTTTTTTATTTTTTTGTGTGTTTGTATTTATTCCTTAATGTATTATTGTAATTACACATGATTTTTCTACTTTTGCGTTTTAAACTTTATACTAGCTTTATAATTGGTTTAGTCCATTGTTTTTATTAAGTATTTGCCTTTGTCAGTGAGAATTTTTTTCCCCCTGTATTTTCTGATTCATATGTTTTATCTTTTTTTCTCCTCCTCCTTCTCCTTCTCCCTCCTGCTCCTTCAAGAAGTCCCTTGAACATTTCTTGTAATACTGGTGTAGTGGTTAAAGCTCCTTTAGCTTTTTCTTATCTAGGAAACTGTATTTCTCCATTGATTCTAAATGGTAGCTTTGCTGGGTAGAGTAATCTTGGTTGTAGGTCCATACTTTTCATCACTTTGAATATTTCATGCCACTCCCTTGTGGTCTGCAAAGTTTCTGTTGACAGTCTTATGGGAGCTCCCTTATATGTGATTAACTGCTTTTCTCTTGCTACTTTTAAGATTCTCTCTTTGTCTTTAACTTTGGCATTTTAATTATGATGTGTCTTGGTGTGGGCCTCTTTGGGCTCATCTTGTTTGAGACTCTGTGCTTCCTGGGTTTTTATGTCTATTTGTTTCGCCAGCTTACAGAACTTTTTAGTTGTTTCTCCAAATAGATTTTCAACCCCTTGCTCTCGCTTCTCCTTCTGGTGCCTCGATGATATTACTGTTGGTACACTTAATGTTGGTGTTCTGGAAGTCCCCTTAACTATCCTCATTTTTTAAAATTCTTTTTTCTTTTTGCTGTTTTGATTGGATGTTTTCTGCTACCTTTCTGATCTCTGATTTGATAATCTGCTTCATCTTATCTGCTGTTGATTTCCTCTAATGTGTTCTTTATTTCAGTTGTTGTATTCTTCATTTCTGACTGGTTCTTTTTCATGGTTTTTATCTCTTTGGTAAGTTCTCACTGAGTTCATCTATTCTTCTCCTAAGTTCATTGAGCATCCTTATAACCAGTGTTTTGAACCCTATACCTGGTAGATTGCTTATCTCCATTTCATTTAGTTCTTTTTCTGGGGTTTTGTCCTGTTCTTTCCTTTGGGACATGTTTCTTTGTCTTCTCATTTTAGCTGACTCCTTGTGTTTATTTCTGTGTATTAAGTAGATCTGTATCTCCCAGTGTTGGAAGGTGGCCTTATGTCATAGATGTCCTGTGGACCTAGTGGTACAGTCTCCCTGGTGGTCACCTGAGCTGGCTGCTCCAGGGGTATCCCTTCTTTGGAGGGGGGTGCCCTCCTGTTGTAGTTGATCCTTCATTGCAGTGGGCATGTCAGTGGGTAGGATTGAACTTCATGTTGACTGGCTATGAGGACTGGCCATGGCTACAGCAGCCCCTGCAGACCAGGATTCACTTTAGCAAGGTACTGGCCTGCCAAGTCTGCCCTTTGGGTGTATCATTTGTGGAGCTGGTTGGGTGGTGCTCTGGTGTGGTCTGAAGCCACCCACTGAGTTTGTTGGTTCTGGGGCCTCTTGAAGGTGCTCTGCTGCAGGCCAAGGTCAGTCACTGCCTTTACCTAGCCCAGGCCACCTGTAGGAGCTACAAAGTTATCTGCTGTTGGTCTCCACCTCTGAAGGGCCTGGGGGCACTTGGGAGAGGCTATGATGTAAACCGAGGCCGGCTGCCACTAGTACCAGGCTTGGGACTGCTTGCAAGAGGTACAGGGTACATCGAGGCTCGTTGCTGCTTGTTTGAGATTTGTTTACCTTTGAGAGCGTTTAAGAAAGTCCACAGCATGAACTGAATCAGGCTGTTTGTGTAGGAAAGCTGATGGAAAAGTTTTGGGTTGGGTTAGGTGGGCGTCTCAGGGAATCACCTGGGTAGGGCTAATGGTGTTAGCCAGGTTAATGGAGAGCTCAGATTTGGTGCCTACCTGTGTCTGCAGGCTGTATTGCGAGGAGGGCTCAACAAAAGAACAACGGTGTCTGCCAACACTTCTTTCCCTGGAGAGACCTGCGCTGACCCCTGCCCCTCTAACCCTTGCCTTGAAGCTAGTCAGTTTAGTTCCTCCCCATATGTCCCTAGCACTTTTTATGCTGCTGCACCAGCAGTGGAGCTTAGAGCAGGCGAGTCTGTGAGCATGTGAACCTGTGCTTGGGCCCTTAAAGTCCTGTAGCACCAAGGTCTGCAGCAGTCTGTTGTCTTTCTCAGATACAATCCTTGCTGATTTTCATAGCCAGGTATTATGGGGACTTCTCTTCCTGGCACTGGTGCTCTGGGCCCGGGAATCCAGTATGGGACTGGGATCCCTCACTCTCAAGGGGAACCTCTGCAGAGAAGCTATCCTTCCTGGTTTTTAATCACCACCCGTGTTTGTGGGACCAGCCCGTTTTGCATCTCAGCCCTTCCTACCAGTCTCAAAATGGCTTCTTCTTTATATTCTTAGTTATAGTAATTCTGTTCAGCTAGTTTGCAGGTGGTTCTCAATGATGATTGTTCTATACTTTAGTTGTAGACTTGATGTGGTCATGGAAGGGGGCAAGCACAGAGTTTAGCTACTCTGCCATCTTGACTGCCTGTTTTACTTTATACTTCACATAAAATAAATAACTTGAATATTTACTAGATATTTAGTACATGAATTAAATTTTATTCGTTTTAATCAGTTTTAGTCTGGTTATTGTACTTCCTTTTCCATAAACTATACTAATTGTCTTATACCTGTTTTTGGGGATTTTTTTTTTTTAAAGATTTTATTGGGGAATTGGGGAAGGGAACAGCATTGGGGAATCAGGGAAGGGGAACAGACAAGTTACTGTCCTTTTATTCTTCAGTCTAGTTGTGAAAGACATTGCTTCACTGGCCCACGTTGGCATTGTGATCATTGTGCTCTTCCCGGCTGAGGCAGATCAGTCACCGGCCCTTGGACAGCCTCTCACAGCGGCTCACGGCAGCTCACTCCGGCTGCCGGCCACTCACGGTAGCTTATGACAGCCCACTGCAGCCTATGATGCCATTGACGGCGACTCACAGGAGCCCAGCTCCAGATGAAGTTGTTGTTTACCATCTTAGCTGTAGAGGGTGCAGAGTCACTGGCCTATGTGGGATCCGAACCAGTGGCCCTGCTGTTCAGAGCTCACACTCCCAAGCCAACTCTTAACCAATGAGCCACTTGGCGGCCCATCTTATAACTATTTTTTAACCTGGTAGTATATCTTAGGTAACTTTCATGTTAATATATCATTATTCAGCAGACACACTATGATCACTATAATATATTTAAACCTATTGACAAACATATCAGTTGTTTATAGCTTATTGTATTTTTAACAGTGTTCTAGCAAACATTAAATATTTGTTAGAACATATTTTATATTTTCTGGAACAAGAATCCCATGTCTTCATCATATGTGGCCATTAAACTAGTACAGAAAGCATCCTTTGGCAACTGGTAATTTATAAGTCTCCAAATTTTGGCAGAGTGGCTAAAAAGCTTCTGTTCAAAAGCCTAGACTAAGACGTTATATTAAATAGCCTGGATTATGATTTTTAAAAAAACTTTCATGTATGAAGAGGATGGGAGAATGAGGATAAGATGGAATAAGGTATGTGGAAATAAGGATCAGTTTACAATACTTGATTATTTTCTTCTAAAAGAACTTTTGTATTTTGGGCCGGCCGAGTGGCGCATTGATTAAGAGCTGGTTTTGGGATGTCAGCAGCCCTGGTTCGGATCCCACATATGAGGGCCAGTGACACTGCCCTCTATAGCCAACAACAGCTCCATCTGGAGCTGGGCTGTGCAAGCCCCGGTGATGGTGTGGGCTGCAGCCCCTGCTGCAGTGGGCTGCCATAGGCTACAGTGAGTGACCGGCAGCCAGCGTGAGCCGCTGGCAGCCACCGTGAGCTGCCCGTGGCCGCAGTGAGCGACATCCAGAGGCCGGCGACAGATCTGCCTCATCTGGGAAGAGCACGCAATGACAATACCAACATGGGCCAGTGAAGAAACATCCTCCGCAACTGGACTGAGGAACAGGGGGACAGCAACTTGTCTGTTCCCCTTCCCCGATTCCCCAACGCTGTTCCCCTCCCCCAAATCCCCGATAAAATCTTAAAAAAAAAACAAAAAAAAACTTTTGTATTTTTATTCATGTGCTAGTTAAATGAAATGTAAACTTGAAAACAACATAGAACTATAAAAATATTTTAATGTCTTTGTGCTTTTCTAAGATAAACTAAAACAATCAAACTTGTAATTGGGTAGTAATTTGGCAGAGATTTAGGTATTTTGAGGGATTGATTTTAAGACTTGACAAAATTAACATTTTTGCAAATGCTTTTGGAGCTCATTACATACTAATAAGCATGTTTAGTGATTTATGAAGTAATACTCTTTTTTTTTTTCCTGTTCCTTAAATGTTTAGTTAATTCCATGTACCATGAAGCTTCCAGAAAGACAGCCTGAGTTTTTCTTTTACTATTGTTTACTGGGAAATGATGTTACAAATGAACCCTTCAATGATTTGATCAACCCAAACTTTGAGCCAGAGAAAGCGTCTGTTCGAATACGTAGCAGTGTAGAAGTTCTTCGTGTTTACCTGGCCCTTCAGTCTAAACTACAGGTAAGTCCTGCAGAAAATTGGGTTTTATTAAGGATCCTGTTTTTAAGCATTAGAAAGGTACCTGAACTATCTTATTTCAGTGGTGGAGGCCTTCTTTCTATCACATCTTTTATTAATTTAGGAATTATCCTGAGTTGTAAAGTCATAGCATAACAGTTACTTCAGAATTTTAAGAGACACACCTCCTTACCAAGTTAATGTGAAAAGAGGTATGTCAGTTATCAGTCCTCTATAATAATAATAATAAAAAATTGTACCTGGACCAGAAATCTATGGCCATAAGGAAGCTTTTATTATTGTTAGTGGGGATAGTAGCTGTAGGCATAGATCACATTTCACATTTCAGAATTTATATTCCTTATTGCTATTGAAAGCAAAGAAAACACAATATTCTAAAACCTGCCATTGAATTGAGTATTTTTTGTAAACTACTTTCAAATTAGACTCTATTTAAAAGTGAACATTACCTAGTGAAAATTACTGTTCTATTTTTTATTACAATTGCTTTAAATAAGCCTGGAATGGGGTAATGAAATATACCATTAGATAGTCATTTGTTTATAGTAAAGTGATCAGTCTTGCATTTTGGGTGGGAGGTGACAGGAGGTATTAAGAAATTTTGGTAGAACTAAATTTTAGAGGCGGTTCTGCTAAATGCAAGATATTTAGAAAGCTCAGGACTAGATGAAATGATGAAGTATGCAGGAAAAAAGCACATTGATATATCTAATATATCAACCATCAAAGGTATAGACTTATTTATTAGTTTGATTCTCATGGACATTTAAGTCATAAAAACTCCTCTACAGTCCATTAAAATCATCACACTTAATAACATTAAGTCTAAGTTACAAATCATTGCTGATATTAGAACTAAAAATATTTTCATATAGTGATTGCTGCTTGTTCACACGCATGCTAAGTTTGCCAAGTCTTCAATATAGTAAGGGGAAAGAAGAGTTATATAATGTATACCTGGAATAGACTTTTTTTGTTGTAAAAGGTGGTAGTGTTGAAGTTTTGATTAGCTATCAGTGATTAACAGCATTTTCCACCCCAGAGACATTCTCTTTTACCTTTTACTGTTGAACACAATTTTATAAAATCTGAGAAGCAAGTAAAGAAGAGTGAGACATTTTCAATATGAATGAAAGAAAAGTATCTGAGGTTTTTAATTTCCAAATATGGCAGGAACCATTAACTTGCTTTTTAGAATTGTGTTTAAATTAATGTTGAAATGGAAATAGAAAAACATGAGGTATTTGTTTTCTGTGTAAATTCATGTATTTATGATATGGTTTGCATATATATATATAAAACATAGTAAAAAATTAAAGTAACCAGAGGTCACCAAAGAGACAGAAAAAAGAAAAAGGTGATAACATATGTATAAACAGTACTGAAAGAAAAAATGAAAGAATATATTTTTTGTTGAGTTCTTGGAAAACTTTGTGCTTAATCAATAGTTTTAACAATCACGTGTGGGACTCTATTGCTAAGTCACTGCTGGTCAGTAAGATGACTTGCATTATACTTGCCTTCTATGGATCATTTGATAACTTTTTGTTAAGTTTATGTGTTTATGAGAAGGGAGAAAGTATAAAGCCCTGTTTTGATTTTTCCATTTCATATTAGATTCATCTCTGCTGTGGAGACCAGTCACTTGGAAGTACAGAAATACCCTTAAGTGGATTACTGAAAAAGGGTGGATCAGAAATCAGCCAGCGCCCAGTCACAGTTGAGGGTGCTTTTATCCTTGACCCTCCAAACCGAGCCAAACAAAAGCTTGCCCCTATTCCTGTGGAGCTAGCCCCAACTGTGGGGGTGTCTGTGGCTCTGCAGAGAGACGGCGTGGACACCCAGGCAAGTAGTGACCCTCCTTCCTCTACTGCAGCTTCTCCCATGTCGCCCATGATGACTCACACAAGTTGAGCTTTGGAAGAGTCACCTACATAAGATAGTACTCATTACTCTTAATTAGTGGCCTACATTCTACTTGTATGCTGCTTCGTCTCTGAAAAGACCTTTCTGAAAAGCTCTGTGGCTTCCACTACTGTGGTTTATATGAGTGTAAGTGACTGTATCCAGAGTCTTTTGGTACATTCCCCCGCCCTCAGCTCATAGTCAACAACTGTGCAGAAAAGCAGCTCTAATAAAGACAAGACCTAGCTTTTTTACATCTAGTTTCTGGGAACCTGCATTATCGGTAATTTTTTGTTTTGTTTTTTGGTTGACACATACTGAGCTAAGATAAGGTTCTTGGTTCATTAGTGCTTTACAATCCTCATACTCTCTTTAGGCAACAGAGATGGGCATTGATTTGAATGTAAATGTTTTTTGTTTTTTTTTAAAGATTTTATTGGGGATTTGGGGGAGGGGAACAGCGTTGGGGAATCGGGGAAGGGGAACAGACAAGTTGCTGTCTTTTTGTTCTTCAGTCTAGTTGCGGAGGACGTTGCTTCACTGGCCCATGTTGGTATCATCATTGTGCTCTTCCCGGATGAGGCAGATAGGCCGCCGGCCTCTGGGTGTCGCTCACCGCGGCTATAGGCAGCTCACACTGGCTGCCAGCCGCTCACGCTGGCTGCCAGCCGCTCACGCTGGCTGCCGGGGCCACTCACTGTAGCCTATGGCAGCCCACTGCAGCAGGGGCTGCAGCCCACACCATCACCGGGGCTCGCACAGCCCAGCTCCAGGTGGAGCTGCTGTTAGCTGTAGAGGGCAGTGTCACTGGCCCTCATATGTGGGATCCAAACCGGGGCCGATGGCATCCCAAAACCAGCTCCCAACCAATGCGCCACTCGGCTGGCCCTGTAAATGGTTTTTGATTGTATGTATCCCAAAGTCAACTTCAGCATCCTGTTCTTTTTTTTTTTTTTGAGGGCCGTGTGATGGCCCTCATATGTGGGACCCGAACCGGGGCCACTGGCTTCCCAAACCAGCACTTAACCACTGCGCCACTCGGCCGGCCCAAGCATCCTGTTCTTTTAAAGAACTGATCTTTATATAGCTTATGATTAGAGACAGAAAAACTGAAGTGAGAGTTTAAAAAATATACATGCATATATTTTTAAAGGGAAGTAGAGCAAAGGAGAGGAAGAAAAATTACACTAGACATCTGGTTTGTTTTATTTTTTAAAGGAATATAGGCCTCCATTATATTGCCATGGTAGAAATAACCATTCCCAGGGACACTTATGCCTGATTTCTTTTATCCAGTATCCCTTCTTACTCATTAGGATGCATTTTAGTTGTTAGCTCTGGATATATTTCTTTTCTGTTCATCTTCCTTTTTCTGGTCTATAAGAAAATTTGCAAATTATGAAGAAAAATAGACTAGGAATATCCAAACTGAGAAAGGAAGCTTATATTTTTTCAATAAAAAACAATGTCAAGTTTTTTGTTTAATTATGAAGGGAAGTTCTTTGCAAATTACACTGTATTTAAAAATTGTGTTTAGTCTTTAGTTGAATTAAAGACCCAGAATGAATATGAGCCACAACATTCAAAGACGAGAGCTTTCACCCCCATGAAGGAGAAACTGACTCAGCCAAAATCGCCCAGCGTGTCCCCTCTTCCGCCTCACAACCAGTCACCTCCAATGAAAGATGATGCAACAGAAAGTGAAGTGGAAAGTTTACAGTATGATAAGGACACAAAACCAAATCCAAAGGGTAAGATGTTGTTTTACAGATCTTTTAGGTATAGGTTTTTATAGCCACCTAATAAATGACTATTTTTATGGGTTCTGAGTGAAAAGTGTGAGTTTAAGAGCCAATATGTGTGGTGATATAAAAGAAATTCAATTTGAAGTCATTGCAATCTATTTAACTTCATTGTAAAACTTGCTAAAAAGTAAGAAAGTTTTTATTTTACTTTTGCACTAGAAATAGTCTGTTTAAAAGAAACTAAAGAATATAGTTCTTTCAAATAGACTTTTAACTAGGTAATTCTCAAATAACTTGAATACGTTGGAATTTTAGAGGAAAGAGCTACAAACTGCTTCATATAAGTAAACTCATAATAATCATTTTTGATCCTAAAATTAAGAGAGAGTCTGAGAATGCATGTTTATCTGCTTTATGAAATTTTCCTATCCATTGTATAAGGAGCTACAGTTATATTTAGTAGTGTAATTAGAGTAGTTGTGCCTTAGGAGTTAGAAATCTGGGTGTATGACTTGGGTCACTCACTAAAACGTCTCTGGTCTATAACAGGCTTGGACTAGACAGGTCTGTCTTTTTAAGTGTTATGTCATATGTGCCTAAAATAACCAAAACTACTTTTGAAAAAGTGATTAGTTATATTTGCATTAAGTTTTAAATACAACCCTTTGAATGCTAAGTTCTGTTCAGCTGCCTCTTGGAAGTAAGTTAGTGCTGCTGGGCTGCTGTCATATATGACTGCGTTGGTACTGTATGCTATTATTTTTGCAATACATGTTGAAAGGAAGCTCTTTTTTTTTCTCTTACAAATCTTTAAAGGGAATTAAGGCCTGCAAAATTTGGGACAAGCCACTTTAAGATGTTTATGCCTCAGTTCATATGATTATAAAATCAAATAGTCAAATTCCTTGCTTGAAGGTAAATGAGATGATATCTTGAAATTATTTGAGTAACTTAAGAGAAACTGTTAGTAATTTTTTTTTTTTTTTTTAACGTTCATCTTAGAAATAAATTCTGCTGTACCTGCTTCAGTGGCCCAGCCAGTGACTATAGCGAACGCTTCAGAAACAACTTCAGGACAGAAAATTGCTGTTCCAGCAACATCACACCATTTTTGCTTTTCAATCGACTTAAGGAGTGTCCATGACTTGGAAGTCAGTTTTCCAGTCAACTGTATATTAAGGTGTGATTTGATTTTGCTTCAGAGTATTATTTTCTGAGGAGAAATGCCTTTCCTGTATTTGGGAAGTTGCAGAGAGAGAAGTATCATCAAAAATGTTACAGTATTTATTAAATCAGTGTCCTAATGACTTTGAAATTAAACCAGGGTGCTATTGGTGGTATGAGAGGTAATAGTCATAACAACCATATTTTGCCATGTATAATGTTCTTCTGTGTATAAGGCGCACACATGTTTTTGGCACAAACTTTTAGGGAAAGAAATCTTTCATTTTAATTTCTTAATTCAAATTTGTATTTGCTTACATCTAGGTACTTGTTTTTTGTATTATAAAGGAATTTTAGCATTGATTTTTTAACATTATGGTACAAGAAATTTTATGTAACAAATAATTACAAAACACAAGAACAGATACAAGGTATAAGAAATTTTGTGTACCTACTGGTAAAAAAATTATGGTATTTATGCACCATAGAAGGTGAAGAACTCTTCGTCATTGCAAGTTCCGTCGCAAGTTCAACAAAACCGATTATTGTATTCTAGGGTATTATTTTGCATATGGATATAGTTATTGATTTGATTTGTTTTGTTGTTTGTTTGTTTGTTTGTTTGTTTGTTTGTTTTTGAGGGCAGTTTCACTGGCCCTCATATGTGGGACCGAACCGGGGCCACTGGCTTCCCAAGCCAGCGCTTAACCACCGCACCACTCAGCCGGCCCTTCATTATTGATTTTTAATTCATAAGCATAAAAAAGAATTTAAAACATATAGATAGATATATTTTATCTATCCATGTATAATGAGCATCCTTATTTTTCCCTCACAAATTTGGGCAAAAAAGTGTGCATTACACTTGGCAAAATACAGTATTCTACTATAGTATTTGCAAGTATTTATAATGGTTTATTATGGTCCTATTTAAAATACAGTGACTCTTGAACTTAAAATGTGTTGTTTCTGGAAAAGATGCCACAGGTTGAAATAATGGTTGTGTCTAATTTTTCTGTAAAAACTGTATTATAATGGGAGGTTACATTCCTAAAACCTACATTTTATAGCTGTGAATCTAAAATCCATACTTAATGCACTCTAAGTGAAATGTGTCCATACTTTTTAATGTAAAAACAATTGGAATATATAGTTCAGTCAGTTAAATGGCTTTGCACAATAGTTTGATTTTAGTAATGTTATATATATTTATAGACTTTTCTGGCTGAGATATAAATTAAATGTAATATAAGAGTGTGTTTTAGTTTGGAGTATTTGGTTTCTCCTCATAAATTTCTTTGGAGCAAGCATTAGCATTTGTAATAAAGTTGTTGGTCTTTATGCGATTAAAGTAAGGAAATCTTTGTGGCATCGTGGATTGCCATTTCCAGGAAGATCAGCAACTGCACGTTGCTGGCTGCTGTTATTTGAAGCAAACCTACCTTTCAGATGCATAAATCAACTCATACTTACATCTAATTTTTCAATTCTTTGATTTCTTATGAAGTTGTTTTAACAAAGTCCTCCAAGCTTTGGTGTGAACAATGGACAGAATCAAAGGCACCCAGCACTGAGTGTGGTTGTGAATTCATAGAATGGAAGTCTTTTCATTGCAGCTTAAGTTCTGCATTTTACCTCATGTTGAAGGCTGAGAATCATTACTAAAATGTTTTTATTTCAAAATTGAAGGCTGGAAAAAGGTCTTCTCTCACAGCCATAGCTTTTCTTGAAGGGTTTGTGTAACATCCCTTAAAATTGTTTTTAGAAATAGAATCAATACTTACTCACTACCTCAGTTTTTTTGTCTTTTCTCCCTCTAGTTCTTTAACTGAGATATCCCTTCCGCTGATCTTAGGATACCTAGGGAAGTATTGGCCAGAAGCATAGAAACAGGGACGATCTAAAATTAGGTGGTTTGGGGCTGACCGAGGGGCACGTTGTTTAAGAGCTGGCTTGGGATGCCAGCAGCCCTGGTTCAGATCCCATATGAGTGCCAGTGACACTGCCCTCTACAGCTAAGATGGTGAACAACAGCTCCACCTGGAGCTGAGCTGCTGTGAGTCCCCGGGACAGCATAGCTGCAGCCCCTGCTGCAGTGGGCTGCCATAGACTACACTGAGTGGCCGGCAGCCAGCATGAGCGGCTGGCAGCCAGCGTGAGCTGCCAAGAGCCGCTGTGAGCGCCGTCTAGAGGCTGGAGACCGATCTGCCTCACCCAGGAAGAGCGCAATGATGATACCAACATGGGCCAGTGAAGCGACATCCTCCACAGCTAGACTGAAGAACAAAAGAACAGCAACTTATCTGTTCCCCTTCCCCAATTCCCCAATGCTGTTCCCCTCTCCCAATTTCCCAAATAAAATCTTGAAAAAAAATAAAAATAAGTAAAATTAGGTGTTGTGAAGGGGAAGCCTTGAATCAGCCCCCTTGGGAAGCACTAGTATTAGTTTTTGTGTGTCCTTCTTGTAACAGCCATTTGTTTACTCATGAAGTGCCTACACTGTACCAGCAGTGTGCCTTGTATTAGGGGGACATGGGCCATATAAACAAAGAGTTCAGCCTAGCGAAGAAGACCAATTCAGAAATAAATCAATATATGAGGGAGGCTAGTAGTTCAGTTGGCAAAAAAAAACAGGAAAAAATATTCTAAACTGAGGAAATAGTTATGGTCCACTTAACACTTTACGTAGACTTCACTTGACAGTAAGGACTACCCTACACCTGAAACTAATATAATATTACAACTATAATTAAAAATAAAAAAATTTAAAAGGACTACTGGTTCTGTCTTTGATTCATTTTTAAGTTATTATTAAAAACACTGGCCATTTAACTTTCTGTTTGATAAATTGTATGTTATTTTGCTCTGTATTGGTATGAAATTGTAGTTTGCAATTTTGTAATGGAATTTGTGTGGTAACACTTGTATTTGAAAAAGTTTGTGTTTCCTTTTTAATCACCACATCTTGTAGTGGGATAGTAGGGGGCTGAATTGCTAGAGCCTGAACTCTCTCTGAGATGACCTGATTTAACTGGATGTGTAATTATATAGGAATTGAATGAATGCACAGGATCCTTCTAATAAGAAAAGCAATTTTTATCAGTGGATTTAAATGCTGGTTTTCATAATGAATAACAAGATATAACATGAAATTTAAGTGAGCATTATATCTTTATATTGGCTTTAAATACAAAATAAGTCCAGTAGTCATCAGGCATTCTTCCATTTTTCCCTGGTGTGGTTTTTATGATGAAAGGAAGAAATAGCATGTCACTCTGATTCATCTGTAGTATATTTGAGTTGCTTTCATCCTTGATTCTCTTTCAAAGATAGAATATCGGAACTGTATCTTTTTGGAGTTGACTGAAGGGTTTTTATCTCATAAATGATCAGGATGTTATTGTATAAAGGAAAATAGTGTTAGACATTAAATTCAACAAGTGTTTCTTGAATGTTTAATAGATGGAAGACACTGCTTGTTTGTTCCTGGGAGTGCAAACATGAAAAAGATAGGACCCGAGCCCTCAAGGAACTCTTAACAAATGGGAGCTTAGTCTTTGTTTAGTAGAGTCATTCATATTCCTAAATCTTTGTCTGATTTGGAATGTATCAAAATGACTATCCCTTCCTTATTTGGTGTCATTGCCCTCAAAATACCAGAATTCTCTTCCTGTTCCAGAGGATCATTGAAATATTACCTGTAAAGCAACTTGGGAACTATTACTATGTAAATAATGCACATTCTCTATAATTTCTATAATTCTTATTTCAACACTGAAAATAATTTTTTTTAAAAAAAAGATTTTATTGGGGAATTGGCAGAGGGGTACAGCTTTGGGGAATCGGGGAAGGGGAACAGACAAGTTGCTGTCTTTTTGTTCTTCAGTTTAGTTGCGGAGGATGTTGCTTCACTGTTGGTATTGTCATTGCGCTCTTCCCGGATGAGGCAGATCAGTCGCTGGCCTCTGGATGTCACTCACCGCGGCTATTGGCAGCTCATGCTTGGCTGCCAGCCGCTCACGCTGGCTGCGGGCCACTCACTGTAGCCTATGGCAGCCCACTGCAGCAGGGGCTGCAGCCCACACCATCACCAGGGCTCACACAGCCCAGCTCCAGGTGGAGCTGTTGTTAGCTGTAGAGGGCAGTGTCACTGTCCCTCATGTGGGATCCAAACCGGGGCCGTTGGCATCCCAAAACCAGCGCTTAACCAATGCTCCACTCGGCCGGCCCAACACTGAAAATAATTTTAAAGTTAGTGATAAGAATAAAACCCATAATGTATTTGTATCATTTCTCAAAATTCTATTTGCTTGTAATATTCATATTATACTTTTTTTTAACAGGCTCTAAATTTTATCTGTAAACTTTAAGATGTTGTTTTTCTGAAATTCTAGGTACTCATATCCATTCTTTGGAAGTGCAGCTCCTATTATGACAAACCCCCCTGTAGAAGTTCGGAAAAACATGGAAGTTTTTCTTCCCCAATCTTACTGTGCATTTGATTTTGCAACTATGCCTTATCAGCTGCAAGATACTTTCTTAAGGTAATGTATACACTGTGTGTATGATATTACTTTCTCAAATCAACTCTTGACAATTTGTATCTTATAAATAAGAGGAAAACCTATAGAAACAAATGTACTAATAATGTCTGTGACATTTGTGCTTCCGCCTCAAAGTTTTATGTGGTTATGAAGGTTCTTTCCAGATTTTCATATCTTATTTGCCTGAGTTTAGATATAGAATTTTGTTAAAACAATCTATGGTTATGAAGGAACTTTGAAAAGTAGTTTTGCCTTTTCCTGATACAAGATGTGAAGAAAAACATGAACTATTTAGTTTATCGTTGATTCACTGAATGACTGTAGTGTATTATTTTTTTCCATTTTTTCATCTATATAAAATGGAGGTGTTAATCCAGCTATCTGAAATGGATTTGTGATGAGATCTGTGAAATGTCATTTTACTTTCTAAGTATCACAGTTCAAATGTATATATTATTTTAAAAGAAAGAATGAAGGGGAACTAAAAATTAACCATTCGAGGGAATAATAGTGTTTGAAGGGTTTTTTTTATTGCATAGAAAGAAATGTAGAAAATGTAATCGAATGTTCTGTTTGTTACCTATGGTATTGAGCTTTTACATTCCAGGTAACAAAAACACGTTAAAGGAATTCAAAGATTTTCATCCAGCAGAGACTGAGTTCAGAGTTGATAGGTATGAACACCTGTTTCTCTCTTCCTCAGGATTCCATTGCTGATTGAATTATGGCACAAGGATAAAATGAGTAAAGATTTACTCCTGGGAATTGCCAGAATCCAACTTTCTAACATCTTGTCTTCAGAAAAAACTCGCTTTTTAGGTTCTAATGGTGAACAGTGTTGGCGTCAGACGTACAGTGAAAGTGTGCCCATTATAGCAGCACAAGGGTAATGCAGTTTGCAAAATTAGTCTCAGCTTGCTTTTCATTCTGATGAGCTCACTACAGCTTATCTTTTCTTATCATCTTTTTCTCATTTCTTTGACCTGTGGGGGCTATATGCCAGTTTGCTCTTTAGCTTTCTTGTACCCGTTATACCCTCCCAAAGTGAAGCATTTGTGCTACTGTAATACTGTTTACTCAGACTGTTGTGTGTTTTTCTTCCCTCTCCTTAGCCTGACAATTTTAAATTCAGGATGTTTTTATTTTTACATTATTTTGCATTGAGAATGACTTTTTCTACTTGAAAAGTATTTTAACATATTTTTAAAATATTTTAATATAAAAGGGTATCTATTTCTGCCTCATCAAAAGTCTGAGAATGTGAGACATGTTTGGCATGTTTAAAAATGATTGCCACAGTGAAAAGCCACCGTTCACATATTTCAGACAAATATATTTTTTGAATGATCTTTTTATTTTATTTTTCTGAGGGCAGTGTCACTGGCCCTCATATGTGGGACCCAAACCGGGGCCGCTGGCTTCCAAAGCCAGCGCTTAACCATGGTGCCACTTGGCCGGCCCAAATGATCTTTTTAAATTTACAATAGAAATTTAAATTCAAACTGACATTATATATGACATGCCTTTATTTTTAAAGCATAATAAGAAGGTAAGTCAGGCTCAGTAAAAGGCCAAGATCTAAAAGTTTTATTGAAATACTATATCTTCCCTTACTCTTTTCCCATCTATAGCCACTTCTAAAGAGCAAAGTGTTTAGTAAAAACTTTTATTCATTTGGAAGATCTAGGAACAGGAGTTTTAGAGAATCAAATATTCTGGTTAACGGACAATTCTTTTTGTTTTCAACGCCTGTTGAAAAATCTCTCTTAAAAAGTAGTATTCTTTTCTGTCATCAAGCTAGAATATGAAAATAATAAAAACATTACTTGTTTATTTTAATACTGTTTGTTATAAATATTATCTTTGATTGCCCTACTCTGTAGACAGAGAGGTCATAAGAGATTTACCTTAGTGAAAACTTTAGATACGGTAGTGCTTCATTTTACTTTACTTATTTCTTCTAAAATCTGTGAGATTAGAAGAAAATGGGAAAGTTGTTAATTATGAGTTCTAATTGTATGGGTTCCATTCATTAAAGTTTGGTTTGACCAAAGGTTATGAAATATATTTAATTTAGATAAAGCGATGGTTTTTTATTGCCAAGATTTGTGTTCCTCTGATATTTTGTATTGT
The DNA here is from genome assembly GCA_033961575.1 of Aselliscus stoliczkanus. Classification (NCBI taxonomy): domain Eukaryota; kingdom Metazoa; phylum Chordata; class Mammalia; order Chiroptera; family Hipposideridae; genus Aselliscus; species Aselliscus stoliczkanus. The sequence goes on from CM066728.1 coordinate 25,621,847, forward strand.
TTTTATTTATTTAATGATAAATGCTACATGCAGTTCAATATTACAGAGAGATAGTCATTATGATAAAAACAACATACTAGTTTTTCTACGCCTAGAAATTATCCTGAGGCAATGCTTATATCCAGTAAAGGATTTATGTATGAGTGTGTTCATCCCAGGAAAAGTAAAAACAGATTCAGACTAACCTATATATATTCAAGAATAGGGGAATTGTTACTTTTTTTATTTTACTACATAAATTCTTCAGTATATTTTATAGGCATAAAAAAATTACATTTCAAATGTTTATGACGCAAGAAAAATATTCCCGATGTAAACAGGAAAAAAGGACAAAACTTCATGATTTTAATATGCATGAATACATGTGTATCTACATATACATGAAACAGAGGAAGAAAATAAACTAAATTTTAGCAGTAATAACCAATGGGCAGGAGATTTAAAATTTCTCCTTTATGCTTTCAATTTCTCCAAGTAATCTACAGCTGTTATACCTCCTTTTATAGTAAATGCAGGTATGAACTTAATATGGTATTTGTAATCAAATAAAATCATGTATGTGGAAGGTCTTGTGGCCTATAGAAGCTGCTACAGTTTCAGCAACAAGTGACAAATGCAAGTAATGTTGCTTACTGAATGCTATAGTATTGGGGATATAAGAGGAAAAATAAAAGAATTTCCATGAACTTTAATGTATTTCTGATTTCATTTGTAGGTCAAATAATAGGATAATAGATCTTTCTTACACAATGACTCTAGAAGATTACGGACTAGTAAAAATGCGTGAGATTTTTGTCTCTGATTCGTCTCAGGTAAATATCAATGAATATCAAATTACTCTTTAAAAGGGCCCTAATGTGTGAGAGTGTTTGTTTCAATATGCTTTTTTATTCATATATTAGGTTTTATCTGCTGTACAACAGAGGCCATCTTCTCTTCCCCCAGCACCGTGCGCCTCTGAACCCCAGCCGGAGTCTCGTGAAGCCTTAGAATACAAAGCAGCAATTGAGCTAGAAATGTGGAAAGAGATGCAGGAAGACATTTTTGAAAATCAGGTTACTTTTTGTTACTTTAAAACACTATTTTTGTCTCCTTGGTATATTTTTCTTCTCCATAGTAGTCTTTTCTCTCCATGTTCCATGGGTACTCTATTTAGTCCCTTGGAATATCAAGAATTCCTTACTCCTAAAATTAAGAAAAAAAAAAAATATCGACAAAAAATATTCAAACTGCAAAAGATTGGCTGAAGCCACTCAGAGGGATTCCCCTAAACTTTAAACATGATTCTTAGGCAAAATTAGAACTGAAGATTAGAGTTCAGAGGTTAAGAACTTGAGGTGTTTTTTTTTTTAAATTTCAGGTCCTCATTTATCATACCCTCCTGAAACTGGAATCGTCAGTCCCAAAACAAGAGAGCTAGAAAACAAAACTTAGTGTCATATACTCTCGAATTATACTCATATGGGTATTAACTTGCCTCGGGCATCTTTCTTTATATATAAAAATAAAATAGAACACCTGAAAGAAACATATCAGTGATCACTTAATTTTTTAAAAATGAAAACAACTGATTTGTTTATTTGAAATATTTTGGGTTTTCCCTTGACTTTATTTTTCTTCCTTCTGTAGCTAAAGCAGAAAGAACTGGCTCATATGCAGGCTCTTGCAGAGGAATGGAAGAAAAGGGATCGAGAGAGAGAATCACTAGTACAGAAAAAGGTATTGACTTGCATAGAAATTGAAGAAGGAAAACTGTTAATGCTAATGTGTTGTGTATGCGTTTTTGAAATTGTATTTGGAATTTGGAGAAAAGATAAGGTAACTTTTATTGTATTTTAGGTGGCTGAATATACTATTTTAGAAGGAAAACTTCAAAAAACCCTAGTTGATTTAGAGAAGCGAGAACAACAGCTTGCCATTACAGAAGCAGAGGTATTGTAGTCATCTATCAGCTATCTTTATTTCACAGAATCCATATATTAGGTGTATACCATTCATTTCCTTTTTCTTTATACTTGTATAAAACGTATTTCATAGAAATTCTTTCACACATTATGGAGAAAACTGCTGTTCAACTGAGTAAAGCATGTTTTGTATGTTATAATAGAATGTGAAGAATCAGGAGAAAAGTATTTGTTTGACCTGGTTAACTCTTGTTTAGCAGTGGCTGACTTCTGCAATAGCAGCGACATTTGGATAACTTTTCCATTATGTGAAAGGAATGGGTAGTTGTACTACCTAGAGAAAAAGGGAAATAAATGTAGCATGGGCTTCAGGGTCTAGAATCCTGATTTTGTTTTCAGTAAGAAGGGAATATCCCTCTTTCTTGCCCATTAAACATTAGATTCCAAGGATGGATGAAAACTTATATTAGTACTAGACCTAGTTAGCATTTTTGTTAGGTCCTTACTAAATTTTACCCTAAATATTTTTTTAAATTACTGTAAAGGTTGTTTCAATATAATTAGAATTTCTTCCACATCAAATTTATATGGCCCTTCCATACCCAAATGTGTTTCTTAAAATTATCTCAGCATATCACCTAACCTTATCTTTATATACTTTCTGGGATTTCCAAATTGATGTAGGATTTTTAAGTTTAAATATAATGTATATTTGTTCCTACTACTAAGTCTCTGTTATCTTCTATATGATTAGGCAGAAAATAAGAAGTTTCTAAAAGAAAAAAAGAAACTTGAACATATTTGCTTATGTAATAAAATGGGTTTTATTCAAGTAGGAATTTATTAGGGCATTTTCAGTTGAATTTATATAAGTCATATATGGATTTTTTTTTTATATACTTTGTATTTTAGAATTAAATGATTGGAAATGTATAATTTCAATATACTTAAAGATTAACTGTCCTCTAATAATTGAGAAGAGTATCAAAAAAAATTTGTAAGTATTCTAAACGTTGGACTATATGTAAGGATTAAAGAATATTTTACAGTATAATGCAGCTCGTAATAGGCTATCTCTTAAAGATGCACTTGTTTTAAGCTTCAAAGAGAAAGAAAGGAACTGAAATCAGAACATGAACGGAATCTGCAAGAACTTCAGGATTCTATGCGTAGGGCCAAGGAAGATGGTATTCACCAAGCAGAGCTGGAAAGGCTGAAGATCAAGCAGCTGGAAGAGGAGAAACACCGACTTCAGCAGCAGGTCGGATGAACTACCTGTCATCTCCTTACACTTAGAGTGTATTTGATTCTAGAAATAATAGATAAAGTTCACCAAAAGGTTATAAAAATTCACAGTTTTGGACAATTATTAACATTTATTGCATAGAGATTCAAATATACTTTAAGTTGTATCTTCTTTTCCTAAGTCAAAGCAAAGGACTATATTGGAATAATTTTCCTTCCCTTATATGCATGATATTGTATTACGTTTCAGGTAACTTTCAGTGAAAAATATTTTTCTGCTAAATCTGCTCTTCGCAAACATTGATGTACTTCATGCATCACTGGACTGAATTCAGTAAAGACCCGAATTCCTCCGTAGCATTGTCTGTGCTCCTCTCCATTTCCGTGCCTCACCCTCACACTCACCTCTCGGGCCATCCCACTTCTCTTTCCGTCCCCATTGCTCTAGCCAGCCAGTTGTCAAAGAAGCCACAGGTGACTCAGTCACCACATTCAGCGGGCTTTTCTCATTTCTCAGCCTACTCATCCTTACAGAAAGCACCAGCACTATTTTCCTTGTTTTGGTTTTTGTATATTCTCTTCTCTCAGCTTCTATAACACCGCCCTTTGTTTTCCTCTGTTCTTCTGGCCACCCCTCAGGCTCCTTCGCAGGCTTGTTTTCCTTTAGCCAGTAAAGGTTAGACTTCCTCCAAATTCAAAACTTACTCTGTACTAAACAATCTTATGAATGCCCATGGCTTCAGAGATCATCTACCTCTGGGACTTCCCATTTATATCCCAGGCCTTCCCTTTGCACTCTAGACCCATCCAATGGCCTTTTTGACATCTACTTGGATGTCTTAAAGGCATTTCAAACCCAACAAGATTCTTCTATCCATACCTGAACTACCAGTAAGTGTTCTTTATTTCTGTTCTTCCCCTTGCAGCCAGGGTGGTATTTTAGACATTTGGGAATCATGACGCCGCCTCTAAAACCTTTCAGTGTTGTTTTAGTGCTCATAGGATAAAGATCAGAATCCTTACCTTGCCGTACAGGCCTCTGCCTAGTTTGGACCCAACCTACCTGTCTCACGTCATCTCCCACTCTTTCACCTTTGCCATATACTCCCAGCCACACTGGACCCCCATCAGGCCCTTGAGCAGACCTTGCTCGCCTTGCCCATAGGATCTTTGTGGATGCCACTTTTTCTGGGCCTAGCTAGTGAACTATGCTCATCCTTCAGTTTTCGGCTCAGGCATCACTGACCCAGAAAAATCTGTGACCCCTTCTGCCCAAGTCTAGGTCAAGCTTTTGTTGTATATTTTCATAAAATATTATTCTTTTCGTTTTCTTTGATATGTTATGGCAGTTTCATTTCATCAGTGTGATAATTTGACCAGTATCAGGTTATTAGCTCCATAAAATTGTTTTGGTTTATATTTGTATGCCTAGAACCCAGCCAGCCTTCAGCATGTAATTGGGGCTTAATAAACATTTGCTGGGAAAAAAAGCATAAAGTTGTTAAAAATTAAGCTTATTGTTCTTGAAAAAATTCATTGTAGGTGAGATAATATATGATGAATGCCTCCAAATTCTTCAGTAAGTTCTGGCATGGAGTTTCCACAGCAGTTCCACAGCAGTTCAGGGTCAGTTAAGGGTCACATTATTTAGGTGGTTATAAATATGTATTTCATTGTTATGGAGAGCTCATTTAAAATATGCAAGATAAAGTTGTAAAAGTAGGCAATTGTCATGGGATTCACCAGTGATGCATCTCTTCTTCCACTAATCAGGAAGATTCAGCCATTTAGAGCCAAGACTCCTAACATTTAGAATCACCAGGGGAGTTCTTGAAAAAGCCCAGTTCTCTGCCCTGTCCCAGACTGGTATAAGTAGCTTACAACTGGTATTTTAGAAAAGTTACCCAGGCCACTCCTAAAACATAACGTAAGACCTAAGGAAAAAACTGTGGAGAGAGCAGAAATTTCTGAGATGCCCAAAATGCTAAGCCCATGACTGTAAACATTTCACATGTAAGGAAACAAACTTTTTAGTTCCTTACTCTGAACCAGGTTACATGTACTATATGTACAATGCTAACTAGACAGGTAGAAGGGACAGATAGACATACTGTCACCAAAAGCTGATGAAGATAAAGTATCTATATTCAAATATACAAAAGCAGTTACCATAACTCAAAAAAAAAAATCAATGTAGTTTATGGAAATGTAGCAAAGGAGAACGAGCCCAGGATGCCTAATAGCTTACTGCTTTACAACCTGATTGTAACCACAATAATTGTTTATGATAATGTCCCAAAATGGTTGGGGGGGGGGGGAAGTACCAAATATTAAGTTTATTAGGTTTTGTTTAAAATAGAAAAGTGAGTGAGTTTAGAAAGGTTCCTATTCAACCTTAAAAATAAAGGTTTGGATAGTCAAAGAAGTAAACTTCTGTTATATGGAATATTTAGGTCTGGAATACCCATTACATAAAGATGCTAGATAAATCCTAATTAGAATTATTTGTATTTATTGGCATAAAACAAGAATATATTATTGATAATTTATGTTCCATTTTTGCCACAAATTTTCTCAGTATTTCAAATTAACTCTTACTTCTTAGTAAAGAGATAATTGGTTTATCTAATAATGGATGATCATATTGGTTTATGTTTTTGGAAAGCATCTGTATCTGTGCTTGTTTGCATTTGATTAAAACAAAAAAAATTGCAGATTTGTAATGAACATCTTTATATCCTCATTTTTTTTTTGGTAGTTTTGAAACTATTCTAAGGGAAATTATAGAGTGTGTAGTCAAAGCAGTTCTCTGTTTTTCATTTAAGGAAGCGTTGCCAGCTTTACATGAGAGCATTATTATAGGGGGTGGAAGAACCTGGATTCTGTTCACACCTCTGCTGCACACAGCTCTTTGGCACTGCTTCAATTATTTGGCTTTTTGACCCTCAATTTTCTTACCTATAAATATGAAGGATTTGAGCCAAATAGTCTTTAAATTACCTTAAGTTGTAATTTCATTTGAATTATGAAATGCATACAGTATCCAATTATAAGACTAATAAATACTGCAGGATTATTAAACTTAGTTTTCATTGATAATAATCTGCTATATCTGTAATGCTCAGTTTTACATGTGACATCTTAGTAAAAAGTATCAGTAGTTTTATAAAGTGACTTTTTCATTTGCCATCTAAAATTTAACAAAAATATTCTCATAATACTACTTTTATAAGAAATTTCATACTCTTAAAAAGTGTTTGTATATTGTCAATCAGTTGATTTACTAAATTTTTAGGGTTACTAACCATCTTAATTTTTCTCATACTTTGTTTCTAAGATTTCTACTATGAGCATGCTTTAGAATAAGAAAAAAATGACACTGTTGAATTGAATTCTGTAATATTAGACTTTACATAGATTGTTGTACAATGGCTATGATTTTTTTTTTAATACAGCTTAAAGATGCTGAAAATAAGTATAAGATTTTGGAAAAAGAGTTTCATCAGTTCAAGGATCAGCAAAGCAACAAACCAGAAATCCGTTTACAGTCGGAAATAAATCTTCTCTCCTTGGAAAAGGTACCCATGTCTATTTATGGCAGTTTAACTAGTCCTCATGATAATTTATAAAATCTATAAATGACACTTGCATATACAATGTAACATTTCACTGTGGTATTCTGATATCAAATAACACATCAGAGAATTCAAAGCACAGTTTTAGTAGCTTATACTAAGTAGAGTCCTTAGTTGCAAACAGAACTGACTAATTCTAGGAATAAAAGAATCCACAAAATTGTCAGGAAAGCTGAAGAGACAGTTTCAAAATATGGGCAGAAACCGGGGTAAGCAAGGTATCGCCTACCCTGTCCCAGAACTGTCTACTCAGGATGCTACTGTTGGTGACATCGCTGCCACGTCAGTGGGTTCTGTAACCCGATTCTAGTGTATACTGTTGAACTCTCAGTTTTGCAGTAGCTGCATCTGTAATGTGAATATTCTCTCTGCATCTTATTACCCTTTAGATTCAGTGCCCCAGACAGGAGCTTTCATTTAAATCACAGACCTGTACTCTACTGTTAGCTTGGAAGAAGGATATCCACCCTATTTTATTTTCTCTGGTTGGAAACCAGGTCTCCTGCCTCTCATTTATAATGGGATTACCTACAAACAGAAAGAATGTTCAGGTTTTAGGCATTAAAAAAATGTGTAATGTCCAACAGACAACTTAAGCTCTTACATTTTTTAGTTTGATAATTTTAGGCATTATTAAAAAGATAGCATATACAGGAAAATAACACAGGTAATAAACAGGAAAATAACCATTAAAAGTTTAGGGTTTACTTGTCAGCCATTGCCTGTCTTGTCCCTTGTTCAGCTTTGTATAGAAGGCTTCCTTGCCTTATCACTTCTGTAGATTCAGCCACTAGGGGGCACTAACAGAAAGTTGGTGGACTGGAGTTGGGAAGATGCTAGGGTAGTTCTTTTCTCTCCAACCGCTTCCCTTATTTTCTCTGGCAGTAGTGACATTTTGTTACGAAGACATCCCTTCTCTGTAGCTTCCTTTGGGCAGTCCCCACTGTGTTTCTGGTTCACTGGACAGCCCCAAGTTTCTGGGTTCCTGAGAGCAGAACCACTACTCCCTGGTACTTCCTTATGCAGTCCCGCCTACCCAGGAGAGGTAGGGGCGTCCTGCTAGTGCTTATCACTAGGTTATCTCACTATCCTCTTTGGCATTTCTGCTCTTTCTTGGGCTCTATAACCAATTGCCTATATTAAATTGCCTGTTTGAAAAACATAAAGTGATGGCTGGTTGCTTAGCAGGATGCTGATTTTTCATTATCCAGCAAAGATATGTATTTTTTATGACACTGTGCTAAATGCTATTAAGAATTATTCAAAAATGTTCAGGATACAATCAAGTGAATAAGTTACAAAAGAATACAAGGAACTGAAGAAAATTATTATAGTGAAAGGCAAATGATAACAGTATCACCTAACTTTCTCTTACTAAATGCTATGAATGCAAAGGGAAAACAAAGTCACTTCTACTGCAGTCAACACATTAACTATAACAAAGAAGTAAAATTGGATATGGAACTGAAAGGATGGGTGAATATGTGGGCGAGGGTATTCCAAGAAGCAGTTGTACAGTTGTACAGAGATTAAAAACTCTATTGCATATTTAATAATAGCTTGACTAGAACCTAGAGTTTAATGAGTATGTAATGGTTTCAAAATAAAAATAGGCCTGATAAGAGAATGCGGAAAGTAAAGGTAATTTTCGGCCATGTGTGAGAACACCTTGGTGCTAAGTTAAAGAGTTTGTATTTTATTTGGTAAGTTAAAGAGTTTGTATTTTATTTGGTAAGAAGAGTCGGATTACTCTGAAGTTTATAAGATTGGCTTAATGAATGTTAATAGAAATGAAGGATTTTGTTGTTTTTTTTTTTTTGTTTTTTTTTGAGGGCAGTGTCACTGGCTCTCATATGTGGGACCCAAACCGGGGCCGCTGGCTTCCCAAGCCAGCGCTTAACCACCACACCACACGGCCGGCCCGAAATGAAGGATTTTAATTGAATTTTTTGGGAAGATGGAAGTTGTAGAGAATTCTGGTGTTAGACATATTACATATGATACGGTAGCAGAATAATTTAAGTGGAGAAGTTCACTAAATATGGTTAAAAATGAGAAAATATAGAGTAGGAAGAGAGAAAAAGGCTAGACATACAGATTTGGGAGTCATCTAAATAAAGTTAATAGCCTTGAAATTGTTTAGGAAGGACAAGTGAAAATAAAACTTAGGGGGGAAAGTCTAACTTCATAGACAAAAAAGCAAGAATCAGCGAAGGAGGCTAAAAAGATTTAGAGAAGTAATAAAAAAAAAAGTCTAGTGTGGTGCCCAAAAGAAATGAGGAAGTACAAGTAATCTCTCATGAAGGGAAAGGCGGGGTGCCTGGCAGTTCAGTCCCTGGCTTTTGAGAAGCCAAACAGCAGAGAGTAATAGAGAGTTTGGCATTGAAAAGAAAAGAAGTCGCCCAGGGGCCTAACACTGCTGAGGAAAGCTTATTGTGAGGTAGGAAAACATGAGGATATTTTTAGATTGTGGATAAACAATTTGTAGCAAGGAGAAACTGATGTTTTAAGAGAGGAGGGGATGGTTGAACATAGAAGAGTTAGTCTTTGAAAGACGAAACACTGTGAGGCAAAAGTGTGAATATATAGAAGATTAGGAGATAAGAGTAAGAGTAGGGTAAAAAAAAAAATCTTTTGAGGAGGGTGTTAATTAGCTGGTTTCTTCTAGTGTTTCTGAGCTCCTTAAATTTTCTGCAGCTATCAATTGTCATACTGCCTTTGGTTCCTCTTTTACCCCCACATCTATTTAATGGCAAAGGCTTATTGATTCTGCTTCTAACATATCTAGACAAACTCTTCACTTCTCCATTTTTGCCCTTCTCATTTCTCCACCAATGAACTTGAATCCAGCTAGACATTTCCTACCCCTCTTTTGAAAAACCAAGTATTCAAGTATTTGTGTTTATAAATATGAATTCTGTGGTACCTACCAGAGAGATCTACAGCATCAGACAGTATCTCATCGATTTTCACAAGCTCTGTTAAGTATCAAAGATTATTTCCATTTTACCTTGGGGAAATTCAGAAACCAAATATCTCAAAATTGGAATGGAAGCATTATTAATCTTCTCTGAATGTAGACTAGATAATATCCACCATAGAAATTAAATTTTAAGTGATTTTTTAAAATTCCTTCGTCCAGCTACACTTTTAACAAAAGGATAAAAATAAACATTAAAAGTATAAACAGCACCATGAATTTGAGAACAGGGGAAAAATGCATAATTGACTGCCTCTGTATCAGACCTAATGAATTCATTCAGCCTGTTTAAGTGTCTAGTAAAACAAGACTTCTCGGCTCCTTTGAAAACTCGTTGTAAATTGTTTTGGAGCCAGAAGAGGGCAGAATTTTATTTCTTAAGTAGTAACAAAGACATACAAGCACAAAAAGGAAGACATAAGTGAAAACGTATTTAATTAAGTCTATAATTTCTGGTTATGTGTGATTGAGAGCTTTTTCTTTTGTGATTACCCATTCTTTTCAATATAACACAAATTTTCCCATATTCACTGAAACGGCCTAAAAGCAAGTTAACATTAAGATACAGTTTTACCAAATGTAATTCTTGATTCCTTTTGTTATGTTACAAGTGACATAGCTTATGATATGCTTTTAGCTAGGAAATGGCATTTAGATGTCTTAAAAATCATTGGGAATTTAAGAAAATAAAACAAGGAAAGCATTGTAATTTTGTAGGGCATACAGAGGTTGAAGACAGAAGCAAAAATTTATGTATTTAAGAATATTTGGTGAGTATCTACTATGTGTTCACTCCTTGGGGTAAAGGGGAAATGAGAGGGAAAAAAAGAGTAAGAGAAATAGTACTGATCCTTTTGGGATCTCACTTTTGAGGAGTTTATAATATAATTGGGGAGATGGCTCAGAGAGCCGTAAATGATCATGTATAATCAAATACCAGGGAATGTAATAGAAACTTTGCAATTCAAAAAAGAGAAATCAATTTGATATTCAGAATATAGTAGTTTTAAGATAGCTTCTTGTTGAGGCAGAATTTGAGCTGAACTTGAAGTTTTAAGTAAGCAGAGAGGAAAAGAAAGAATTGAAAGGCTCGGGAAGTAACTTGGGCAAGGAGTAGGGTGTGTACGGGACATCAAGCTAGTGGTTGGAGAAGAGGGTTTTCTGCTGAGAAATACCAAGAAAGTAGGTTGTGTAAGTAGGAGGGAAGTTATATTGTAGAGTGCCTTGAAACCTGGGCACAAGAGTTTAAGCTTATCAATACTGTAGGCAAGAAGTAGACTGTAGATTTTTTAGTAGAGAATACATTGATCTAATAGTGGTCTGTGGGGTTGTAGATAAAATAGATCAGAGGCCAAGGAGACAAGAGAAGATGAGAAGAGCCTGAGCTAAGGAACTGGCAGTAGGAATATAAAAGAATAAAACTGGAAAATATTTCAAGGCAGAAATTGATATGACATATAAGTGTAAAGGCTTCCCCAGGTCTCAAATTCTACTCACAATAAGGGCTCCTAACTCAGTTTTTGGTTGTGTGCATTTTTCTGGGAATTGGGTCCCTATATTTCTTAAGAATTACAGATGCATCTGTATCCTTAAAAATAAAGTTAGGAATCATTGATTTGGTAATAGGAATAAATGAGAAAAACAAGATTTGTTAGCTACAGTTTTTTTATGCAAAAATAAAGAAATTATATTTATTAACTATAGATGTGTTTTAAATTAGTGTGAATAACTGTGCAAATGCAAATTATTTTGATAATCGTGGCAAAACCAATATAACCTACCTAGACAGCTTTTTTCTGAGGGAGTCAGTCCACTGGGTATGAGCAACCCCTCCAGGCTCATGCCTGTCCTAGCACTAATCCTTGGGCCCATCCAAGATGCTAGACTTTTTCTAAGACCCTTGATTATTTTTATAATTGAATGCTAGCTCCTCTTTTGTCTCACAGCTACAAAAAGGTTTTTCCTATTCCTCTGACATATGTCCTATGGTTAAATTACCAAGTAACATGTATAAATCTTTGAGGTGTAAGTGGAAGAGATAATCTTTGATAATCTCAGAGTATCATTCAATTGAAAATGTTTGAGTCAGATTTAAATGTGTTGGCATTTTAAAGCAGAAAAGACCTTGACTCCATGAAGTCATATATTACTGCAGAGAATGTTCTGGTCTTTTGAGAAGGGAATTTGGCAAGCTGTTTTTCCTTTCATTTTATTTTCATATGAGTTTTCTGAAGTTTGAATTTTTGGATAGTGTCTTCAGTTTTATTTTCCTGCAGAACATTAGGAATTGTATGTATGGGGAAAAGTTGACTTGATATAAAAAGTGTAGAGTAACAGTATTTTATTGTAATTCAGGCACATTATTACATTATCACTTAAATAGTAAAACTGTCTGTTGGCTGCATGAATTTGTTTGGTGCTGGGGTTGAAACATTGAGAGGACATTCCAGAACATAGCCAACTTGGCTTCGGTTCATGCACAACAGATTGCCTGCTGCAAGTATAAATAACCTTATTTTTTTAATTGAATCACTTTCCTGGTTTTCTTTATATATTTCAGGAAAAATAGAAAGTAAAAGATGAGTATTATTAGGAGCATTATTTTTCTTTCACTTGGGTTTATTTTAACATTCTTGAAATATTTTTGACTTTGTACTCTTTCTTGGTAAACTGCTTTCTGATTAAACATTGCACTGTTTTCAGCATTCTATGGTTTTTGCCAAAATACATCTATAACAAAGAAAGTCAATTCTTTTATAAGACAAAATTCCACATAATGAATGGCCCCCAAAAGGAATAATTTGGTCTCTAAGATTTAGAGTGCCAGCTAAATTGGAATGCTAACAGTTAGAACTTCTTTTCGTAAAAAAGAAATGTATTTTTCACTCTGTGATCTTTATGTAATATACATGTTTTAAATACATTTATAGTAACTGTCTGGAGTTTAAGACTAATTCAGTTCCTTTCAGTATAGGCTGTTAGGCAGTAAAAATACGACTATATTTTAAACAAGAAAATGTTCATGTGCCATAATATTTATAGTAAATTATATAACAGTTTTAGATGATGTCGTATGTTACACTATATAAACTCTTTTCTTAAGCCAGACTCTTTGTATATATTATCTTTCAGTGATTGTACACAGTGGTATAGTGTTTCACTTGATATGATTTTAATCACTGTTAGGTTGAACTTGAAAGAAAGTTGGAATCTGCAACTAAGTCTAAACTGCATTACAAGCAGCAATGGGGACGAGCTTTGAAAGAACTTGCCAGACTTAAACAGGTATGTAGTTTATAGCTGATGATGGATTATTTTTATGTCTTTTCCCCTTGAATCTTTACAAGTTTGCATATTTGGCAGTACCTGTTATGTTCAGATGTCTGCATTCGAATCTCCAGTGTTATTTTTGACATTGGGGCTATTTCTTCATGGGCTCTTTTTGTGTTATATCTAAGATCTTACTTTTTTTTAATTAAAAACAAACTTATAGGTCCTTTTTTAAATAATTTCCGACTGTCCTTTTCTCTAGAAGAAATTGGACAATTTCTTTTGCTTTCACTTATAAAACTACCATTCTTTTCTGCAGTATTAATTTGTTTCTATTGGGAATACCTTTTGGGGGAGAAATTTAAGTATAACTTAAAAAATTTAACATGTCCTCAAGTTTAAGAATTTATTTTCAATGTTATTCCTAGGAAGACACAGTCATTTATTCAATTAAGGAAGGAATCATTGGGAATTTTTGCATAATTTTACAAAAGTTTAAAAGTAATACTTTCCTCAATTCTTCTTACATTTTATTTCCTTCCTGCTACTAGATAACAAATGTTGTTAGCTTTGTGAGAAATATATCTTAATTTTGGGTGTAATTTCATCAAATGAGCAAGATTTTTATTTTAAATCTACTTAACCTAAAACTTTTAAGAATCAATAATGGTTAGTCTATTCTAAGTTTTGGGTTTTTTAATGTGTCAGTTTTATTCTGAATGAAATTTGGTATGTAGGGTCTTTCAGATTTGTATTTTTCTTCATGTGTCTCCATAGCCATCAGATGCTATTGAACATCTTTGTGGTATTGTACTAAATGCTTACCACTTTCATAAAGGAGTATGTATTAGACTATTTGAGAATAAGTAAGGTAAACTGTGCTATCATATGTTTATAATCTCAACTCATCTACAAGCTAAGTATGAAATAATACAGTAGTCCCCCCTTATTCATGGGGATACATTCCAAGACATCCCCCCCCAGCAGATGTCTGAAACCGCAGATAATACGGAACCCTATGTATACTGTTTTTTCCCCTCATACATACCTGTGATGAAGTTTGATTTGTAAATTAAGCACAGTAAGAGATTAACAAATAATTAATAAAATAGAACAATAATAATATCCTATAATAAAAGTTATGGGAATGTGGTCTCTTCTCTCAGAATATCTTGTACTGTACTCTTGTAATCATATGAGATGATACAGTGTCTGCATGATGAGATGGAGCAAGATGAATGACGTAGGCCTTGGGACACAGCATTAGGGTTCTGTAAGGGTGACTTGAACACAAGCACTGTGATACTGCACAGTCCATCTGATAACTGAGATGGCTACTAAGTGACTAACAGGTGGGTAGTGTATGCAGCATGGATACACTAGACCAAGGGATGACTCAAGTCATGGGTGGGACAGAGCAGGACTGCGTGAGCATCATCACACTACTCAGAGGTGTGCAGTTTAAAGCTTATGAATTGTTTATTTCTGGAATTTTCCATTTAATATTTTCAGACCATGGTTGACCACATGTAACTCAAACCACTGAAAGTGAAACCTCAGAGAAGGGGGAACTTACAGTATTAACAATAGTAAATATTTCATATGTGTTCACAGGACTGAGGACAAATGAGTGAATAATCATATATAATACTAAGGGCCTCCTGTATTCAAGGCACTGCCCCAGACTTATAGACACTCATATATGTAAAACAAAGGAAAGCTGTAATGAAAGAGAAGGTATTTGAGAAGGACCTCTGGGAAATTGGTTGTGTGTTAGGGCTGTAGTGGGGTGAGGGTGGGGGTGTTGTAAATAACAGAATGATTACAGCAAAGAGGCATGAAGTCAGAAAGTGTAGACTCTTCTTGGAGAACAGAGGGGGCAACTTTGGAGGTCATAAGGACTGGAACTTAAGTGGCAGCAGTGGGAACAGGACAAGGCCATGGTTTTGGTAGATTTGATATAGCACAACGTACCTGATTGGAATGCAGAGTAAAAAGTCGAAGATGATGTTAAGAGCACAAGCCTTCGTATCAAAAATAGGGTTTGTAAGACAAAAAGTTGATTGTGGTATGGGAAGGAAATAGGACTTACAAGTTTGGACATTTTAATTTTTACAGAAAGAAATTCAGCAAGCAGTTAGAAATATGGCTCTTATGATGGGAGGGTGATTGGACTTAAAAACAGATGAAGGAATCCTTGCAGGATGATAAGCTGTGACAGAGAGAACGAAGAATGCTTACGTTTAAACAGGAGGAAGGGCAAGCTGAAGGAACAGCAACTGGAGAGAAAGAGGAGGATAATTAGAATGATACTGATAGAGCAGCTAGCGTTCATTAAAGGCTTACAATGTACGACGGGTTGTGCTTTCATGTCTTCATTTAAGATTAAGACAGTTATCTACCTTTTCATTTAATATAACAGGTAATATATAGCAGGTAGTATTCCCATTTTATACATGAAAGAAACTGATACTTAGAGAAGTTAAGAAAGTTGCACGTGATCACACAGGTACTATGGTAGAGCTGGGATTAGAGCCATTGAGCAAACCAGGATCAGGTTCCTTCCCCTTTGTAATGTTATGGGTCCATTCCACAGAAGCCAAATACTGAAAGAACACCCAGCAGAAAGTGAGCCCTGGAAGACTTAAGGGATTTCGGACAGAGTACTGAGGCAGAAGAAGTCATGGTTCAGCATAGCCTAGCAAAGAAAATGGCATCATCGACTGTTAGACTAACTCTGATAATGACAATTGTCAATAAGTGACTTTGAGAGAGAAGTTAATACAAAGTCATGATGCCAAGATATTTAGGTTATATACAATACAATAGGGAGAAGTCCCTGTGGAATTAGGAGCAAGGAAATAATATGATGAGAGTAACTGTTAAAAATAACAGGATACACAGTCTGTCACAAGCAACATAAATAGTAGTTCAGAATGAGGCCTTGGAGACAAGAACTGGGTTGCGTCTTGACTATCTGTTAACTACTATCTAACTTCTCTGATTAGCCTTCTTATTTGTACAGTGAAGTTTTTCCTCACAGGTTCTGAGAATTAAATGTGGTTTTTAAAGCATTTAATACAGTGTTTGGTACATAGTATGTGCTCAATAAATGGTAATTGTTGTGAAAAGGAGGTGAAAAGCTACTGTGTAGTGTTCTTGGTTTCAGTTGATGGGGATGTAATGAGCTTTGGACATTGATGATCAGAACAAATATTGGAAGGATTTGTGACCGACTAGCTATTCAAAGAAATGATAGACACCGATAATAATTTTAAAATTTTAAGTCTAGAGAACAGGAGGATGTTACATAGTAATAGTGATAGGGGAGTAGCATAGGATATAGGTTGAGTAATAACAGCCCTTTGTATTTGGATGATAGTTTTAATAACATTCTGTAAAAAACTGTACGAAAGGGAAAATACAGAGGCTAAATGTGCAGATATGCAAGAGTGTCAGTAGCCGTGTTCCTTAAAGTTTGGGTATAAAGAGATGAGAGTACATTGAGTCTGAACAAACATCTATAGTTATTTCATTTGTTCATCCTTTCATTCATTCAGCAAGTACTGGCTGAGAGCCAACTCTGCATCTTGCACAGTGGTAGATGCCCTAGATACGGCATTTTGTCCCATGGGGAACTTAGAAGTTCATCTGAGAGGATTGATAGTGAACAAGAAGATAGCAGGGTGATGAGAAATGTAGATGAAGTGTTAGAAAAACAAGAGGACAACAGGATTATCATTGTATTGTTTCAAATATCACTACTAGATTTGAAATCATTTCAAGTTTTAAAGTAGTAGATGGGGAAGAAATGGCAGATAGTACCTGCCTACCATTGAAAAATTTGCAGAGTGAAGGATAACAGATTAATTTAACGGTAATTAATTATAAGGCATTGCCAAAATTGGTAATGAAAAGATGAAAAAGTTTTAGTTGCTGATTAGGGCATTTCCTTTGGAGAAACGAGTAATCATTAATTATTGAAAGAATTTCATCACAATTGTCATGTTTCTTATTAAGAAATATCCACTTAAGCACGTTTTACTTTAAACTGATTCAGTTATATTCATATGTGTATATTCACAGATGAC
This sequence comes from Aselliscus stoliczkanus, assembly GCA_033961575.1. Lineage (NCBI taxonomy): Eukaryota > Metazoa > Chordata > Mammalia > Chiroptera > Hipposideridae > Aselliscus > Aselliscus stoliczkanus. Next base: position 25,638,972 of record CM066728.1, read on the forward strand.
ATTGTTTTCACTGAGGTGGTTTTAAAAATACAGGAAAGTAAATAATGTTCTGAATAGAATCCTCCAAGTTCATGGTTCTTTTTTACACTGAGATACTGGGGAAGTCTCCTTTAAAAGATTCCGTGTAAAAGGTTCCCGCCTAGTCAGCCCTCCTTACTAACATATTCATCCTCGTCCACTTGCTCTGTGTCTTTACGGTTGATCCATTATTTTCTATTTACTCTTTTTCCCAAGCATTTTCTACTCTCTTGCCTGAAAACCATTGGCAAAGTAATTTTAGCTATTGGTTCCTAATAACAGAGAACATCTCAAAAGTTCCGATGTCCCCTTTCTCTTGAGTTACTGTAAGTATATTGAGAAGAAAACAAAACATAATGTTAATTTACTAGTTCATCTCTAAACTTCTTTTTCATGAAAGGAAAGAGTCTCATTTTTGAGTGCAGTGATCTTCATTGCAGACCAATTCTATTCCTTATCCCACAAGCTTTCTGCTTTAGAAACAACCCTGTAAACAGATTTCAGGGTCACTAGGAATCATTGATGCTCCACAGACCACATTTGGGATGCAACGCTGAAACATGTAATAGACCTAGGGATTATCATAGTGAATTGTGCCCTGCCACTGACTGTTTTTGGAAGGGTAAAATTAATAACTCTCAAATAAGCACAATTCATGTATGTGAAAATTACTTCAGTTTTTTTCTAAAACTTTTTATTAAAAACACATTTATCGTGTTTAAATATAAAATTGGAATTCTCTGCTTTTGTTCAGAAGATTGTTTGTGCAACTTTTTGTTTAATTTGGATTAGTACCATGTTAATTTTACATTGCCTCTGGTGAATTGCCACGGGGCTATAATCTCTGCCAGTAATTTGTCACAGCAAAATCCTCCGGAGGGCCTTACAAAACATTTGTGTAGTACGGATTAGACAGCAAAAACCATATCTTAGATTGTTAATAAATGTTAATGACAAAACCCAGCTGGTAAAGCTTGGAAGTAAGATCTAATGCTTGGTGCCTGTTGCCAAAAGAATGTTTAAACAGAGATTTCCATTACTCAAAGGTGACCTAGCAGAGTCGATTTGTGAATTAAAGAAATCATAATCTTCTAATTATTTAGAAATAAAATCTTCATATTCACAACCATAAAAGTCTGTGTATCCAAGTTGAAAACTTTTTTATTCTTTGGTAACTGGGTAGGTGACAGCTGTACAATATAAAGTATCATGTAAACCAGCCCTAACTTAGAAAACAAAAAATGACACCCATTCTGTTTGGTGTCTTTGGTGCACTGTGTAACACTGACTTGCAGAAGTTCTAGTGATGAGACATTTAGCGGTAATTTAGTTTCCCTTTTTCCCTATCTCCAAGAAAATATACTAGAGAAATATTTTAAAACCAAAACAATTACTTGAATTAAATTGTTCTAGAAATACCCAAGTTAAGATTGTTGCTTTACTCCTTGTGGTAAATTATATATTTACTTACCGTTTCTTGACATCTTAGAATATGGTTATGTAGGAAGAATAAAAGCCATTACCTTTTTAAAATAGCCATTGTTAAGAGGTATGAATTTATTGTTGTAGAAAATTTAAATTATTATGTCAGATATATTAAAACTATGTATGTTTGTTCCCAGGATAGGAAACAGAACTACGATTTTGGGTAGGATGTGGGTCCCTTACCATATTTGTGCACAGTAGATCTGTTTAACCTAAGCTGATATATTTAGTTAAAACAACACAGGCTTCATTGGCTGACATCAGCACTATCTTGTCCAGCCTCCTGCTTATCCACTCAGAGTAATTAATTTGATTAATTTATAAGTAATTTAGCCAAGGATGGGATGTAAATCTTTGTTTAAGAAAACAGTTGGAGGTCCAAGTCTTGGTTAAAAACTGTGTCTTGAAACCATCCAGGCCCTCCTACTGACTTGTCAGCTCTGGGTTATTTTCAGAAAACTTTACTTGAGTTCCTTAGTTTAGTTGTAAGTTTTTTCCCACAGACTTACATGGTATGTGTGAGTGGGAGAGTATGTAGTGGCCACTTTTTAGCCGCTGTTTAGTCTAGTGTATGTATGTTTACATCTCCTCTCTGGATTTATAGGCAGCCAAGGCAAAATAAAGATTATACTCACTTGATTGAGGAGCCTTTAACTCAGAGCACCTGGCAGCAGAGAGGATTTCTTTCACTAACCTCTAATTTTTGTATGTGCATGTGTGATTATTATTAACGCTGGATCCTTGATTAAACACTCAAGTATTCAAAGGCTTTTCTTATATGTTTTAGAACGAAAATGTTTCAAGTTTTATAAAGTTAAAATTTTACAAATTAACCTAAAATTAAATTATCAACTTTAATAATTTTTTCCTGCTTGCAATTTTATTTGCTTGGTGTAAAAAAAGAAAAAATGCAAATTTTGCAGTACCATATAACATAGTAAATAAAAATCACCAATAACCTTATTCCCCCTTCAGCCAGCAATGACTTTCCTTTTTTTTTAAATAATTAGTTTTTAAATGAAATACACTGTACATTCCAAGGAGGAAATAAAAAAAAAGATTCTTATGCAATGCAACCTCCACCTCCTAGGTTAAGAAACAGCATTATCAATGCTTTGGAAGTCCTCTGTTTGCCTTTTCTCAACTGCATCCTCTCCAGAGGTAGTTACTTTCCTGTATTTGGTATTTATTATTCCTCTGCTTTTCTTTATCATTTTAGAAGATATATTTTAAATATCAGTAAACACAACTGTTTACTTGTGTATGTTTTTAAACTTTATATACATTAGATCAGTCTCTTAGAATCATTCATCTGTGATCATTTATGTCACTCAAAATTGTTTTTGAGATTTAGCTATTTTGATCCAAGTAGCTATATATTTTTATTGCTTTATAAACCTTAAACATGAATATACCACAATTTATTTATTCAGTCTTGTTTCAGTAGATATTTTTCCCAAGTTTTCTTTTAATACGACAACACTGAAAATTTTTGTATATGTAAGAGACATGTAAGAGTTTCTCTAGTGTGTATATCTAAAAGTGGAATTTTTTGTTAATAGGGTTCAGTCATTTCTTCTGCTTCACTAAATATTGCCAAATTACTTGCTAAAGTGGTTGTACAAATCTGTAGTTCTAAAGAGTCGTGTATAATTGTCCTTGTTCTTCACATCATGTCCAGTACTTGGCTGTTATGAGATGGAGTAATTTTTTCCAGGTTGGTAGGTCTGAAATAGTATCACTCTTTGGTTAAATTTTCATTTTCCTGATTGACGCTGAGCATTTTTTCATGTTTATTAACCACTTACATGTCTTAATGCCTTTTTATGTCTTGCTAAATAGCAGTAAATCAATAGGTAATCCAGATTTTGGAGTCACCAGATACAGAGTTTGAAATAACTATTATCACTATATTATAGAAAATAGGTTATATGACAGGAAAGTTGTTAGACAAGTGGAATCTTTTGAATCGTATAAAAATTCTAGAACTGAAAAGTATTGCAAGTGAAATGTAAGAATTCAGTAGATGAACTAACAGCAGATTAGGCAAAGCAGAAGCAAGGATGTATGAACTGAAGATAAGTCAGTTAAAAATATCCAAATGAAACAGGGAGGGGAAAAGATGGAAAAACACAAAGAACATAAGCAACATATGGGATAAAATACATGACGCTGACCACCTTTGTGTAACTACAGACCCCTGTCTTAGTGCATATGGGCTGCTGTAACAAAATACCAGACTCCCTGGCTTATAAACAACAGAAATTTTTTTCTCACCGTTCTGCAGGCTAAAGTCTGAGATCAGGGTGCATGCCTGGTCAGGGCTCTATGTTTGGTGGGGGCCTGCTTCCCAGTTGATAAATGGCCATCTTTTTACTGTGTCTTCACATGGCAGACGGGGCTGGGGCCTTGGCAGACCTTTTTTATGAAGGAATGAATCCATTCATGAGGGCTTGCTCTCATGACCTTAACCACTTCCCAAAGGCCCCATCCCTTGACACCATCACATTGGGGATTAGTTTTCAACATAAGAAATCTGGGAAGATGCCAATATTCAGCCTATAGGAACCCCTGAAGAGAAAACAAACTGGGGGAAGGAAGCAATATTTGAAGAGATACTGGCTGAGAATTCTATAGAAGTGAAAAACATAAAAAGTAATAGATTCAAGAATAGCTATTAACTCTCATCAGGATAAATACAAAGTAAACCATACCTAGATGCATCACAGTAAAATTGCCCAAAAGCAAAGAAAATCTTAAAAGCTGTGGGGTGGAGGGAGACATTGACTTCATAGGGGCAACAAGACTGATGACTGTTGAACAAAAGTGAAGGAATTCATATGAGAGTGGAATGATATCTTTAAAATACTGAAAGAAAATAACTCCCAACCTAAAATTCTGTACCCAGTGAAAACGTCCTTCATAAATGAAATTGACATAAGACTTTTCAGACTAACAGAAATTGGGAGAATTTGTCAGGGCAAACGTGAACTAAAAGAAATATTTAAAAGTGTTCTTTAGGCAGAAGGAAAATGATCCCAACTGAAAGCAAGAGACTAAAAAGCAATGGAAATAAGTATCTCACTAAATATAAATGTAGATTGTATAAAAACAATTCCAATATTTGTTGGGTTAAAATATACGTAGAGTTAAAATTCATGACAAAACTAGTACAAAAGATATAAAGCAATAGAGTTAAAGTGTTAAAAGTATGTTACATTATCTGTGAAATTGTAGAAGTTCTAATTTATATTACTGTTTCTAAAAGAAGGAAAATGAATAACCAGCCGATAGAAGGGAAAAGTTGAATGACAAAATATTAATCTAAAAAAGATAAGAGGAGCGAAGAGGGAACATAAAATAGCTGCAACAAGTAGAAAATAGTAATTTGTAAAGATTTAAACCCATATGTAGTACCAGTTGTTTTAAATATACAGTAATACCTTGGTTTGTGAGCATAATTCATTCTAGAAACAAACTACTCATATTGCAAGACATCACTCGTTTACCACGTTACAATGTATTAGAAATGTTTGCTCGTCTTGTGGAACACTCGCAAACCACATTACTTTCAATCCAAGGTTTTACTGTAATTGCTTTAAATATAAACATATGGACTAAATACTCCCCTTAAAGACAAATATTAAGTTAAAAACCGTATTAAAAAAGCAGTAAGTTACTTATAAGGGATACACCTTAAATATAAGGATACAGATTGATTGCATTTAAAAGAGGGTAAACTGTATATTACATTAATACTAACCAAAAAAATTCTGGTCTAGCAATACTTGCATCAGGCAAAGTAGATATTAGGGCTAGAGGCATTAATGTAGATAAAGTTTTCACCATCATGAAAGGATCCATTTCACTGGAAGATGATGATAGTTCTAAGTTTGAATGTACCTGATAACAGCCACAAATTTATATAAAGTAAAAATCAACAGAACTAAAAGAAAAAATACTATAATAATGTTAGATTTTACAATAACTCTCCTGGGAACTGATAGAAGAAACACACAACAAAAAAATCAATAAAGATTTAAAAGATATAGACATAGAACACTTCATTAAAAAGCCCAGAATACATATTATTTTATAGTACACATGGCACATTTAGCCAAATCGCTCATTTGCTGGCTCAAACAGTTGTCAACAAATTTCAGAAGAATAGTTCAGAACATATACTCTGACTACAGTGTGATTAAGCTAGAAGTAATAAAAATAATTTTCAATCATTTGGGGATATTTATTAAGTAGTACACTTCTAATAACCCATGGCTAAACCCATGGAGACCACAAGTGAAATTAGAAAATATTTTGAACTGAAAAATAATGAAAATACCACACAACATATCAAGACACGAGACTTATTGAAAGCTGTGCTTAGGGAGAAATTTATAACCTCAAGTGCACTTAGAAAAATAAGAAAAGTATAAAATCTATTCTCCCTTTCAAACAGTAAAAGAACAAGAAATTAAGGAAATTAGAAGCAAGGAAATAATCAAGACAAGTAAAAATTAATAAAATAGAAAACGCACAACAAAATTGTAAAAAGTTGTTTCTTTAAATAACTTGTTCAAGGACAGAGAGAAAATACACACAAAATCCTAATACCAGCAATAAAAAATGGGGTCATAGCTACACATTCCACAGATGTTTAAAGAGATAAGAGTGTAGTATAAAAAATTATATGTGAATTTGAGGACTTATAAAAGTGACATATGAAGAAACAGAAAATATAGCCATAGTTATTAGAGAAATTGAATCTGTAGTGAAAAACTTTCACACAAAGAAGTTTTCAGACCCAAATTCACATTTGGATTTTAGTATACATTTTAAAAAGAAATAACACTGATCTTATACAAACTGTTTCAGAACCTAGGAATAGAGAACACCTCTCACTATTTTTTAAAAATGAAACCAGCGTAATCTTGATCCTAAAATCTGATAAGGACATTATAAAAACAAAATTAATTGGCCAGTCTCACAAACATAGATATAAAACTTGTAAACACCACAGTCAAGCTTATTTATTAAACAAAAGCAAATTGGCTATTTACCACCTTAAAAGAATAAAGGGGAAAAATATCAAGTGATCATATCAGAAATGCAGAAAATGTCAATACCCACTTAAAACAATTCTTAAGCAAACTAAGAATGTAAGGGGAATTTCTTTTTTTTTTGAGGGCAGTGTCACTGGCCCTCATATGTGGGACCCGAACCCGGGCCGCTGGCATCCCAAACCAGCGCTTAACCACCGCGCCACTCGGCCGGCGGGAATTTCTTAATATAATAAAGGGTATTTACATAAAACCTATCTTTCTTAAAATAAGGAAAGCTTTTCCCTGATATCAGGAATGAGAGAAAGATGCCCACATATCACCATTTCTTATCAACATTGTACTAGAGGTTCTAGCCAATATAATAGCCCAAGAGAAAGAAAGGTGAATCAGTTGCAAAGGAAAAAAATAAAACTGCCATTACTATTTGCAGATGATACTACCAAATACTTAGAAAACAAAAAAGTGTCTAGAGGTGATCTACTAGATTTAATGAGTTTAAAGCAGGTTCGTGGGAAACACAGTATGTAAGTATTAATTTCAGTTCTCTATACTAGACAATTAAAGAAGGAAAATTTAAAACCTGCCATTTACAGTAGCATCTAAAAACACCAAATCTAAGGAACACAGAAAGATGTTACTCTTAGTATATAGAAAAAGATGAAATAGTAAACAAAATTTTAAAAGACCTAAATAATTGGAGAGGTAAACTGTGTTTACTAATTAAAGAATCAGCATTATAAAGGTAATAGTTTGGGCAAATAGAGCTGTAAATTCAGTATAATCATAATCAAATCCTAGCAGGACTTTTTTATCCAGCTCTAGAAATTGAGATGAATATGAAAATGTGGGAGTCAAGAATAACTAAGAATTTTAAAGAATAGCCAAAGATAGATGACTTTTTTCAGATATCAAGAGCACACAATGTGGTATATAGATGATGTATTATAGAATTATGCACTTGAAACCTATGTAATTTTACTAACCAATGTCACCCAAATATATTCAATTTTAAAAAGGAGTTATTATTACAAGAGTTACAGTAATAATGACAGTATACTTTTAATGCAAGGATAGAGAAATAAATAAGGTTAGAGAGCCCAAAAACAAATGTATATGTATATGGGCAGAGGTGACATATATAACAGGTGATAATGCTAAGCGGTGGGTGGAAAATGCTGTTTTTCAGTCAATGTTGCTAGGTCAATTGGAGCTGTATGTGGGACAAGAAGAAACGATCTCACACCATACACAAAACCAATTACATATGAATTGTTGATCTAAGTAAAGCTTCAGGAGGGTAACATAAGAGTATCTTCAAGACTGAAGCAGACAAAAACTGTCTTAAATTGGACATAAAGGCACTAGCCAAAAAAGGACAGATCAATTTAGACAATATTAAAATTAAGTCAAAAATACCATTACAATAGAGAAAAAGCAAGACAGAGACTAGTGGCAAATATCTGGAATTTAAGTTTCAAATGACTTATCCAGTATATATAAAGTACAAGCATCAATAAGAAAAGCTGTAGGGCCGGCCGAGTGGTGCGGTGGTTAAGCGCTGGCTTGGGAAGCCAGCAGCCCCGGTTCGGGTCCCACATATGAGGGCCAGTGACACTGACCCCCCCCAAAATAAATAAATAAATAAAAGATGGAGAAAAGAATAGTATTTCACACTGGAACAGTTAAAAAAAAAAAAAGAAAGAAAGAAAAGCTGTATAGCCAAGTAGAGCAAAGTGCCAAATGGTTGAACAGGAACTTTATAAAGGAGATCCAGATGCCATTAAAAATATTAAAACGTGTTCAGCCTCATTAGTCTTTGAAAAAATGCAAACTACAGTCACAATGCGGTACCACTGCACAACCTGTCAGAATGGCTTAAATGAAAAATTTAAAACTCTGCTATTTTTTTAAATTAAAGTTTATTGGGGGTGACAGTTGTTAGTAAAGTTATATAGGTTTCAGGTGTACAATTCTGTAATACATCATCCGTATATCACACTGTGTGTTCACCACCCAGAGTCAGTGCTCCTTCCATCATCGTGTATTTGATCCCATTTACCCTCATCTACTACCTCCCTCCTCCCCTTACCCTCTGGTAACCATTAAAACAAAAACAAACAAACAAAAAAAAAGCTCTGCCATTTACAGAAACTGACATTACCAAGTGTTGACAAGAATGTGGAACATTGAAATGCTCACAAGTATCAATTTGTACTACGCCTTTGGAAGCTGTTTGACAGTATTTACTATTATACTACTGAAATTCTCATAGCCTATGACCCAGCAGTTTGAATTCTAGGTATATACCCAATAGACATGCATACAAATATGTGCCAAAAGACATGCACCATTATGTTCACATCAGCTTTATAATACAAAACTGCAAACTAACCCAAATGTTCCTCAGCAGTGGAATGAATAAATTGTATATTCATCCAATGGAATGCTATATAGTAAAGTAAATCATCAACTACACAAAATACTAATTAATTGAAAAACCAACAGTAAGTGAAAGAAGCCAGGCATAAGTAGTATATACTGTCCAATTCCATTTACATAAAGTTCAAAGCAGTGAAAACTTACTTGTGGTGTTAGACACTGGGGTTGTAACCTTTGGGAAAGAATAAGTGGTTCATGACTGGGAGGAAACACAGGGGCTTCTGTAAAGTTTTATCAAAATGTACACCTGTGGTTTAGCATTTTTCTGTCATTTTTTCAATAAATGTTTAGTTTTTAAAAAATAGATGACACGTACCTATCGATCCAGCTCTCCCATTTGGGGGTTCTGTCCTCAAGAAAGAAAATACCTGTCCCTAGAGAAATCTGGAGAAAGAATAGTGAGCAATGTTAGATGATAGGGTGTTTTATTGCAGCATTGCCTGTAGTACCCAAAGTCTCTGCTATGGAGAGAGTGGTTGGAAAAATCATGGAATATCCATTCTGCGGAATGTTACATTTATTTTAAAGAAATTTTGTGCATAAATTTTTGTGTGAGCCTGGAAAAAGAAAGAGTGAAAAAGCCATATTATTACCTGATATAAGAGTGAAATTAGTGGCCAGTTTAGGGACACTGACTGAATTTTTCTTGGTACATCTTGGTATAATTAACCATTTCTTAGATGCTGCTCTAACCACTGGTCCTTGTGGCAACACATGTTGCCAGCAGACTCTTTCTTGCCCTCCTATTATTTTACGGTATTCAGCTAACCCCAATCACTGAGTAAGCCATGAATGATTACGGCTTATAACAAGAAAAGAAGTACTGAAGAGAGTTTTAAAAAAGAACCTGGTCATTTTTGGATATGTGACTCATAGAATTGGCAGTGCGTGGCTATATCCTGGGTACTGTCAAATAGAATTACAGTCACAAGTCGAAGCCATGAAGTATATGTATTCCTAATATTAAGGATCTGGCTTGTTTCTTTTCAAGCGGGAGCAAGAAAGTCAAATGGCTCGTCTTAAAAAACAGCAAGAGGAATTGGAGCAGATGAGACTCCGTTACCTGGCTTCTGAGGAAAAGGATACAGTAAACACTGAGCGACAAGAACTGTTGGATATAAGGAACGAATTGAACAGGTATAGTAGTTAGAACGTTACATTTCTTTTTTCATACAAAAACAGGAGCTCCAAAAGGACAAACTTTTAATTAGTCATTGGTCTAGGGAAAGTATAAACGTCAGGTCTTTTGAGAATAAAGTAGGTCATGTATATAAAATGTAGCTGATTTATACAATAGACAGTCTATGCCAAAGACCTTTATTTCAGTTTTTTTTTGCCATGAATGACTCAAAATCAAACCTATTTAGCTTTTTTGTTTCCATTCAGAGCACCAGTACTTTCAATTTTATTTTTATGTGACTGTTTCAGGATTATCGCTACTATTTCAAAGTAGTTGAATTTTTAATATGAGAAATTTCAAATTTAGTCATATTATTAATATAAATAATAGCTTTTATTTATTGAGCCCTTACAATGTGCCAGGAGCTATTTTAAATGCTTCACATGCCTATCTCATTTTTCTTTTACCTTCAAAGCATCTTTTCCCCTGTTTTAAAGATGAGGAAACCAAAAATTAATTAAGGTACCCTTTCCAAGGTCACACAGCTAGTAAATCATTAGAGCCAGAGTTCAAATCTGATTCCAGATGTTGATTTTTAACTATTGGGATGTTGGAAAAGTCATGACGCAATTTTACAATGAAAAGCATAGAAAAAATACATCATGACTTTTCCAACAACCCAATACTGTGCTACACTGGGCTTCTCTGTAGTGTCATGTTCATCTTAGTTAAAACGTGAACAGTATTTCATGTTAGAAAAGTCATCATTAGGAAGCAGCATAAGCACAAATTATAGTCTTTTTGAAGGGGTGTTTGGGGGAAGACTTTTTAGCTTAGTTTATCAGGAGACTAGTATTTTTGTTTCAGCAAAGCATACTGTCTTAGCTCAGGCTGCTATAAAGTACCATAGATTGAGTGTCTTAAACAACAATAGTTTATTGTCTCACAGCTCTGGAGGCTAGAAGTCAAGATCAGTGTGCCAGCATGGTTGGTTCTGGTTCCTAGCCTGCAGACAGCTGCTTTCCCACTGTGTCCTCACATGGCAGGGAGAGAGCAAGCTCTCCGGTGTCTCTTCTAATAATAGCGCTAATCTATCCTGAGGTATCCACCCCCATAATCTCATCTAAACCTGATCATCTCCCCAAAGCCAAAGACTGTCACATCAGGGGTTAGGGTTTCAGCATATTAATTTTGAGGGGAACACAGTTCATTCCATAGCACAGCGATTTGACAAAATATCCCAAGACATCTCCATATATGAGCTGGGTTTAGGTGGGTTTAGAGCTGAATTAAATAACTGCATTTAGAAAATTAATGTATAAACATCAGTTGGAAAAGGTTAAGGTATACAGTATCATGCTGCAGGGCTCAATTCATGCTATCATTCTATTTTGTTCCATCAGATATTTTTTTGGTGTCTACTATGTTGTAGACTTGGAAAACGTTACCAATTAATGGGTTATAATAATTCTTATCTTTCAAAATTTTGCTGTCATATACAGTCATGCATTGCTTAATAACAGGGATGGATTCTGAGAAATGCATCGTTAGGTGATTTCGTCACTGTGTGAACGTCATAGAGTGCACTTACACACACCTACATGGTCTGGCCTGCCGCACACCTGGGCTACCTGGTGTGGCCTAGTGCTCCTACAAGCCTGTACAGCCTGCTACTGTGCAAGACAACAGGAGATTAAATCAACACAAAAGACAATGATGCAATCGAGAGGCAGGGTACACACGAGAGGTATGAGGCTGCTGCTGGCCTAACATGGCCTACTGTTTTACAGCAAACTTGTTTTTTATGAGTAAAAAGAGCATACTCTAAAATGAAGATAAAACATATAGTATAGTAGATACACAAACCAGTAACGTAGTCGTTTATTATCATTATCGGGTGTTATGTATTATACATAACTGTGTGTGCTGTGCTGTTATATGACTGGCAGCGTGTCAGTGTGTTCACACACGCCTCACCACAGACATGTGATGTGTTGCACAAGGACATGACGATGGCTGCCACATACTGGGCGATGCATGACTGTACAGCACTTTTGTGGTTTCAGTTTAGCAAATATATATTAAGCCTCTACTGTTTGCTAAGTACTGTTTTGGTGGCCTGCATGAAGATAGCCATTGGCATATCCAATTTGTAGATCCTACAAAATTAAATCTTACCATTAATGTCTTAATAATTAGGATTCAGAGAGAACTGAAACCAACAAGATGAAACATACTAGAGACAAAAGCAGAGTCCTCTGTATAAATGATAAGAAAAATCTCTTAAGTGATGGGCAAGATACAAAAGGAAAATAGAAAACAGTCCATGTGGGGACGCCTAGGAGGATTTACATGGCCACTAATCACAGTGTGACCTGGCTACAAAGAACCACTGCAGTTAGGGACCTTCAGAGCTGTGGTGTTCAGCACTCAGCATCGGTAAAATCACCTCTAGGATATTCTCTCTAAAGGAAACTAGAGAGCTTCCAGTGGAGTATGACCAAGAAGCAGTTTGGGAGTGAGAGATACTGAAATTGAAGAGAACTCTTGAGCCGAGTGTGAGACAGCTGCCTTCACATATGTGGAGGGCTACCATATTGAAAATCATAGGTTACCCTCTTGAGCAGAATCATAGTAAGTTATTGGAAGTATAAGGGTGTATACTGAGTTCAATCTGGGAAGGAACTTTTTAACAGAAGTTCTACAAAGCTGTAGGTTCCTAGTGACAGGAATTGTGTGAGTGGAGTTCAGACATAGCGTTTGTCAGTGAAGTAAAGTTTTCCTTTGATAACTTTGTGGGTGTCATCAGCTACAAGGTTCTAAAATCCTCCTGTTGCCCTGACTGATGATTTGCCTTTTAGTAAAGATTTAGTAGAGATAATTTATCGGACGTGAAAGAAGTCCATCTGTCCCTTATGCGTAAACAGATGAACAAGGAAGTGGTTGAACTTTCTGGTACATGCTGTGGTGTTGTGTCATTAATTTGCCTGGAGGATCTCTCCCTCCAAGGAGCTATAAGAATTCAGGTAGGGGAAACAACTATTCAGAAACCTTCCCTTACCCATTTACACGAATTGCTCAAAGTGGTACCAGTATCCCACTAACCACTTGACTTCCATCCCAGTCCCAAAGCACGGTGCCCTCACTATTTAGGATTTTTTTCTAAAAACAGATAGGAGATACTTGGTGTCCGTGGACTGTGTACTTCAGTTTCCAGTTGTTTTGTGGGGAACCTTAGGAGTCAGTCCAAGTTTCAGAGTGCCCTCTGAGCAAATGAACTGGGGCCCAGTCCTCCTCATGTGTCAGAGCAGGACTTACTCCTACTGGCTCTTCCTCCCTCTCTCCCACTGCGGGGGGGGGGGGGGGGCGCAAAGGGGGGGGGGGGGGGAGGGTGGGAGCAAAGCCAAATCCTAACCACTAGACCACCAGGGAATCTAACGCGTGTCAGTCTGAAAGTGGGTTTTGTTTTCATGACTGCTTACTCTGAAGACCATCTAGAAGCAAGGACTTGGACTCAACTGCTTTATCTTATTTATATAAAGACAAAATTTAGGAGTAGGTGCAAATTAAAACATTTTGGTAGCCGGTTACACAGAGGAGCATAAAGTTAGTCTTAATTGTACATTCTAATTAAAACAAACTCCATGTCCAGACTTGCCGTTACTATCACTAAGTATATGCTCCATTTTCAAGGCAACGTAGTGAACACTGTTCGATTAGAACTACCCAAAGCCCAGGCTGCCGCCTGCTCTCCTTCCTTCATCTCCTAAATGAGATCATCACAAACATGACTTGAGGACATCCATACGAAGTCTTAAAATGTATCCGGCCTTTGGCCCAGACATTCACATATCTATCATTTCACTTTCTATGAATAATGAGTGAAATAAGCTCCATAACAGTAAGGACTTCTCTTCATGATTCACCACAGTAGCCCCCAACCCTAGCACTGTTTGGTACAAATAAACATTTGTTGAATGAATTTAGAAGAAAATGTTATATTCAAAACAACAACAAGGGTTTAACAGCCTAAAGATCAGCAATGAAGGATAACTAAATAATGGAATGTTATGAAGCCATTTAGAAAAACACATGTAATGTCAGAAAACATTTGTTATATATTAATAAGTGAAAAAATATTATACCACATTGTGTATGAATTTTTTAGAAAAATGTGTATATATGCATTTTTAATTGAAAAGAAATACAGGAAATTGGATATCTCTGGATAAGATTCTGATGATTTTATTTTCTTTATACATTTCCAAAATTTCTACTTTTCATGTATTTTATAATTAGAAAACCAAGTATTGTCTTTTAAAGTGTCTTTTGTAAGTGTGCTAACACTGACCTGCCAAATGTAACACTGGTTTTTGTTTTCTTCCTGAAAATATTACTAAAAATGTATTTTACCATTAAATCCTTTTGTTTTTAAATGGCATTGTTAAAAAAACCAAAACAATATTTGTTGCCTGGTAGAGTGGTATTTGTTCTTGACTTCTCAGGTTAAGGCAACAAGAACAAAAACAGTATCAGGATTCCAGAGAGATTGCAAGTGGAAAAATGGACGATCCACATGGCAGTGCCGTGGAAGGTTTGGATGACTATTTGACTCGCCTAATAGAGGAAAGGGATACTTTGATGAGGACGGGTGTGTACAATCACGAGGATCGAATAATAAGTGAACTTGACCGACAGATCAGAGAGGTTTTGGCAAAACGCAATGCCAGTAATTAATAACATTTGGAAAATCTTTACAGATTCCAGGTCTGAATTTTAATTTCATTGTAAAACCATCAAAGGAAGGGAAAAATGAATGTTTTAAGATCCAATTTTCAATTTTTTTATAAACACAATTTTATATCCCCTTGTATAGTATTTATTTGATTTTATTTACTTTATGCTACCTCTCCCATTCTCATTTTATATGTAATTGCATTTTATATACTCATTTAAAATGACTTTTCAGTGTTCCTCGTAATTTATAATTTCATGGCCAACTTTCATAACATCTTTTCACTAAATTTGTGCTAGGAGAAATGACTACAGTAATTTCAAGTTATATAACTTTTCACATTGAGCCAAAAGACTATATGTTGCACTTTAAAAACATTGTGTCCTGTTCATTTGAGTGTAGATGTCTTAAAAGTTTAGACTAATTGTAAACATAACCAGTTTTACTTAACTCATTTTAGATGTCCTGTCTTTTTAACTTATAACAATTACAAGTGACAAATTTGAAAGCCTAAAGCAAGATCAATACAGAGAATCCATATAATAATATTGCATGACAAATTAGTCATTTATTTAAATAAAGTTAATACATATTAAACTTGTTTCAAGAACAATTGAATTTTCAAATTTTCACTATACTCTGAAATTTAAGAATATGAAATAATAACATCATTAGTAAGGTCTTCCTTGTCAGTCTGCTCAAGATTTCACTGTTTTCTTTAGTTGCAACTAGGATTTCTTTTTATTTCCCAGTGATAGTAAGACAAGTCAACTCTATACTATAACATGGAAACAGACACTTAAAGACTATAGGTGAAGAAGTAGAATGAAAAACTTTTTTTCTCCCTCTAATCTTAATCAGTCTTTTTAAAAAGTGCGAGATTAAGCCATTGGATTTATGTAGTGCCATGTCTGTATAAACTTTCAAGAATCCCTTTACATCATATTCTTCAGAGTCAACATTTGCCCTCAAAGCAACACTTTTCACATCCTTTTACAGGGTACTGAAAAGGTTTACTAGAAAATTTGCAGATTAGGTGAGTCTTAAAATATATGTACTTTGAAATTTGATTCCCAAATATAATAAATTGAAGTATATACTTTAGGGGAGTATATATAGTATTTACTGATAACTTCCATAAAAGCAGAATAGGTAATTTGGTAACATTAGTTTTCTGTTTTCCAAGGAGGTATATTTCTTGTTTGGGAAATTACAATCCTTACATGCATTATGTTTGTTTGTTTTTCCTTATTAACAAAGTATTAATCTAAAAACAACCCAGCAGTAAATAACAAAGAAATTACTGAATGAGAGAATAATGAATATGTGAATCATAGCAGGAATTTGAAATATTAATTGTGGTTAGACATTTTCTCTCATTGATTTTTGTGCCACATGAATGGAACAGAAGTAGTATTTTTATTTCGGAAGGTCTTGGGAGAGATACGGTGACTGCCTTCCATTGCACTGTGTGTGGTGTGTGACTGTTTTCAAACACTAGAGGGGGCCTTAGGAGTTAAAGAAACAGAACTTTTCTAAAATGGATGTGTGGTTTATTTTGCCTTCTGTAAAGCGATCTTTTGGCTATGTATTTTATATATACAAATAAAATCATAATTGTATGCATCTTTGAGTTCCCGAGCAGTCTTACTTTTGTTCTAAACCAAATGGGCAACTGCCTGGCAATTCCATATCAGATCTTTGTATTTTTGGTTTTTAAGTGCTTGCATTGCATATACTTCTTTATGTCTTAAAATTGGAAGTCTGAAATTTTAACACCTTTTTGTAGTCCTTTAGCAGCAGCCATTTCATTTGTATATGGCACTGAAAATACTTACACTGATTGTTCTACTAAATTATTGTCAGTCCCTGGAAGCTGAGTACGACCAAAGTAGATGAATGAAGGAGCAAGTGAATGGTAGGTAACTGACTAAGTTTTCTCACTGCTCCTATAACAGCAGACCTTTCATCAAATATTTTAATGTGAAATAAAATCCACCTTTAAAACGTTTGTGATTCCTTTTCATGGAGGAAGTCTAGTCTCCGTGTCTAAGGTTGGCACATTCTGCCTGGGAGGGGGTTATACCATGTCTGCCACGTGTATGTGGTGCCATTTCTGTGTCAACTTGAACAGTTCCTTTCTAGGTATATCCCAGTAATTTGTGTCTAGACCTGGCTCCCTGTTGCTTCCAGCAGATGTGGGAGTTTGAGTATGGTTTAAGGATACATCGGGGCGCTGCTCAAACATCTTAGAGAACAGTCTAGTTGGGCCAGATGACTCTTGTCTACTTACTGTTCTGTCCAGATACTGCCGGCCTGAATCTGAGTTCTCAGATCACCCCAGTACCTGTTGCTTGTCCTCAGCCACCTCGGAATGGACTGACCTGGTTCTTGCAGTTGATAAGAAGGGCTCTGGTAACATTTGTGGACTTTGAAAATTAGGCCTCTCATTGCTATTATGTCTAGCTTGACTGCATACCTACCTTATTTTTTTTTTTTATTGATTTCAGTCACATGCTATAAAATGCACCCATTTAAAGTAGACAATTCGGCAGTTTTTAGTACATACATACAGCTGTGCAACCATCACTACTATCTAATTCTGGAACATTTGCATCAAAGAAACCCCATACTCAGCAATCACTGCCCATTCTCCCCTTCCCCCACCCCTAGCAACCACTAATCTTTCTGTTGCTGTGGATTTGCCTATTCTGGACATTTCATATAGATGAAATCCCAAATTGACATTTAAAATTGGAAATACTAGAAAACCTCAAGTTATTTTATTATGACCAATTTCTGTGGTATACAGCATTTTATCAGAAGGTGAATTAAATGATAGATGTAGAAGGCCAAGATAAGGGTATAACACATGTCCATCAGTTAAGAATATAACTTAGCTGTTTTACTGTCCATCACCTATTAAAGCAGTGACCAAAAGTAATAGTGAAAAGTAAGTAATGTTCTGTTATGTTTCTGAGCAACCAACCTTATGGTGTTGGAACCGGATTATAGATACAAAGCATGTGTTATGCCACCGATATCGTATCAAAATGGTCCACTTTTCCATATGTTTTATAGAGTTCAGGGATAATGAGAAGCATAGTTAACCAGAACATGAGGTCCATGAGGACAGATCGAGTCTATCTTACTTTCTGCTATATGCCAGGACTAAAACTCCATATTCGCTGCATTCATGAAGAAATGAACAAAAGATTGGATGTAGTATGGATTACGGTTAGTGGAAATAGCTGCACAGCACTCTGCATATGTTTAATGCCATTGAATTGTACACTTAAAATGGTTAAAATTTTACATTTTACCACAATTAAAAAAAATTTTTTACTTCAAACTCTACCTCAAATCTGCCTACACAGTGTTTTCAAGCTGAAAGTTGTCTGCACATGAGTCACCTATCAATCCATTCTTGAAGATACTGTCTTAGCCCTTGATGTAGGAATAGATCGGATCCCTCATGATATGCTTGTAGCACCTCTGTTAACAAAATCTAAAATTAGTGAAAATTATGGCTACTTTGTCATCCTGTGTCCTAAAAGTAAATTGGAGGATTCTTAGTATGTGGATTATGGCTTCAGTTCTGTAAAATTAAGGTCTTGTTATCCTTTAAAAAAAGAATAACAACAACAAAAAACCCACTGGTTGTTTAATTTAGCAGATAGTCCAGACCATGGATATAAATTAGAATTTTTCACAAGGAATTACTAGTTCCCTAAATTGGGCTTAGTGTCTTTTTGTTGGCTGCAGTCTTATTGTTGGCCGGTGGTCTTATTAACTGATAAAGTGATTTGTGTGGGAATGCTGAATAAAGTCTGGTTGAATAATTTTTAATATGTTAGGACTTGAAAATTTAAATCCACCTTTGATATTTGTGTTTTGGCAACTGTGACAGACCTTGGAGCCCAAACTTCGCAGCGTGCATTTTTTTCTGCCACCTGCTCTACAGCACAAATGCCGCTTCTTCCTATCCAGTGTGCCCTCTGCTTCCAGGACTCAGACAAAGATGTAACTCGTGTATCTTGATGTAACTGAAGAAATACAGAGTTGTTTACGCACCTACATTTTTGACTGAAACAAAAGGAACTAGTGTTCTCAGTAACAACTGATTTTGTTATATAACCTCGATTTGGCATCAAATTAGAATCAACTATTGTTAGGCATGTAACTGTAGAAATGCTGCTAATATACTTAAATCCCATTTTATTTGTTTCTCTGGGGGTTGTCTTTGTGTTTTCATTAGAAATGTTTTTACAGATGTTGGCTCTTTGATATAAAGTTGAAGTGGAGACTCAAGTTGAGCTTTCAAATTGAAGGGGGATGGAGAACTATTTCAAAAGATTAATTTATAGATAAATAATTTACTGAGTCTGATACGTTAATGTACAATAATCCCTGGAGGCTTTTAAAGATGTAGTCATTATATTCTTAGCGTTTCTAAGAATGTTAAGCCTGTCATTCATAATAGGAGAGAACTAAAATAGGGCCCATTTATAATTTCTTCTTGGAAACATTTCATCCACAAATTCATAGACAAATATTTTTTCTTTTCCAAATAACATCTAATAGTTGGACAGCACAGCCTTTTTCTTAACATGTTAACTAGTCAAAAGCATACAGATACATTGGATGAGAGATGAATTTTCCTCAATATTTTAAAGTAAAACTTGGCTAGAGCAAAAGAAACATTACAGCAAAATCCTACTTTGACATTAAATTTTAATGAATGCCAACCTAGTAAGTGAGAGAGTCAATGCAATGGATTACTCAATTCTCCAGCAAGTTCTCATATTAATTAATAGATTGAGCCAGGAGTAAGCATTAAAAAATTGGTTTCATTTCTACAACTTCTTTCTATAATCTGAAAAATTGAAAAAGTTTGATTACTAAAATTTCCACTGTTTGTTTTTTTTTCTCAGAGAAATTCCAAATTTCAAGCAGATCATTATTGTGTTACTTGAGTTGGGTTGAGCTGTGTACAACATGTGATGCCCTGACGGTGGTCTGTCAAATCTCAGATCTGAGGCACTGGTAGCCCGCGCATATCGTTAGTCATCCTGTTTAGAGTGGATCAGACAGTAGAGCAGACTGGTGTATTCACCTGGCCGTTGCCCTCAGGAAGGTCATTTTTAATTCCTGACTTAGCTTCCTTGTTGGCAGAAGAGATTAATGGTCTTGTCATGGTTTCTGAGAGAAGCTTATTTAGGGAACTAACTGAAATTTGTAAAATTTCCACCAAAAAAATAAAGGTACCAAATAGGAGCTAATTTTACAGATAGTCTTCAGAAGTAATTTAGCCTGTAGTCATTTTTTCACCAATGAGAACTGTATTTGCCAGCACACACTTGGCCTACCATCTCTTGTTCTATTATCAATACACATGTCTTTCTCTCTTACCTCCCTGTGAACGTATATTTACCAGGAACAAAGGACACCTAAAATTTGTTTTTAAAAGATTCCTTAGAAAAGCTTCAGGAAAGGAAGGAAGGAAGGAAGGAAGGAAGGAAGGAAGGAAGGAAGGAAGGAAGGAAGGAAGGAAGGAAGGAAGGAAGGAAGGAAGGAAAAAAGGAGTGGGCAGAAGAGCTCATACCCCATTTTTCCTTTGATGTACCTTATCTTTTTCTTACTAAGGTCTGTAAAATTGTCAGGTGGTTCCACTGGTTCTGCTCTTTTTCTTGAGCTCTTATATTACCACTTGGACCTCAGTGTGCTTATGTAGAAACGTCTAAACATGTCTATAACTCCAGCAGTATACATACACAGGAGAAACAATGGTCAGCCTGGTATGTTCTGGCATGAACCCATACTTGAAATGTACATAATTAGCAATTCCCAGTAGCACACCCTTCTACCAAATGAAGGAGATCAAATAAATTGGGGAATTCATCATCATATATACTTTCTATATCTATCATATATATACTGCAATGGAGCTGAAAAATTCCTATCACCTATTGATGCCGTAGTCCAATGCATTACTCGTGTTTGTGGTGATGCTGATGGAAACAAACATACTGTGCTGCCATAGTATAAAAGTATGTATAGTACATAATGCATGATAATAATAAATGCCCATGTTACTGATTTATGTGTTTGTTATACTATACATTTTATTGTTATTTTAGAGTGTCCTCTTTCTACTTACACAAAAAAGTTGGCTGCAAAACAGTATGCTATGCGGCACCGACACAGTCTCACATCTCATGTTTACCTTTCCACGTCTCTTGATGGCATCATTTTCTCTTGTGCTTGATTGAATCTCATTATGTTTTGTACAGTAACAGGCTGTACAGGTTTGTAGCCTAGGAGCAGTAGGCTACACCATATAGCCTAGGTGTGCGGTAGGCTAGACCATCTAGGTTTGTGTAAGTGCATTTGCACAATGATGAGATCACCTAATGATATATGTCTCAGAACATACCCTGTGTGTATATATATATATATATATATATATATATATGCACTGCTTAATGACAGGGTATGTTCAGAGACATATAAAATACACTGTTTAGTATAAAATTCTATATAGTTATATATAAAGTATTAACGTTGTTCCTCCTATTGTAATATATTCCAGAGAGATTATACCCTACTTGGTAACTATAATAGTAAACAGTGTAGGTGATAGTGGCCCCCCAATCCCTTCATGTATTCAACAGCAAAGAATAAACAAAATAGCATTTCTACATTTTTCTTCTCATCCTTTATCTAAAGTCATTGTTATACCTTTCCCATGTTAGCCTCAGTTGCTATGATGCAGAGTAAACAAGAAAGGTTCCAATCACATTATAAATGAAAGCTCTAAAAATGCATGTTAATTATTTTATGTCAAAAGAGACTTTTCCTCAGACTCAATAAGAGTAATTGCATACTAAATTTCATACAAAAAGTATCAAACCTGTTTGAACCAGAGGAACAATGTATGTCATAAACTACAATAGATTAGCTGCTGGTCACACTGCAAGTTCAGAGGTAAGCCCATGGGAATGAAGAAATCAACCTGTTTATAAGCCTATGCTCCAAAAATTTGACGAACAAAGCTGGGGTGTGTTTGTGTGTATTGGCAAATTCAGTTGAAATCGAAGGTGGTCCTAAAGCCTGTAGGGACCAAAGCATTCCATAGAATGTGGCAATAGCCAATTTGGGGTAGAAGTGATAATAGCGGTCAGGTGAGAAAAAGCACTCCTCAAAATCCAAGATCCATTCCAGATTAAACACTCCCAGCAAACAGAGTGAAAAGGACCTTCCTTTACCTGATAAAGGACATCTACAGAAAACCTGCAGCTAACACACTTAATGGAAAAAGAGTGACTGCTTTCCGTAGAGATCAAGAACAAACAGTACCTTGCTCTTACTATCTTGATTTGATGCCGGATGGGGAAATTTACAGTCAGTGAACTAAGGCAGAAAAGAACAAGATAACAGAGGAGGAGACACCTTTGTCCCCCAACAGAAAACAAGCAGACAGCTTTCTATGAATGAAAATAGCCCCGAAAGGACTCAAGAATCCAATTAAGAACCTCCAGGAACACAGTGGAGCAATAACAATGAGAATAACCACACAGAACAGATCTCTGGGGAGGTCGGATAGCTGAGGCATCTAGAGATGGTTAGGAACAAAAAAGAACAGCAGGGGCTGTTAGCATCAGCCACGAGGTGAATGCTACCACATTCCCCGTGGCCTGCTCTGTGGAGGACCCTGGCAGCCTTTGCCACTGAGGACCTCAACAGCCCCCCTGACAGCTACAGATGACACCGTAGTGTTCACCGGTATGGCCCCCAGAGGACATTGGCAGCTTTCACCACTGGGGTAACCAACAGCCATCACCGCCCTGGACCCATCATAGAGCACATGCTGCACCACAGCACCCCCACCCCCTAGCAGAAGGAGCTGCAGTGGTAGTGCCCTGGGACCAGGGCTGCCATTGCTCTCCCCAAAGCCCACACACGCCCCTGACCCCAGAGCTGCAGCTGCTTGAGGCCCTGACTATACAGCTGTTCTGCTCATACCCATGTTTCAGGAGCTGGAGCCAGCACCACCGAGGACTAGGCAATGCCCCAGACTCTAGAGTGGCCGTCCCTACAAACATGTCTTTGTTCCCGTCTCCAGCTCCATGGCTGCTTGGCATGACCCTGCATCTCAGACACCAGAGTGACCACTGCTGTGAGCTAGCCAGTGCCCCAGACCCCAAAGCCACTGTTGCTCTGCCAGCACCCATACTCTAGAGCTCAATGCCATGGCCGTTGCATGGGCACCTGTGCAGCAGAAACCGGCACCACCTCTACTACAAGAGCACCCATGAGCCAGACTTAGAGCCATGAGGGATCGCCTCAGCCAATATATCCCCAGCAGGAGAACAAAAAATCAGGAGGTCCCAAGAAGCTTTCACCACCAAAGACCCCAACAGACCTCACTGTTACTTCCAACAACCACAGCCTTGCCAACACTGACCTCACCTGACAGAGCTACACGAAGACTGCACCACTGGGACTTCTCTGGATCTACTGCACCCCACTCAGCCAGCACCCTTGCACCCACCCACAAGAAAGATTTTTCCCAACCAAAACCAGTTTATGAAGTCTGGAAGAGGCGACTGCTCCGTCAAATGCACAAACATCAACACAAGCCTACAAGAAACATGAAAAAAAATCAAGGAAAGTTGACACCAGATACACAAAAGATAAAGAGAAAGGAATCAAAGCATACCACTCATCAAATCACAAAGGAAGACAAGGGGGGAAGAAAGGAACAAGGGAACTAGAAAACAGCCAGAAACAATTAACAAGCTGGAAATAGTAACTCCTTACCTATTAATAATTACTTTAAAGGTAAATGGATTAAATTTTCCAATCAAAAGAAAGGAAATGGCTGAATGGATTAAAAAAAAAAAAAAACAAGACTCAACTCTACACTGCCTTCAAGAGACTCACTTCGTTCAAATGTAAACCAAAAGAGAGCAGGAGTAGCTACACTTTTATCAGACAAAATAGACTTTAAATCAAATACCTCAGTAAGAGACAAAGAAGGTCATTATATACTGATAAAGGGGTCCATCTATCAAGAGGATATAACTAGTAAATACATGTACCCAACATTAGTGCATCTAAATATATTAAGCAAATATTAACAGATCTGAAGGCAGAAATAGAGCAACATAATAGTAGTAGGGACTTTGATACTCCATTTTGAACAACAGATCAATCACGCAGACAGAAAATCAATATGGAAATTTGAACTGCACCTTGAACAAAAGGGTCTAACAGACATACACAAATATTCCACCTAACAGCAGCTGAACATACATTCTTCTCAAGCACACATGGAACATTCTGTAGACCAGGGGTTGGAAAACTTTTGAGATGGAATTGCTGCCAGGAGTCAGCAAGCTGCGGCTCATGAGCCACATGCGGCTCTATGGGTATGTACACGTGGCTCTAAAGTGAAATTGAAAATGAAAATAAAACTATCATAGTTTGATTTATAAAATTTGTAAAGGGTATTCTTCACATAATAATGGTGATTATACAAAAATACATTTATAGCTCTCAAATAATTTTTAAATTGTTATGAGGGACAAGATTGGCTCTTCCAGGGGTTGGCAAACTTTTGAGACAGAACGTACCCAAAGAGCCGCATGTGGCTCGCGAGCCGCAGTTTGCCGACACGTGCTCTAGAATAAGTCATATCTTAGGTCACAAAACAAATCTTATCAAACTCATGAAGCCTGAAATCATATCAAGTATCTTTTCTGACCCCAATGGTATGAAACTAGAAATTAATATCAGGAGGAAAGCTGGAAAATTCACAAATATGTAGAAATTAAACAATTTCTGAATGAACAATGGGTTAAAGAAGAAATAAAAAGGGAAATCGAAAAATATCACGGGACAAATGAAAATGGAAACACAACATACCAAAACTTATGGAATGCAGCAATTGCAGCTCTAAAAGGAAAATTTGTAGTGGTAAATACCTACATTAAGAAAAAAGAAAGATCTAAAATAAACAACCTAACTTACCCCTCAAGAAACTAGAAAAAGGGGGACTTCCGGTAAAATGGCGCAATAGACAGACGCTGTGCTAACTGCCTCCCAGGATCACACCAAAATTACAAGCAAATTATACAGCATTCAACCCTGGAGGTCCCCAGAACACTGGAGGAACAGAACCACTAAACGAAGAACTTAAAGAGGAGGCCACGTCGGGTCTGGTAGGACGGGCGGAGACGAGAGAGGGCGAGCCCCGTGAGGGAAGCCCCAGCCGTGGGAAGCTTGTCTGGTTGGGGGAGAGACCCTCCGGCTGCACCCCAAGCTCACCAGCCCAGAGCTCCTTTGCCGGGAAGAAGAGTTCTAAGATAGCTGGCAGTAAATTAGTGAGGACTCTCTTTCCTCAGCTTGGTGAGGCTAAGAGCGGCTGGAGAATCAGTGGGGCCGGCGCCCGGGCTTGCTCGCCGGTGAGCACTTACCTGGTTCCTGATGGAGGGAGTGGCTGTGTGAGCCGGGAGCCTGCGGGGACGGACTGAGCTGAGCACCTTTGGTGCAAAGGCTGGAGGTTTTTGGATTGTTGTTCCCGTGGTGCGGAGCTTGCACGCGAATGGTGTAAGGAGGGCGCCATTTTGTCGGGCTTGGGCCCTCCCACGAAGGATCAGGTCCGAGACCTAATTGGTCTGGTGGAATTGGCGAAGTGCGTGCGTGCGAGCCTGTGGCCTTGGATCCCCACCCTCCGCTCGGCTTGTGCTGTGTTGCCAGGGAAACGCCTAGTGGGAGTGATCCGACTCCAACAGGCTGCTCACTGAGACGCGGGAGCACGCAAGCCGCCTTGGGTCTCTGCTTTCCACACTGCGCTTGCAGAGTTGCCAGGCTGGTGATTGGTTGTCGGGCTGCTCGGCCTGATATGCGAGCGGCTGATTGGGACAGGCTGAGACTGGGAGTTCTCCTGGGAGTCTTGGGCCGTGAGCTGTGTGCCTGCGTGATCCAGCCAGGGCTCTCCTGGTGATCTATCTAATACATCAAAGCAATCCCAGAGCGACAGCCAGAATGGGGAAACAAAGAAACATGTCACAAGTAAAAGATCAGAAGAAACCTCCAGAAATGGAACCAAATGAAACAGAGGGATCAACCTTTCAGATACACAGTTTAGAACACTTATGATAAGAATTTTTAATGAAATTAGCGAGGACATAAAGAAATATAGGTAAACCATAAAAAACAACCTGTTAGAACTAAAGAATACAATAACTGAAATGAAGAACACACTCAAGGAATCACCAGTAGAGTAGATGAAGCAGAGGAGCGGATCAGCGATTTGGAAGATAAAATAGCAGAACTCACCCAGTTGGCACAGCAAAAAGACCAAAGAATAAAAAACAATGAAAATAGTTTAAGAGCACTATGGGACAAGATGAAGCGCAGCCACCTTCGAATCATAGGGATACCAGAAGGAGAAGAGAAGAAGCAAGGGGTTGAAAAGGTATTTGAAAAAATAATGACTGAAAACTTCCCTACCCTGGTGAAGGAAATCAACATACATGCCCAGGAAGTGCAGAGGGTTCCTAACAAGCTGAACCCAAACAGGTCCACACCAAGACACATCATAGTGAAAATGGCAAAGGTTAAAGACAGAGACAGAATCCTAGAGGCTGCAAGAGAAAGACAGCAGGTTACATACAAAGGAACTCCTGTTAGACTAACAGCTGACTTGTCTACAGAAACTCTGCAGGCCAGAAGGGAGTGGCAGGAGATACTCAAAGTGACACAAAATAAAGGCCTACAACCAAGATTGCTCTATCCAGCACGGCTATCACTTAAAATTGAAGGAGAAATAAAGAGCTTCTCAGAAAAGAATAAGCTTAAGGAATTCATTACCACCAAGCCAGCATTGCAAGAAATGTTAAAAGGACTTTTTTAAACAAAAGAAAGGGGTAAACAAGATAACCCAGAGAGACAATTTAAGAAGATTGATGTCATATCAAGCAGATATAAAGGAAAAACTGATGGTTGCTGGTTGGGAGGGAGTGGGGAAGAGGGAGGGGGGAAGGTTTTGGACAGTATATGTGGGACTACAATGTTGCCGCAGGGTTATAGGGGCAGTTCTGGGAATGTAATTGATAATGTTGTGAAGAGACTATTATGTTGTGAGAAATAAGTCAGTCGGAGAAGGACAGGTACCATGTGATCTCACTTGTGTGTGGAGTCTGAAGAGCTGAGTGAACGATCAAAGTAAACAGACTCATAGATGTAGAGGAAAAACTGAGGGTTGCTAGTTGGGAGGGGCGTGGGGATGGGGGGAAGGGGAAGGGATTAGACAGCATAAATAGACAACTACAATATTGCCACAGGGATATGAAACACAGTTCGGGGAATATAATAATGTTGTAAAAATTTTGTGGCGTGTCAGATAGTCACATGCCTTGTTAGGGAGACCACTTCATGGATGGAGTAGAGGCTTGATCACTGCACTGTACACCTGAAGCTGATGTTGTATAGTATTGTATGCCAACTGCAACTGAATATGTGGGTGGTCACGGGATGTGGAGTATGCTGTGGAGGTGAGTCAGGGGAGTTGTGATGGATATGTATGATATGAGCGGGGGGAGTGGGGTGGCAAACTGGGGAAGGGGAGTTTTCACTTTGCGGGGTAAAGAGTATAACTATTGCATTGTGTTGTACACCGAAAACTAATAAAATAAAATTAAAAAAAAAAAAAAAGAAAAAAAAAGAAAAAAAAAAAAAAGAAACTAGAAAAAGAAGAACAAGCTAGCCCAAAATTAGCAGATGGCAGGAAATAACAAGGTTCAGAGCAGAAATAAATATAATAGAGGCTAAAAGGACAATAGAAAAGATCAGTGAACCTAAAAGCGGTTATTTTGAAAAGGTAAAATTGACAAACCCTTAGTTAAACTGAGAAAAAAGAGAGAAGACAGAAACAAAATCCAAAATGAAAAAGAAGACATTTCATACCAAACAGATACAAAGGAGCATGAGATTACTATGAACAATTATATGACAACAAATTAGATAACCTTGAAAAAAATGGGTACATTTCTAGATGCATATAATCTTCTAATACTGAATCAGGAAGAAATAGAAAATCTGAATGGACCAATTCCTCCTAAGGGAGATTGATCTGGTACCAAAAACCTCCCAACAAGCAAGGTCCAAGGCCAGATGATTTCACTGGTGAATTTTACCAAAGATTTAAAGAATTAACACTAATCCTTTAACTCTTCCAAAAAACTAAGAAGGGAAGAGCTCCAAACATTTTATGAGTGTAGCATTAGGCCAAATAAGGGCACTACAAGAAAAGAAATCTTCACACCAATACCCCTGGTGAACAAAGACCAAAAAGTCCTCAACATAATACTGGTGAGCCAAATTAACAGCACATTAAAAAAATCAAGTGGGATTTATTTCTGGGATACAAGGATGGTTCAATATATGAAAGTCAGTAAATGTGATTTACCACATTCACAGAATGAAGGATAAAAATCATATCATCTCAATAGACTTTAGTTGTGTTTTTTTGTTTGTTTGTTTTGTTTTTAGCTGAGCCATCCTGCCACCTGTTGGCAGTTCAGCGGCTGCTCAGCTCAGGCTGGGAATCCAACCTGGGAATCCAACCGTCGACGACCCTTTTGCTCAGAGCTTGCACTCTTAGCCAACTGAGCCATTTGGCCAGCCCCTCAATAGACTTTAGAAATAGATCTACATATGATCTACCATTCCCATTTCTGAGCATATATCCAAAGGGAACAAAATCAGTGTCCCAAAGAGATATTTGCACTCCCATGCTCACTGCTTCATAATAGCCAAGATATGGAAACAACCTCAGTGTCTGTCAACAGATGAGTAGATAAAGAAAAAGGGTTATATGTGTACAATATTCAGCCATAGAAAGGACAAACACTATATGATATCACTTATTTGTGGAATCTTTTTTAAAGAAGAAAAAGTTGAACTCAAAGAAACAGAGTAGAATAGTGGTTGCCAGGAAGTAGGGGACGTGGGGAGATGGTGGTCAAAGGGTACAAAATTTCAGTTATAAGATGAATAAGTGCTGGGGATCTAATGCATGGCATGGCAACTATAGTTAATAATGTTCTATTGTACTCTTGAAGTTTGCTGAGTGAGTAGGTCATAAGCATTCTGAACACACTTATACACACAGTAACTATGTGAGATGATGGATGTATTAATTAACTTGATTGTGGTAATGATTTCATAATGTATATACACATCAAATCATTACATTGCACACTTGAAATATATAAAATTTCATCAATTATACCTCAGTAAAACTTGGGGGAAAAATTAAATAAGACAGAAAAATAAATTCAGATTGTAAACACAGAAGTAAAGCTACATTTGTTCACAGATAACATATTGACTACCTAAAAAATCCAATGAAATCTATGAAAATGCTACTACAATAACTGCATTTGGCAAGGTTGCAGAGTACAAGATAAATATCAATGTGTAAAATATGCAAAATCAGCTATATTTCTACATACTATCAATAAACAATCCCAGTAGCATAAAATATGCAATATTAGCATAAAATATGCACTATTTCACAAAAAATTGTGAAAGACCTATGCACTTAAAGCTCTAACACATTGCTGAGAAAAGTTAAATAAGTAGAGCGATATCATGTTCATGTGTCAGAAGAGTCAACATTGTCAGAGTATCACTTCTCCCAAATTGATCTATAGATTCAGTGTAACCCCTATCAAATCCTATCAAAGGTTTTTAGTAGAAATTCAACAACTGGTTCTAAAATATATATTGAAATGCAAAGGATCTAGAATAACCGAAACAACTTTTAGAAAGAACAAATTTGGAAAACTGACACTACCTAATTTCACCTGATTTGAGATTGATAAAGCCACAGTAACAAAGACCATACACATACATGAACAGCTGATTTTCTGTTTTTGTTTTTTTTTTTGAGGGCAGTGTCACTGGCCCTCATATGTGGGACCCGAACCGGGGCTGCTGGCTTCCCAAGCCAGTGCTTAACCACCGCGCCACTCGGCCGGCCCATAAACAGCTGATTTTCAACAGGGATGACCATACAGTTCAGTGAAGCAAGGACTAGCTTTCTGACAAATGAACCTGGAAAAATTGGATGTCTGTAAGTAAAAACTGAACTTCATCTACACATCACACCATATACAAAAGTTAAAATGGTTCATAGAGCTAAGTGTAAAATGTAAAACTATCAAATAACTAGAAAAACCATAGGATGAAACCTTGTGATTTGTGATTAAGATTTCTTACATAGAACATAAAAAGCACAGTCCATAAAAATAATAAATTGATAAACAGAACTTCATCAAATTTAAAAACACTGCTCTTCAAAGACATTAATTAGAGAATGAATAAAACAAGCCATGACCTGTTTCGGAGTAACTACTTGCAAATCATTTCTGTTACAGGATTTGTTTCTAGAATATGTAAACAACACTGGCAAGCCAATATTAAGAAAACAAAATCTCAATTTTCAGAAAGGTAAAACATTTGAAAAAATGCTAACGACACATGGCTATCTGATAAGTGCATGAAAAAATGCTCAGCATCATTAGTCTTTAGGAAAAACGCAAATATTAACCACAATGAGATACTACTATATTTGTGCTCTATTGTGGGAATGTAAAATGGTATAGTCACTATAGAAAACAACATGACATTTCCTCAAAAAAAGAAAAATAGAATTACTATATTGTGTCAGTTGGGGTCTCCAGGAAATAGAACCAACAGGGTTCTTGAGAGAAAAGACACAATAAGAGATTTCTTAGAAGAAATTGATTCCATGATTATGAAGGCTAAGAAGTCCCACTATCTGCCATCTGAAGCTGGAGACCCATGATAGCCCATGGTGTAATTCAGTCTAAGTCTGAAGGCATGAGAACCAGGGGAGCCAATGATGTAAACCCCCGGCCGAGGGCAGGAGGAGATGAGAGGAAAGTTCCAGCTCAGACAGTGAGGCAGGAAAAAAAAGGAGCAAATTTCTGCTTCCTCTGCCCTTTGTTCTATTCAGGCCTTCAAAGATTGGATGATGCCCATCCACATTGGGGAGGAAAATCTACTGAGTCCACCAATTCAAATGCTAACCTCATCTGGAAAAGGAAATTCCGCATGGATGAATCTTGAGGACACTATTATGAGTGAAATAACCTGGACACTAAAGGACACACACTGTATAATACCATTTATATGTGGCAGCTAGAGTAGTCAAATTCGTAGAGACAGAAAGTAGAACACTGGTTGCCAGGGGCAGCAGAGAGAAGGAAAAGGAAGTTTGTATTTAATGAGTGGGAAGTT
This sequence comes from Aselliscus stoliczkanus, assembly GCA_033961575.1. NCBI lineage: Eukaryota > Metazoa > Chordata > Mammalia > Chiroptera > Hipposideridae > Aselliscus > Aselliscus stoliczkanus. Next base: position 25,670,170 of record CM066728.1, read on the forward strand.
TCAACTTTGCAAGATGAGGAAAGTTCTGGAGATGCACGATGTAATGAGGCTGCACAACAATGTGACTACTTCAGGCCTCTTGACCATACACTTAAAAAATGGTTTAGATGGTAAGTTTTATGTTGTGTGTATTTTACCACAATTTTTTAAAAATTTTAAAGCAGAATTTCAGACTCCACCTGGACCTCCTGTATTTAAGTTTGCATTTGAACAAGATCACCTGATGTTTTGTACACATGTTAAAATTTGGAGGGCACTGGACTAGAGAGGCACCCACACTTTCAAAAAGTGTTCCGCAGTTTATAACAAAGTCAAATATATACATGTCCTGTGACTCAGCAGTTTCACCAGTAGGCATCTAGTCAAGAAAACTGAATGCAGATGTCCACAAAAAGCCTTGTACAGCTGCTCATATTAGCTTTATTCATAATAGCCAAAAATGAGAATTAACCCAAACCCATCAACAGGAGAATGGACAAACTGAATATTCACACAACAAAATGCTACTCAATAATACTAAAAAGAAAAAGAATGAACTACTGATAGTTGTAACAACATAGATGAATTACAAAAATATTATGTGACTGAAAAAAGTCAGACATATTGTATGGAGTACATTTACATGAAACACAAAAATAGGCAAAACTAATCTATGATGACAGAAGTCAGAACAGTGTTTACTTGTTTGGTGGAGGGCAGTGGATACTACCTCAAAAGGTGCACAAGGGAACTTTCTGGGAGTGATTGTGATGTTTTTTGTCTTGATCTGAGTGGTGGTCACATTGGGTAGATACATATGCAGAGAGGTTTTTATACAAATTACACTATGTTGTGTATTCCATTGCATAGTGGAATTCTTCAAATTCTTAGTATTATCCTTAACACTTGTGGATCTTATAAATTGTATCTTAATAAAGTATCACAAAAATATAAGCTAAGATTTAAAAGGGATAAAATTAGAATTTGAAACAGAATTTTTAATAATTTGAAGTGACTGGAAAATTCTGTCATCTAATCCATGATGCAACTAAATATAGGAGAGATTTTACAGAGTAAAAGAAGTGAGTGATGAAAAATGAAATGGGTTCACGCTTAAAATTTGAGTAGAGACAGAGCGATAAACCAGTTACAATTTCATTATGTAACATTTAGTTACACATAAAATGGTGCTGTAAGTTGTTTATGGAACATACATATGTAATAATTTTTTTTTTTAAACAGGACAGAAATGTGAACAGTAATATAAACGTTTAGGAGAATGGTCAGAAAGAGAAAAGAAACGGGGGGAGGCGGTTAATAGGATTAAGAGGAATACCGAAGGGTCTTTTTCTTATAAGGCAAATATTTTTTTTAAATGTTAAATCTAGGTGGTGTCTTTAAGAGTGTTGAGTATACTTTTATCCTGTAACTATTGTTTAAAATATTTCATATTATAAAAACAAAATGTTATAGATCTTTATATATTAGTAGAAAATTATCTTGAAGATTTACTGCAAGCCATCATAATCTTTATAGCTTGCTTGTACTGGCATTATTAAATAGCTTAAATGTGTGTTTGTGAATAAAAAAAAAAATTCTAGAAAAATACCCAAGAAACTGTTATTAGCCTTGCCCCTGGGATAGGAAAGAACCTTAACTTCACTGTATAACCTTTGGTAATAATTATTTCCTTTCAGTGTTATTTATTGACACTGTCATTAAATGGGTGGTTTAGATGATATGATCTTTAAGGTATTTACAGGTTTTAAAATGTTATGATATAATGATACAGCTTTCCAGAAAGGACTTTATTCTGAGGTCTGAAGACATAATCTTGAGATCACATGTATTTTGAGTTGTAACATTTTACTAAAATTACCTGAAGAGAAAACCATAAATATTATCTTGTTCCTTTAATTTGCATTATCCTGTACTACCGGTTGATTTTAAAGTTACTAACTATGAATACATAGGCATTTTGTTGCCATTGCACTGGATTTTGTAGATAAAATTATTCACCGTGGTATCAGAGAATTCTAAAATATTAGTGGAGGGCCAGCCAAGTGGAACGTTGGTTAAGAGCTGGCTTGGGACGCCAGTGGCCCCGGTTCGGATCCCACATATGGGGGCCAGTGACACCGCCCTCTACAGCTAAAATGGTGAACAACAACTCCACTTGGAGCTGGGCTGCTGTGAGTCCCGGGTGCGACATAGCTGCAGCCCCTGCTGCAGTGGGTGCCATAGGCTACAGTGAGTGGCTGGCAGCCAGCATGAGCAGCTAGGAGCCAGTGTGAGCTGCCAAGAGCTGTTGTGAGCAGCCGTTCAGAAGCTGGTGACCAATCTGCCTCACCCGGGAGGAGCGCAATGATGATACCAACATGGGCCAGTGAAGCAATGTCCTCCACAACTAGACTGAAGAACAGAAGGACAGCAACTTGTTTGTTCCCCAACGCTGTTTCCCTTCCACAATTCCCCAATGAAATCTATAAATAAATAAATAAATAAATGAATAAATAAATAAATAAATAAATAAATAAATAAAATATTAGTGGAAAATATATATTAATTTGTTTACAGAAATTTCATATAATTATAACACATCCTGTTTCTACCATTAAATATTTAATATTGTGTTCTTAGTTACATTTAAAAATCTTTAAATCATCCTTTGTGTTACATTTAGTTATATTTAAAAATACCTAAATTAGGTTTGCATTCTTATTTGGCATGCAACATACATTAACTATATAGCCACCAAATGCCCTTAAAGTTTCCTCTCTATTAAAACTTTGATTACCTTTTATTCAATCTAACATTTTTTTTTCTCCCCCCCCTCAATCTAACATTTTGTACCAGGCAATTGGCTAAATATGGTGGGAGAAAGGAGACTAAGACATGGATCCCACCCTAAAGGGGTTGTAATCTAAATACATGTGTGCACAGAGAGCTACTATACAAGGTGTACTGTGGGGCTACTGCTTTAATGGAATGTTAAAGACTTATAATGGTGCTCAGAGGAGAGAAATATTTCAGGGTAGAAGATCACAGAAGAGGTAGCATTTGAGTAAGCTATGAAAGATAAAAAACTTAAGAATGTCCTTATATTAATAATTCTCTTTAAAATTACTGCTCTGGAAACTGCTTAGAAGTTGTTGATTTTAATGCAGTTGTTGAAATTTTTCTATTTTTCTACATAAAGTATGTATTTTCTACATACATTGTGGGTAAATGTATGTACTCCCCCCACTTCCCAAAAAATGAACTTAATTAGAATGAGGTGTTAAAGAGTCATATCTGTAATGATACATTTATTAACATCATATAATTTTATGTCTTCTCAAAAGACACATGAAATGAAAAAGTCCAAACTACATAACTCATTCACTAAAAGATGACTAGATGAAAGAACACCTATAATATTTCATCTTCAATAAGTGTCATAAAGTATCAGATGGCTTAGATAATTACAGTAATGAGAATTTAAAATACAACATATCAGTTGCTAAAAAGGTCAGACATGATCAGATAATAGCAGAAATAACAACAATGTCACAATACTTTGAGGCTTTAATCAAATAAACCCCAAATATGCACTGTGGATATAAGGGGAAGCCTTGATGGCAGAGCTAGAGGTCATGGTTTTGTTTTGTTTTTTAAAGATTTTATTGGGGAATTGGGGGAGGGGAACAGACAAGTTGCTGTCCTTTTATTCTTTAGTCTAGTTGTGGAGGATGCCACTTCACTGGCCCATGTTGGTATTATGATTATTGTGCTCTTCCCAGCTGAGGCAGTCACTTGCGGACAATTGGATGGCCACTAACAGTGGCTCACAGCAGCTCAGGAAAGCACAGGCCAGCTGCCAGCCAGCCCCACTGCAGCCTACGCCGCTGCAGCCTGCGACTCATGGCAGCCCAGCTCTAGGTCAAGCTGTTTTTCACCATATTAGCTGTAGAGGGCGCAGCATCAATGGCCCTAATGTGGGATCTGAACTGGGTCCTGCTGCTCAGAGCTGGCGTCCCAAGCCAACTCTTAACCAACACGCCATTCGGCCGGCCCGACGTCATGGTTTTAAATCCCAGCTCTGCTATTTAACCTCTTAGCATTTCCGTTTTCTCAGTTGTCCAAATGGTAATGACCTGGCCCATGCCTCTTTCAAAGCGTTATGCTGTAAGCATCAACTCTGTTGGGTGAATATGCCATATACAATATAAATCATTATCAACTGTAGTTGTTACTAGTCAGGTAACAACTTAAATTAGCTCAAGCTTTCCAAGCATGTCTTGGAGAAGGGAAGTTGGAGACACCATCTGATGTATTCAATTAGGAATTTCCCTCTTATTTTTATTATTGTACTGACTAAATTTTGCCGAGATAAAGTTGAGGGGTTCTCTCTGCACAATCACCTAGCTATGTGGCTGTGGCAGTTTTCCTATACTCAGCTAAGCCCCCATTTCCATATTTATAAAGAGGAATCATAATGGAATCCCCTTCTAGGGTATTGTGAGGAATAAATAAAATACCGCGTGTAAAGTGCTTGTAACAAATACCACATGTAAAGTGCCTTACATGTGGTTAAGTTCCCACTTAATGGCAGCTCTTGTTATTATATTCTTATATTGTCAGAGCGATGAGAGAGTACTCACTGATACATTATGTAAACCCTGAGGGGGACACCAACCTTCCAGTTTGTTAATCTAATTTGTACAACTCCTAAGAGCTATGAAAAGGGGTTTTGAAGTTCAGGGTTATATTTAAAGAGGTTTTCTGGAATTATGCATTTAGCTCTTTTCCTAACACATATCATTAAAATTTTTAAATTATATGTATTTATTTCTTGTCCTTTAGATAATTCTTTTCCTTTTTCAATCCCTCAGTTTCCTATGCCCAAGCATGTCACTACTTGGAATGTCAATAGAAGCACTGCCTTTGCTCTTACATATGGTTTGAAGAAGTGTTCAAATCCGTCCTGACAGAATAACAAAATAAAGAAAGGCTTATAAAAGGTTAACTAAGCCATAACTATTCCAAAAGAAATGAAGTTGGTTCACTAAATGTCATACCTTAGGCCAAAATAATTCCCACCAGGGTAAAGAAGGTTTTCTTTTCTTTCTTTTTTTTTTTTTTTAAAAAAAAACCCCAACAACTCAGGGTGCTAAGGGTTTTTTAAAAACAAAGACAAAGGAAGAAACCCTTAAAGGATTGATAGATTTAATTTCTTTAAGTCAAAAGAAATGAATAAAACTAAAATAAAAACAATAAACTAGGGAAAATATTTGCAACACACATGATGGATTTATGTCTTTATTATAGAAAGAAATAATAACAGTTGTGTGCAAGGATTTATGTGAAAAAAATTTATAATAGTGATAAATCAGACAATTCAGTTTATAAAATGGGGATAGTTTATGGAATGGCCAAACATGAATAGCATTCTTTTATTACAAAATTAGTTTAGAAATGAAAACATTAAAGTAGCATATTTAAAATATATTTATAAATTACATACTCAAAGATAAATACTGAGAAAATGTTCACTTCTCATTAAATGAAAATTATAACACTGTATATTTAATATGATGCAACTTTAAGTACATATTTTGATAAAATATGATAAACTCTGGTAGATGTAATTATGGGTATTTTATATTTTCTTCTGTTTCCTGTGTTTTAAAACTTCAACAATGGATATGTAGATTTCAACCAATATATTTACCAGAAAGTTAATATTCTTACCTTGGTGCTACCTCATCTTTTCTGAGCTAAGTCTTACTTTTATCTTCTTATTTGCAATATTTGAACAGATATCACAAATGTTATATTTAAGAAGGTCTACTACAGTAATAAAAACTAGAACTGATATAAATGTCTAAGCACAGGGTTAAATAAAGTTATGCTCTTTCAAAAGACAAGATGATGTGCATTTATTAAATAGGTATGTTTAGAAGAATAATGTTATGATCAAAGCAAATTGCACAGTAGTCTGTTTGACAAGATCCCAATTATATCTTTGCTTAAATATCACCTTTTCGATAAGGTCCCTCTGACTACTCCACTTAAAATTGCAATCCCAACCCATCTATATGTTATCTACAGATGCTCACTTCAGATTTAAGGACATACACAGACTGAAAGTGAAGGGATGGAAAAATATTCCATGCAAATGGAAACCTAAAGAAATCTGGGGTAGCTATATTTATATCAGAAAAATAGACTTGAAAAGAAAGACTGTAATAAGAAACAAAGAAGGCATTGCATAATGATAAAGCAGTCAATTGAATAAGAGGATACAATATGTGTAAATATTTACGCACTCATCCTAGGAGCATCTAAATACGTAAAGCAAATATTAACAGACCTAAAGAAACAGACAACATTACGATAATAGTAGGGGACTTTAATACCCCACTTACATCAATGAACATATCATCCAGATAGAAAATCAGTAAGAAAACATAGTCTTAAACAATATGTTTGAACAGATTAACTTAACAGATACAGATCATTCCATCCAAAATCAACATTATATATATTTTTCTTAAGCTCACATGAAACATTCTCCAGGATAGATCATATGTTAGACCACAAAACAAGTCTTAATAACCTTAAGAAGATTGAAATCATTATCAAGCATTTTTTCTGACTACAATAGTATGAAACTAAAAATCAATTACAAGAAGCAAACAGAAATATTCACAAACATATGGAGATTAAACAATATACTACTACATATAGGTCAAAGAAGAAAGCAAGAAAGAAATAAAAAAATACTTTGAGACAAATTAAAATTGAAATACAAAGAACCAAAACTTATGTAATGCAGCAAAAACAGTTCTAAGAAGGAAGTTCAGAGATATAATACCTACACCAAGAAACAAGAAAAATCTCAAACGAATAGCCTAACTTTACACCTCAAAGAACTAGAAAAAGAATCAATGAAGCCCAAAATTAGTAGAAGGAGGGAAATAAAAATCAGGATGGAAATAAATGAAATAGAGACTAGAAAGATAATGGTAAATATCAATGAAACTAAGAGCTCTTTAAAAAAAAAAAAAGATAATCAAAATTGACAAACCTTTAGTTAGACTCACCAAGAAAAAAAAAGAGGACTCAAATAAAAACAAATGAAAGAAGAGACGTTACAACTGACACCATAGAAATACAAAGAAGAGACTAATATGAATAATTATATGCCAACAAATTGGACAACCTGGAAGAAATGGATACATTCTTAGAAACATACAACCTACCATGACTAAATCATGAAGAAAAAGAAAATCTGAACAGATCAATTACTAGTAAGAAGATTGAATCAGTAATCAAAAACCTCCCAACAAAAAGTTCAGGACCAGGCAGATTCACTGGTGAATCCTATCAAACATTCAAAGAAGAATTAATACCAACCTTTCTGAAATTCTTCCAAAAATATAGAAAAGGAGGGAACACTTCCAAACTCATTTTATGAGGCCTGCATTACCCTGATACCAAAGCCAGAGAAGGATGCCACAGGGGGGAAAAAATGATAAACATAGATGCAAAAGTCCTTAACAAAATATTAGCAAAGCAAATTCAACAATACACTAAAAGGACCATTTATCACAATCAACTGGGATATATTCTGGGGATGCAAGAATGGTTTAACATTTGCAAATCAATCAATGTGATACATACACCACATTAACAAAAATGAAGGATAAAAAGCATACAATCATCTCAATCTATATAGAAAAACGATTTGACAAAATTCAACATTATAAAACCTCTCAACAAAGTGGGTACAGATGGAACATACCTCAGTATAATAAGGGCTATATATGACAAGCCCACAGGTAATATCATAGTTAATGGAAAAAGCTGAAAGCTTTATCTCTAAGATCGGGAACAAGACAAGGATGTCCACTCTTGTCACTTTTATTCAACATAGCATTGGAAGTCCCAGCCAGAGCAATTAGGCAAGAAAAAGAAATAAAAGGCATCCAAATAAAAAAGGAATAAGTAAAACTAGCACTATTTGCAGATGACATGAGATATGTGTGTGTGTGTGCGTGTGTGTGTGTGTGTGTGTGTGTGTGTGTGTGTGTATATACCTAAAGACTCCACCAAAAAAACTGGTAGAATAAACAAATTCAGTAAAGTTGCAGGATATAACATCAATATACAAATTTTTGTTGTGTTTCTATACACTAAAATGAACTGTCAAACACAGAAATTAAGAAAACAACCTCTTTATAATTGCATCAAAAAGAATAAAATACCTAGGAATAAATCTAACCAAAGAGGTTAAAGGCTGCACACTGAAATCTACAAAACATTAATAAAAGAAATGGAAGAAGACATACACAAATGGAAAGCTATTCCATGCTCATGGATTTGAAGAATTGATATTGTTAAAATGTCCATACTACACAAAGCAATCTACAGATTTAATGCAATCCCTATCAAAATTCCAATGGCTGTTCCCACAGAAACAGAACCACCAATTCCAAAATTTGTCTGAAACCACAAAAGACCTCAAATAGCTAAAGTAATCTTGAGAAAGAACAAGGATAGAGGCATTATGCTCCCTGATTTCAAATTATATTCAAGCTCTGGTTATCAAAATAGTATGGTATGGCATAAAACAGACACATGGATCAATGCAACAGAATAAAGAGCTCAGACGTAAACCTATGAATACATTGTCAATTAATTTACAACAAAGGAGTCAGAAGTATATAATGGGGAAAGAACAGTCTCTTCAATAAATGGTGCTGGGAAAACTGTATAGCCACATGCAAAAAAAAAAAATCAAACTGGACCTCTTTCTTACACCCTATACAAAAATTAACTCAAAATTAGTTCAAGAATTGAATGTAAAGATCTGAAAATCATAAAACTCCTAGAAGAAAAATAGGGTAAGCTCACTGACATTGGTCTTAGTGATAGTTTTTGGGATCTGACTCCAAAAGCAATGACAGCAAAAGTAAACATAAACAAGGGGGACTACATCAAACTGAAAACTTCTGCACAGTCAAGGAAACTGTCAGCAAATTGAAAGGCAACCTATTGAATGGAAGAAAATATTTGCAAATTTTACCTGATGAGGGGCTAATATCCAAAACATATAAAAAACTAACACAATTCAATAGCAAAAATACGCAAACAATCTGACTGAAAAATGGGCAGTAGATATTTTTCTTTTCAAAAAAGACATACAGATGGCAAACAGTTACATGAAAATAAGCTCAACACCACTAATTGTCAGTAAAATGGAAATGAAAACCACAATGAGCTATCATTTCACATCTGTTAGAATAGCTATTTTCGAAAACACAAGAAATAATAACAAGTGTTGGCAAGGATATGGAGGACAGGGAATGCTTGTGTACTGTTGGTGACAATGTAAATTGGTGCAACCACTATGGAAACCGGTATGGAGGTTCTGCAAAAAATTAAATAATAACTACAGAATGACCCAGAAATCCCACTTTCAGGTACTTATCCCATGAAAATGAAAATATTATCTCAAAAAGATATCTGCACTCCCATGTTTATTGCAGCATGATTTACAACAGCAAAGATATGCAAACAACCTAACGTGTCTTCTGATGGATGAATGGATAAAGAAAACGTGTGAAATACACACACACACACACACACAATATGACAAGTTCGCAAACTTGTTGAAACAATGTTGCTAACGTTTTCTTATATCAGAGGAATTATTCATTATGAATCTGTACCAACTGGACAAACAGTTAACCAAGTTTACTATTGGAAGTGCTGATAAGGCTACATGAAAAAGTTAGACAACCTGAACTTTTCGCCAATAATTCATGGCTCTTGCATCAGAACAATGCAGCTCACACAGCGCTGTCTGTGAGGGAGTTTTTAGCCAGTAAACAAATAACTGTATTGAAACACCCTCCCTGCTCACCTGATCTGACCCCAATAAAAGAAATATTGAAAGGAAGACATTTCTGATATCAAGGGTAATACAATGACAGCTCTGATGGCCATTCCAGAAAAGGAGTTCCAAAATTGCTTTGAAGCAGGGACTAGGCACTGGTGTCAGTGCATAGCTTCCCAAGGGGAGTACTTCAAAGGTGACTGTAGTGATAGTCAGTAATGAGTTATGTAGCACTTTTTCTAGGATGAGTTTGCGAACTTAATTGGAAGACCTTGTGTGTGTGTGTGTGTGTGTGTGTGTGTGTGTATAATTATGTGTTTATATATTGTACATACACACACACAAATATTATTCAGCCATAAAACATGAAATCATTGGGCCGGCTGAGTGGCTCAGTTGGTTAAAAGCCCACTCAAGAGTGTGAGCTGAGTTCTGAGCAACAGCAGTTCTATGCCCAGCCTGAGCTGAGCAGCCATTGAGCTGCCAACAGATGGCAGGATGGCTCAGCTAAAGAAAAAAAAAAAAAAATCTTGCCATTTGCAACAGCATGGATGGTCCTTGAGGGCATTATGCTAAGTTAAATCAGTCAGAGAAAAACTATTACCATACGATCTCCCTTATATGAGGAATCTAAAACAAAGTAAACCCAAACTCACAGATATAGAGAACAGGTTGATGTTTGCTGGAGGAGGGGGAGAGGGGTGGGCAAAATAAGTGAAGGGCGTCAAAAGGCACTGATTGCCAGTTAAAAAAATAAATAAGTCATGGGAATATAATGTACATGGTGGCTATAGTTAATAATACAATATTGCATATTTGAAAGTTGCTAAGAGAGTATATCATAAAAGTTCTTATAACAAGACAAAAGTATTTTGTAATTGTGTATGGTGATGGATGTGAATTAGACTTATTGAGGTGATCATTTCACAATATATATAAATGTCAAATATTACTTTGTGTACCTGGAATTAATATAATGTTTAATGTCAGTTATGCTCTAATAAAATTTTTTAAAAATAAAATGAAGGATTGTTGTCAAAATAAAACTACTTTTCTGTCCTATTTTTTTAAATATGTTAATACTCTCCAGACTGACCTAGCATCTCTGATCACTTTACTCAAACTGCACTATTTTTTCCATACACTTAACACCTTCTACCATACTGCACAATTTTCCTTTTATGATATTGTTTGTTATCTGCTTCTTCATAGAATGTTAGTAGGCATCTAATGAGAATTTATTGACTGAATGAATGATTGTATATGGTAGATACATTTAAAAAAATAGAACAAAATACACCAAAATACTAACTGTAGTTGTTTTTAGATAGTGTGATTACGGTTGATGATTATTATTCTTTTCTTCTTCCCTAGATTGTAAAAAATTTTCTACAATGAACATGAATAACTTTTATAGTAAGGAAAATGTGTGTGTACATACATATATGTTAACAGAATGTTAAACTGGGTATTTTAGGTAGATCTTTATCCCTGAATTATTCTAGATATTCTCATTTTCAAAGACCTCCCAGGGAAATGATTTTACAATCCTTCTCATAAGCCTGTGTCAGAATTTAATATCTCTGAGAATGAGAAATATTTCTGATCTAGTCCTGCTTGCCACTGGCAGGGTTAAATGGTGCCTGTGGGTCTAGACAGGCAGTAAGGCATGTGTTAAAGACAAGAAAAAAGGAGGGAGACACATTTTTTACAGTGATGGAACAATGGCAGTGAAAAGGAAGGTAAGTAGTAGAGAGAGAAGAGGAAAAGAAACGGAAATTACAAGTGGCAAGCATTTATTGACTTTTTTATGTGCTAGCACCCGATGCTGGGTGCTACCGGTTGTATAGAGGTGACTAACGGAGTCCCTGTCCTCAGGGAGTTTATAATTGAGTAAGGGAGCTCTCAGTCTAGTGTTTACACCTACACTCTTCCCATAACCTCAGCAGGCATTTCTGACTATGGGCATCCTGCTTATTAGTAGCTGCATTCAGTGGGCAGCTGCTGGGGATGGGTGCTGACAGCTAACTGTAATTACACTTTTCAGATATTGTAAAAAGTGTTCCTCTCAATTACCCTTCTGTGGACTATTGCCTATATACATTATCTGCAGCTTTATTTTATTGGGTGGAGTCTTTCTGTCTCATTTGAACCCTTGACTAGCTTTTCCTGAGCACAATTATGACACATGCTTGAAAGATTGGAAAATAACTTTAAGAGTGGATTAGGTGAAAGATAAACATGTAAATCTGGACTAGGTAAGAATTACATTAGGATTCTGGAGCCAAGTATAAATGATTTAGAGGTTTTTTTGTTTGCTCGTTTGTTGAGGTGTTTGGTTCCAGAGTGTCTAATTCTCACCAGGAAATGGAGGATTGTTTGCAGTGCTGATGTAAACCCTCTCTGCTTTCTGCTTTCTGGGAGATGATAAAAACTAAGCTGGTTATTGTCTGTCACAGAATGGTTTTGATAAGCAACCTTTGATTGTTTTCTTCAAAAGGACACCAATTCTTTGATTTTTACCTCCTGAGTATTTTCTAGCTCTTCACACGTCCCTGAAGCTGTGCTAACATCAGTATTACAAGCTAAGTTGGAGTTCTATCAGCTCTCCTGGTAACGACACATGTCTTGGCTCTGATTTCGAACTGTACTTCATTTTTATATCCAGATAAAATATGTTTCTTCAGGCACCAGTGTTACCAGTTAACGCTGCTCTTCCTGCATCTTTGTCACGTGTGCCCTGTCCTTGCTGCCATAGTCTGCCGAGCCGCCATGGTTTCGTGAAATGGTTGCAGGCACTTCAGTCAGGAGGCTTGGCTTCTGCTTCCAGACTCACTGCTCCCTGTCTGTGGCCTTGGTTAAGTGGCTTAAATCTTTAAGTCTACCCCAGGTGGCTGTGAGCATCAAACGCAGGAGAAAACTCAAGAATGCTCTGCAAACTGGGATCAGAAATAAAGACACCCCTACTGCTGCATTTTTTTTTCCAGTGGTAAGGCCCTTGAATCTCTCCCTTGTTCCTTACCATCAAAAGGGGTTTCCTTGTTTAAAATACACCTCTAGCCCCTTTTTCACCTACTTAATGCCTACTTTGCCTTCAGAGGCCACCCTAACCATCTCTACCCCAGGCAGCCTCCCCTGACCTCTTATTTGGGTAATTTCCTCTTCAAGTATGTTGAGTAGCACCAGGAATCTCTCCTCCTTACCTCGTAGAGTAGTTGCAATTGATCTACAAGAATATTTGATTATTGAATGTCATTGTAGCTCGGGAGGCAGACAGCCTGGATTCTGATGCACGCTGAGGTTTACCAGCTGTGTAACAATCCGCCTCTGTGCCTGAGAGTTTGTGCCTATAAAGCAGGTATTTGCAGTGCCTACTACATGGGGCTGTGGTGAGAATTAAATGAGTACTGCATGTGTACCACTTCAGACTGTGGCCGGCACACAGTCCGCACTCAGTGACTGTTGCCTGCCATTAGGGAGAGAGGTATTCCTTCGTCTGCACCCACCATTAGCACGGAAGCTCCACCAGGGGCTTCTTTCAAATCCTGTCTTTCAAGTGCAAGCACAGGGCTTGACTAACAATAAGTGCTTCCTAAAGATTTGTTGAATGTAAGGGCAGGCCGAGTGGCTCAGTTGGTTAAGAGCTCGCTCAAGAGTGCAAGCTGAGCTCTGAGCAACAGCAGTTTGACAGCTTCCACTGAGCTGCCAACAAGTGGCAGGATGGCTCAGCTAAAAAAAAAAAAAAAAAAAGATTTGTTGAATGTAATAATGAATACTTGAGTTGGTGGATCTAAATTATAAACCTGTTCTCATCTTAAAATGCTGGGGTCATGATTTGTATTCCATTATCCATGTTATACTAAGTCATGTAAATATTACAAAGCAGGGGACTTAAAACCAAACCTCTAGGAAAATAATTTCCTGTAAGTTGTAGGTAAATCACTGCTAACTATTTGTATACACCACGAGCTTATTTGGTTGGGTACTGCCTAGTTATCTGTGGTGTCTGAAATGATAATCATAAATGTTTACTAGAATACGAAGAACTCTGCCAGGCATTTTGAATAATAGAATAATGACTATCTCTCTATTGGAGATGCTAGTTGGGAAGTTATAATAGTATCAAACCAAGGCTCCTGTAACAAATAGTAAAAGAGGAGGAGACAAGTTTTGTCTACTGGTGACAGATGGTGGAGAACTTTCAGCCACAGATCAAGAAAAATGGAAAAAACTCAACATTATTCATGTTTGATTCTCACTACACCTCACCAGGTCCACCATTTTGTTAATACATAAAATGATACTGAGTTTGCTTCTCTTATGCTGTTCTGTCCTATATCTGCTATTCCCCACCCCCACCTCCCCACCCCCACCCCAAATGATTTGTTTTAAAGTTTTATAGATACAGGCAAGTTAACTCAAATCATTTCCACAGTATCAATTTTCTTAGTCTTAACAAACAAAATATCTTAATGATTATAAATGTAAAGAAAAAAAAAACCCCATTGAAAATGAAAAAGTTGTGTTTTAATTAGTTCACATAAAATACATCCTCTTTTTGTTTCAAAATAATTGGGTTTCTGTTTCATTAAAGTATAAAAAGAAATGCATATTCTGGAAAAGGCCAAACTATGGAGACAATGAAACTATTAGTAGCTGCCGGGAGTGGGGATGGGAGGAGGTGACTAGGCAGAGCACAGAGGTTCCCTAGAGCAGTGAAAATACTTGGTAGAATATTATTATGGTACAGGTCATTATACATTTGTCCAAATCCATAGAATGTACAACACCAAGAGTGAATGCTAAGGTGAACTATGGACTTTGGGTGATTATGATGTGTCAATGTAGGTTCATCCCTGGTTAAAAAAAAAAAAAGCACCCCTCTGGTGAGTGATGTTAATAATGGGGGAGGCTATACATGTGTGGGGTGGGGGCTATATGGAAAATCTTCCCGTTCCCTCCTCTCTCTCAGTGTTGTAAACCTAACACTGCCCTAAAAAATAAAGCCTGTAAAAACAAACAAAAAAAATGTATGTTTCAAATTTGTGGTTTAACTGAGGGCCACTTCATCTAGCCAGCTGTCTCTTAGGTGAGGAGCTATCATCTTAAAAGTGCTCATTAGATAGTATTATACCCAATAAACAACTTTCCTTGGTTGAGCAGGTGGTTTTAGAGGATGAAAATTAGGCTAATGTGGTAGTCACTGTATGGCCTAACCAAGGACCTTTCAGCCTTTTGTCTTCCTTGTTAGCAGAGCCCACCTCCCTGGAGAGGCCCCAAATGCCAAAGAGTTAGATTCCCACCCTACTTTACAGTTTTATAGTTGAGCTTGGCGGGGTGGGGGCTGAGGTGGGGGAGTTGGGAGGGTGGGGTGGCTCAGAGGAGAAGTCTGTTGAGGGCTTCTGAGAAAGGTTTTTCTCCCTGATTACTATTACTACTAAATAATAAACACACTTTTTTTCTGACTTGATGTTGTGTGGGTGAATGTGATGGCTGGAGCCATAGCAGCCTTCTTGGGATTTGAGGACAAAACCCAACATACTGAACATATTATTGCAGAAAGATGCAAAGACACTGGGCTTCTGCTGACATCACTAATTGTTGTACTCACCTTCCAGGTGTAAGAGAAAATAAATGTGCTTGTTGCTAATGATCTTCTATGGACTATTCTGTTATAAGCAGTCAAAACTATGTGCTATATTAGGGTCCCTTGCCATCACACTACAAGATCAAACAAGACAACTAAGCAACTTATTTTCAAAATGGCCCCACATGAGTCAGTGAAATCTTTAGAACAGGGCAATGGACTGGCCCATGGGAGCTAGGCATTGTGGGTTCCACCATTTCAGTTTTGGCACCAACTGGTTAAGTGATTGGTACTGAAAAAGTCATATAACCTCTTTTGTGTGCAATTTCAATACCTCTAAAATAAGGGATTTGTACTGAGAAAGTACTAAGCTCCCTTTCATCAGCATTCTCTGATTCTGTGTTATAGAGCTGGATTTCCCCAGGAAGCAGACTCCACATCAGAGATAAGCTGGGAGAAGGTTTATTAGGAAGTTCTCTTGGGGTCATCACCTGTGGGAGGTGGGGCAGTTGTAGAATTGGCCAGAGGGAGAAAGAGCTGCAGAGCAATCTCAGTGGAAGCTGAAATGGGATGTCGTAGTAAGGGGGCTGGGCTTTATTATTCCACATCAGGAAGTCACTGGAGGAGGTCCTTAGGAAGAGCGCCACCTTGGGTAAAATCAGTCTCTCTCTCTCCAGCAAAAACAACTCATGCAAGGGGCTGGTGGCTGAGGGTTTTCTGTGGAGAGCACTCCAACCAACTAGAGAGTCTTTCAATCCTGAAGGGGACCTGAACAGAACACCACGGCATCCACCATGGATGGGAATCAAAGTTTACTTGTGTTAACAATATAAGGTTGATCTCTTTCTTTCCATTTCAATCATTGAATTAAAAAATATATAAAAATTAAGGGCCGGCCAAGTGGCGCGTTGGTTAAGAGCTGGCTTGGGATGCCAGCGGCCCCGGATCAGATCCCACATATGAGGGCCAGTGACACTGCCCTCTACAGCTAAGATGGTGAAAAATAGCTCCACCTGGAGCTAGGCTGCTGTGAATCCCTGGGACGGCATAGTTGCAGTCCCTGCTGCAGTGGGCTGCCATAGGCTACAGTGAGTGGCCGGCAGCCATGGTGAGCGGCTGTCCAGACGCCAGCGACCGATCTGCCTCACCTGAGAGGAGAGCAATGATAATAACAACATGGGCCAGTGAAGCAATGTCCTCCACAACTAAACTGAAGAACAAAAGGACAGCAGCTTGTCTGTTCCCCTTCCCCAATTCCCCAATAAAATCTTAAAAAAAAAAAATTAATATGGAAATTTTCATACCTTCATGAAATTAGAGAGAATCTTATCATGAACTCCCATCTATCCATTCCCCAGCCTCAAGATTGACCCACATTCGGCCATTCTTGTGTATTCCCCACATCTACAGTTTTTCCCTACTGCTGGAGTATTTTAAAACCAACTCAAAATATTATATTAATCACTTATGGCTGATTAAATGCAACATAACATAGATGTCCATATGTGGTGGCTCTAATCTTAGAGGCTTTCATTTGTTAAAATAATTTAAATCACAAAACCGATAACATATAGCCTTCTCCCCCAGCAATATGAGTTCATTTCAAGGGCTTCTCATATAGCACTGAAGAGACAACTTCGGGCCCAGGAATTTATACCCACCCCCTCTGTCACCCTGTAGTAGGAAACCAAGAAGTGTGGAACTGGGTTTTAGACTGGGAGCCTTGGGTCCCATTACCAGCCAGGCCGATTAGAGGTCCCCAGTGAGCAGTATGTTTTGCCACCACTATTGAGATGAACAATGGCAGGCTGTGAAGCATTACTTGGTAAATGATGATTGTTGATTCCCAAGGTCAGTAGATCCTGGTTTAAAAATAGTGTTTGTTTTAGCTATGCCCTCACTTTTCAAAAATTCTTCCACATAATGGCCCCATTCAATCATTCTCATTTCCAAACAACCATGTCCACTGACACTTCCAATAAAATGGAGGGTCTCAGTCCTATTGCTATAAAAGGATCCCAGGCCAAAAGGGATCACTAACAAAATGGAAGCTTTGATTCCTCTTAAAAGTCACCTGGAAGATGGAGAAGAATAGACACCCAAGGGAAAGTTCAGATCGAATGCATCTCCTGAATGACATGGTACCTCAGGAGCTCACATGAGGGGTCTGCTCCTTGCTTTGTTTTCCAGAATATGTGTCTGTAACCCAGTGTGGTTTTCTTCCTTGTGGGAAGCTTGCCTGCAAAGCTAGACAAATATTTTTGAATTCTTAAGTGATTGTTGAGATGCATGAAGGCTTGAGACACTCTGGCTTTAACCACTGCCCCACACTGCATCGTTATCCAGGAGCCTGGTGATTGGTCCCTCTTTATGGAGCATACCCCGCTCTGTGGGCAGAGCACAGAGCGTGCGCACTAGGGCAGGTGGATGAGGACTGGAGGCTGCAGCCTGTCCTAAAAAGGCTCAATTGTGAGGAAAACCCAGGGAAACATGGCAAGCTAACAAGAATAGTTACTTGAAAGCACAAAAATAAATCGAATGTATCATATATATGGATACGAAACCTGGAAGTTTCTTTATAGCTAAAGATATTTAGGAACCTGGTGAGAATACTATATGTCCATATATCACCTTTGTGCAGTCCAAGGAATTTAGTTTTTTCTCATGCTGCTTCAAAAGTTGCTCAAATGATGGATTCAAGGCTTAAAATTCAAAATATGTAGAATATACTAGGGGAGTGAAATAGCAGCCTTATATGGTGCTCCCAGGATGCTCATGAAAGATTTTTATTTGGAAGTATATGTTTCAAGGTCACAAAGAGGAATATAGTTCTAATAATTCTTCTAAGGTTCAATATTATTGAGACTGGGTAAAGACTGGTGAAATTATTTTGCTTCTAAGAAATAAAGACTTGGAACATTAGGTGGAAAAATCGTAAGAAAAATATTAGCAGACCAAACCAAACTTATTGTAAGATAAGATATACAGCATGATCAAGTTGAGGCTTTTCTCAGGATTGCAAGGTTAATTTAACATAGAAAAATCAATTAAAGAAATTCATCACAGTAATAAACACCATGTGATTATTTCAATAATGAAAAAGTGTATGACAAAATTGAATACACATGCATAGTAAAAACTCTTATCAAAACAGGAATAGACCTATACTTACTGAACACTGATAAAGTGTATCTACCCCAAATATTACATTTAATGGCGAAATGTTGAGAGAATTCCCTTTAAAGTTAGAAAAAAGACAAGGTTGCCTGCTATTATCATTAATTCTATTCAATCTTTCTCTAATGAAAATAAGGCAAGAAAATTACATAAAAGGTACAAGGATTGGAAAGTAACAAAACTATCCATATTCCCAAATAAAACCATTGTGTAGAAGAAAATAATCTATAGATAAAGAAAGACAAGTTGCTGGATATAAAAATCTATGTACAAAAATCAATTGCATTTCTATACCCCAGCACTGAATGGTTAAACATAATATTTTAAAGATGCCATTAATATAGCATCAAAAGTACAAAGATTCTTGTAATAAGTTTAAGATGTGTAAAACTTCTATGAAGAAAATTATAGTTTTTTGAAATACATTAAATCAAATCATATACCATGTTCATGAATTGAAAAGTTCAATATCCTTGAGGTGTCAGTGTTCCCCAAATTGAAATTTAGATTCAACATGCTTAAAATAAAAATCCCCCAAGTTTTCTTTTCCTATGAAACTGACAAGCTTTCACATATTTACATGGAAACTCAAGGGATCAAGGGAACATAATTTAATAGATATTACTATTTACAATGAAACTATAATAATTGATTCAGTGTGTTATTGATTTGGGGACAAACAAATTGCTCAAAGGAACAGAACAGAAAGCCCAGAAAACACACACACACACACACACACACACACACACACACACACACACACACACTTAATTTATGGTGGTAGCTATTGCATTTCAGGAACTTTCCAATAAATGATGCTGGGACAACTGGATATTCATATGGTAAAAAATGAAATTGAGTCTGTATCTTATGTCACATCTGAAAAGCAATTCCAGGCAGATTAAAGAATTGAATGTGCAATGTAAAACTATAAAATTCTTAGAAGAGTTTTAGGAGACTATCTTTATAACCTAGGATTAGGGGAGTGTTTCTTAAATAAGACACACAATACTCCACAAACTATATAGATAAAGATTGATAGATTAAACAACATTAAAACTAAGAACCTCAGTTCATCGAAATTTACCACTAAGACAGTGAAACTACAAATAAAGGGAAGATATTTCCAAAATATATATAAGTAGGCAGCAGAAATGGGCAATGGAAAATGGGTCTTTCACAGAATAGGAAATCCAGATGGCCAATGAAAAGATGTGCAACCTTATTATTAATTGGAGAAATGCAAGTAAAAAAAAATCACAATAAGGATCCATTTTGTTACCACAAAACTGGTCAAAAAAACCCAAACTTACAATTATTAACTATGTGATGGTATGCACAATTTCTATATATGTTGCTAGTGAGAGTAAATCCGTACATACACTGGAAAACAATTTGGCATTATCAGTAAATAAAGATACACACATCTATGATCCAGTAATTCCACTCCCAGCTCCTTACTCTAGGCCTAGAGAATTCTAGCGTGAATACCAGGCAAAACGTATAAAAACATTCACAGCAGCACTATTTGTGATACAAGAAATAGGAAATAACCCAAACATCCAGCAACAATAGATAGGATAAACAGAGCAGTGACAGAAATGAATTACATCATGCTACATGTAGCAACACAGATGACTCTTAGGAACATTACATTACTTGAAAACAAGCCACCATGAATATGTATAACATGATTCTATGATATAAAGTTCAAAAACATGCAGAAATCTAAAAAATATACTTTTATAGATGGCAACACATGGTAAAATTATCCATTAAAATAGTAAGGGACTGATAATTGAAACTTCAGGATGGGGGGGTCGCATTGGGATCAGGGAGGGACACTGGATCACAGACGAGTTCAACGTTCTTATAAAGGAAACAGACTATGTATTCATTGTATCACTCTTTATGCCTTACATACATTTTAAATACTATTTCATATCAACTTAATAGTCAATGCATTTTTAAAAAGAGAAATACTGACCTGTAGCAATCTTTATATTGATTAAATCTAATTTGTGGTCTTTAAGAGAATACTTTCCTATAGAAATCATTTCCTGACAATATTGGAATAGAAGTAAAAAAATAAATCCTAATTATCCCAATAAACATGACAGAAAATCATCAAAGACGAACTTGGGGCCTAGGAGGAGAGAGAATAAAATAACCAGCCGCCTACACGAAGCCAAAAAGTCTCCCTTGGAAAACCAGCCAGCGAGACACACATCCCCCAGCCGCCAGCGCCTTTCATTCCGTGATAAGGCTGTAAATTCTCTTCCCTGGCCGGGAGTTCAGTGTAAACACTCCAGAGCCTGAGGGACCAGAGAGAGAGAGAGAGAGAGAGAGAGAGAGAGAGAGAGAGAGAGAGAGAGGAGAGAGGGGAGAGGGGGGAGAGGGGGGAGAGGGGGGAGAGGGGGGAGAGGGGAGAGAGGGGAGAGAGGGGAGAGAGGGGAGAGAGGGGAGAGAGGGGAGAGAGGGGAGAGAGGGGAGAGAGCGAGCTTGGCTCTGGGTGCTTCTCTGGGGGAATGCTCACTATCAACTGTTCCATCACAAAACCCAAATTCTCCGCAACTATCTCTGGCGGTTCGCCCCTGAGGTGGAGAGACTGTCCCGTGCAGGGGGAGGGGGTCCGGGGCAATACGGGGAACTGGGGTCCATGCCACTCTGGCCAGTGTGGTCCAGGGTCCTGGGATCCAGGCTGGGGTCCACAGCGGTTCCCTAGACCTGCCCTCCCTGCCTCTCCTTCATCTGGTGGACTACACTGCACTTTAGGGGCTGGCACTGACCACGTGCAACTTCTGTCCCCACATCTAACTCTCCTCGATGAATGACAGACAACAGGGAGCATACTCCAGAGCTGCTCCAGACTGCCACTTGGGGAACGAAAAAGAAAGATGAGCTGGGCACGAAGTTGATATTTCTTTCTACGTTCATGGGGGAGATTAAAGCACGTGTTGCAATTCACATGGGTGCCTTGCGAACCATCGCTGAGAATGAAACAAACCACCCTATGCAGCAAGAAAAACTGTGTGCAGCTTGCGGGAGAGCAGGCAGCCTGCAGCTGGCCAGAGCCAGCCCGAAATGTCTCAGATAGCAGTTGGCAGTAACAGCCCAGCCTGTCAGCTCCGGCACTTAGAGCTGATGGATATATATTATTTTTGTTTGGAAAAAAAAAATCCATTCTACCATTAATAACTCCTGCAGTATTAGCTCAACTATTTTCTTTTATATTAAAATAAAAGATGAGCTAGAAAGGCTTCCCATGGCTTCTCAGTAACGGATGCCAGTATATAATATATACTTTTTTTTTTTTTTTGAGGGCAGTGTCACTGGCCCTCATATGTGGGACTCGAACCGGGGCCGCTGGCTTCATAAGTCAGCACTTAACCACCACACCACTCGGCCAGCCCTATAATATATACTTTTAAATCAACTTCATTGAAGTATAATTTACATACAATAAAATGCACTCATTTTAAGTGTACAGGTTTATGAGTTTAATCTGTGCAACTACTATAAATAAGATGTGGAATATTTCCAAAACCTTCTAAAGTTCCCCTGCTCCTTCACAGTGCAGTTCACCATCTCCTGTCCTGGGTCCAGGTCTCAGACAATCCCTGATCTGCTGTCATTATGGGTCTGTTTGGGCATTTAAAGAATTTCAAATAAATGACCCCAACCGATATATTTTTAATTCCAGGTTTCCCCCATTCTGATAAAATTCATTTTCTGAGGTGATTCTCTTGACTCTCATTGCTCTAAATGGCAAGACTTCATTTTGTTTCGTTTTTTTCCCCCTGCTCTTTTTTCCCCAATTTTAGTATATGTGTCCCCCAAAGGCAATACTTCTGGTCTGGTTTTAAAGTTAAAAACCAGAAAAGTTAAAGGTTTCTAAATTGAAGTGAAAATACACATATGACTCACATAGTGATATTTAAAAAAAACACACTCCATCATATCTGTTCCATTTGAGTTATCTGGACAAGTTGCCTAACCCTATGGCCATGGCTGACTGCAAGAGTCGGCTTCTGGGGGAGCATGACAATATCCATTTACAATGTCCATGAATAGAACGAAAAAGAACATGCAGACAGATCAGTCAATTATGAAATAGTGAAAACTAAAAAGCTGCCCAATGGAAGTACCTATGAAAATTTCCTCTCTGTCCAGTCACTGATGGGGGCCACAGAAGAAGGTGGTTTTCCTCTCTACATTTCTAAAAGGCCTTCTGAGAGGCAGGAGAGTTTTGGGTAATTTATTGTATTCCACTGATCGCCAAATGTACCCAGTCCAGGTAGGACAGAAGTCTCTCCACAGTGGCCAACGCTGAGATTCCGTCTTTCCTCCGTAATGTTCTCCTAGGCCCAAAGCATCTTAGGAACTCAGGAACCCACCTGTCTGCCAGCCTAATTTTCACGTCACCCCTCTATCTTCCAGGCCACTAGCTTTAGGCACTGCAAGTCACTCGATCACAGCATTTCATCGACCATGGCAGAAAAGCAGAAGGCAGACTGTTTTCCTGCCTTCTATTTTTGTTACCCACCATATCTATTTTAATGGCAATTAAACTCTGGTGCTCTTGCTTATCTCTGTTCTAATGTATTTAATTCCACCACTCCCAAAAGGAATAATCCCAAATTTCAAGCCTGTGCTGTATTAAAGACCCATGAATGCTTAATCAGAGAAAACAGAGGATTTGGTTTGTATATATAGCAAAAGCTCATGTCTTTTATGTTCAGAGAGCAGGACTAAAAGAAGAAAATGACGATAAATCATTTCAAGAAACAGTATAACCTAAATGTTGTATGTTTATTTAAAGCTTCATACAATCATTTGTCTCTAGAGTTACAGCCTAGCTTCAGAAAGTGACTTGCCATAATGAGGTTTGGAGGCGAGCAGTTTTCAAGAGCCAAAAGACGTATTGCCTCCTCCCCAAACTGTCTTATGGGGGAAATGATAAGCTCTTAAGTAGAACCAAAGCATCCAAGAGGGTAATGCAACAGCAACACATAGCTTTGATTTAAAAAGAAAAAAAATTATTTGTTAATATATCGGGTTACACAAAAATCTAAGATGGTTTTTAAAGGAAGTAAAAGGAAGTGACTTCTTTTTGGTCTGAGTTGAAGTGAAAAATCCAAGTTGATGTCATCCTTAAGTTGGCTTCCAACAAAAATAAAACTAACAGTACTCGTGGGTGGAGGGTGATGGAGGGATTTTTGTTGCCTGGGATTGCGCTTCCGCGCTGTTTGGTGGGATGTGTTGGG
The DNA here is from genome assembly GCA_033961575.1 of Aselliscus stoliczkanus. Taxonomy (NCBI): domain Eukaryota; kingdom Metazoa; phylum Chordata; class Mammalia; order Chiroptera; family Hipposideridae; genus Aselliscus; species Aselliscus stoliczkanus. Next base: position 25,694,066 of record CM066728.1, read on the forward strand.
AGGTTTAGAGCGAGGGCAGGCTCTGGCTGCAGGCTGCCTGGGTTTGACTTCTGACTCTGCCACTTCTCAGCTGAATGGCTTGGGCGAGACTTCTTTTCCTCAGCCTCCTGCTCTGTAAAATGGGATGATGATAAAGGGACCAGCTCTAGAGAACTGTTGCAAGGGTTAAACACATATGGAGTGCTTAAATAGTACCTGACCCCTAACATATAAGAGGTGGCTTTTGGAGGGAGAGACCTCTGACATGTCTGTGAACACAGCCTGAAGCAAACCTTGGTGGTGGTTTCACTAGAAGGTGGTGATGGATAGGGATGGACAAGGAGCGAGTTACCCTGCTCTGTAGCCCTGACAACCAGGTTTCCTGGAGAGGGGGAGTGTCAACATTCTCAAATTGTTTCGAATGTGAAGGGTAAATACAATTCTGTTCCCACATTGCCTCAAAACCATGATATATGAAGCCATAAGATACCCTTATTTCATAAGCTTGCACTGTCTTTTAAGGTGTGTATTCTTTACTCCTTTGTTTAGAACACCACGGAAGCAGTGAGGCCATTCTGAGCTTCCTTAATATGCTATGGATTGTCATGATGGTCGCACACATACAATCACTTAGAAAATCTGGTTTCTTTAAGAGACAGAACACTGCCAACAGCCACAAGCTCAAAATCTGAGTCGTGGCAATATCTTACAAGCTGCATGAATTTGCTTGCAATATCCTCCTGACAGTTGATGTGGTAGGTTTTCTTTTTTTCCTCACTGGTCCGTTTGATTGCGAAGGGTAGTTGGGGGGAACCCTGAACTTTCAACCTTATCATAACCAAATAGAGAAGTCGGTGAGTGGTGGGGAGTTAGTTTTACTTTGTAGACACTGATGTATAGTAATCTCTGCATTCATACATCTCGTACACATGCAAGAAAATTCTAAGGGCTTGTCCATAGAAAGGGGGCACAGTTATCAATAATTAGGAGAACTGATTTTGGGGGAAGGAATTAGGTCTGAAGAATATAATCCAAACTCAAACAATCTTAAAATTCTGCAGTTTATAAGAATATTAATAAAATTTTTTTAACATAACCCAAAGGGAAAACGCTGTTTTATCAGTAACATTGCCATCAAATGTAGCCCTTCTAAATTCAAAAGGTGAGGCTATTACAACACCATGCTATGGCACTGGCAGTGAGCGGGCTGTTTTTATTAAATTTCCCAAGGAAAGTCATAGTATACATGTACATGATGGTGCATTCCTTGTCCAGTTAAACAAGGAATCTTTTTAAAAAAATCATGTTATTCAGTTGAGGTTATGTGCTATTAATGATAAATATACTCATTTAATACAGCATTTTCAAATTCTGTTTTTGAGACACCAAAGCAGTAAGATGATGGGCTTGGAGTCTTGGTTTTGCCATTTCCTCTTAGTTTGCTTGAATTTAAAGGTAAAGTTTTCTTATAAAACCCTAATCAGTATTTATATGTGTGTTAAAAATATTGAGGAAGCAAAGTTGTGAAGCCTGTACGTTTCTGAGGCTTATAATCCAGATGCAGAGATAAGGCGTCAACATATTGAACCGTTTCCCAACAAAATATAAATAACTTTTCAACTAAATTTTTGAAGACCTTTCACTGTCTACAGATGATCAATTCTTTGTGAAATTCACTGTGGAAATTATACTGGCTGAAGAACTTCCCAGAGAGGTTGCGGGGGAAGGTAGAACTTTGCTTGAAGGATGGGAAGGCTAGGGGAGGACTGGTAAGAGTCTGAGGCAGGTTCCAAGAATCCTACATTCATCTACCCAACAAGTATTTAGTGAGCTTCTACTACATGCCAGGAGCTATACTCATTTATGAGGTCCTGGGGGTACAGGCTGAATGGACAGGTCCAGCCCTTGACCTCTTAGAGCCGTTAAAAAAACAGGACGAAAATGGATCCACTTGTGTTAAGCCCCATGTCACCAAACAGATGTAATTATAGTTTTTACTCCCAGAAATGGAATCTTAAACCAGTCAGATAAGAATCACCCACTCAATTCCATAAACCTATGTAACTTTACTAACAACTGTCACCCCAATAAACTTGAAAGAAAACCAAAGCAGAAAAAACATAGAATCACCTGCTCAAGACTGGTTAGGTAATCTGCCTGATAGACCCCTGCCAGTCCCTGAAGGAATGTAACCTTGTAATAACCAACCAGCTCTTTTGCCTAATAAAACTTCCTTGTTCCTGCTCCTTCTGCTGATAAAAGCCTTTCATTCTGTACTGCTCCTTGAAGCTCTTTTATCTGCCAGATTGTATGCTGCCTGATTTGAATTGATTTTTGCTCAAATAAATTTTTAATTTTTAATATGCCTCAGTTTACCTTTTAACAGCACTTACAAAGAAAAACCTAATAGCAATAAGCATTTTAACTACTTTAGATGTGCCAAGTAGGGGGATACCTACCGATTCATTTTCTCTCTTCTCTCCCCTTTCTGATCCCTGTCCTCATTTAAGAATGTGGGTTCTCAGCTGTTCTTTACCTTTCTAGTAAAAAAATTGTTTTCATGAACAACTGGATACATTCACATAAAAGACTGAGAAGGCTAAAGGGCTGTCTCCCTCAGGAGATATTTTTTAACCGGAGATAAGTAATAGCTAAGAGTGTAACTCCAGGTACCAGCAAGAGTGTCCAGGAGGCAACATTGGTGTGAGGAAGTGGTGTGGGTGGGGTACAGAGAACCCTCCTCTCCCCTCACCCCTGCAGCCACACCCCAGGCAAATGTACCTACAAGTACTGATTTATCAAAGATCTAACATTTCTTTTAAATTGCTTGAGATTTTTCAATGTGTCAACTACCTTGTTCATCTCAAAGTATTTTTCAGAAATAATTTAAGTGTATATAAAAAAGAATGAAAATATTTGAGCACTTTACTCTGTTCATATACCCTGTAGATCTTGTAATTAATTTCTTACCCCTTGCTTCTTTGAGCATTTTATTATGTTATCCTTTTATTTGGGGGCAATTTTAAAATTTAAAATAGTATAGTAAGAGATTTAAATTTAAAATAGTAAAAACAGGGCCAACTGAGTGGCGCAGCGGTTAAGCGCTGGCTTGGGACGCCAGCGGCCCCGGTTCGAGTCCCACATATGAGGGCCAGTGACACTGCCCTCAAAAAAATAAAATAAAATAGTAAAAACAGTAAGAGATAATAAATATTTTCCAAAAAGTAAGAGCAGTGCTAGAGTTATCTTTGCTAGAGATTCTGAGGAAGCGGGTTTGGAAGGTAAAAATCTCAATGTGTAGGGCCTGTGGTTAAATTACCTTCAGTTGTATTTAAGTTTTACCACTTAATAAACTGTATTAACTGCCTTTGGACAAGTTATTTAACCTCACTCAGCCTCAGCTTTCTCATTTGTAAAAGGAGGGTAACTATAGCTTCTATCTTATTAGATTGGCATAAGAACTTGATGAATAAATGCATATAAAATGCATTCTTTTATCTAGCAAGTATGTATTGCCTACTATGTGCCAGGCTTTGTTTTAGGTGTTGGGAATATTGCAATGAAAAAAAGTGCCTGCTCTCATGTAGATTGTGTTTTGGTTGAAGTTCACAAGCCATATGAGTAAATACATAAGTATAAAACATGTCATGTGGTGCTAAGTGTTATAAAGAAAACCAATGCCAGGATGGAGAGAGAGAGAGAGGGCTGGCTGGGAAGAGGAATTATTGCAAATAGGAGGTCAGGGTAGGTCTCTCTAATATTTAAGCAGAGACTGGCCTGAGGGGGAGGTGGTGAGCCATGTGGATATCTGGAAGGAAACTGCAAGAGAGGCTGAGGTCAGTATCACGGGATATGAGTCTAGGAGCTCAGAATTTGCTTGCTCTTTGACAGGTCCACTTTTGAGTTGTTCTGTGACTTTTGGTGTGTCTGTTCTCTTTACTGCTGTTTAGCTTCCTCACTTATAAAATGCAGACACTTTTACTTGTGTCCTTGGAACTGTTGGGAGGACTGGCAAGATCATCTGAGATGAGCTTGCAGGAATGGGCCCCAAAGTCACACTATAGAGCCTTGCCTGTGCTAGGAAGCAGTGGCTCCCAGGGAAACTGAGACACTTCTACCAGTTGCTGGCTCTAGAACCAATTTACACCTGCAGAAACCTGTACCAGCAAAATGACTGTTCTGCTTTGGGTGCCTTGTTAACCCAAGCATCCACCTCCTGATGGCAGTCTTCCCTGGACCCTCAACCTGGAAACCCCTGGGTTGTTTGAATCCCAGCCAGTCTGCATGAAGGCAGGTGTTCTGAGCTCCACAGTGCCTCAGAACAGCCTTGGACGTGTTCTTCAAACACGGGCAGACTGCTGCTGGAAAGAACTGATTGATAGATATAGATCAATCATGACAAATCACTCCACAGTGGCAGAAACTAATATCTAATTTATTTGTAATCCAAATTTGATGCTAGTAATGGCTTTCATAAAAACTCATCTGTCTAAATCATACATACATCAAAACTAGTCTCCGCATCTGGGATTATTCTCAGTATAAGCATGAGAGTTTGGCGTTTCTCTTAGCTAGAGCATTATTCAGTCTAGCCATCACTGAAATTTCTCCTACGCACTGAAGCTGCATCTTCTATAATGTAATCCAGGGCCTCAGAGGGGACTTGAAGAGGAGGGACCATACAATCATGCAGTGTGGTCAGCAGAAAGTGCTCATTGCTTTGGAACACCTGGGGCTGGGGTTGAGGCAGGCATCTCTAAGAATCAGGAAAGACATACATAATCATTTTATACACAGTGGTCCTACCCACTACTGCCTAATACCTAATCGATACCCTGCAATCCAGCATTACTCACAATAGCCAAGACATGGAAACAACTTAAGTGTCCTTTGATAGATGCTTGGATAAAGAAATGTACATATGTATGATGGAATACTACTCAGTCATCAAAAAGGATGAAATATTGTCATTTGTGACAACATGGATGGATCTTGGGAGTATCATGCTTAGTGAAATAAGATGCAAAAGTACAAGAACCGCATGATTTCACTCATATGTGGATATAAAACAGAAAGAAACAAGCAGAAAGTAGCAAACTCAGACACAGACAACAATATGGTGGTTACCAGAGGAGAAGAGGGTGGGGGAAGATGAAAAGGGTAAAGGGGGTCAAATATATGGTGATATAAAAATACTAGATTTTGAGTGGTGCACACTCAATGCAGCATACATATTATAGAATTGTACACCAGAAACTTTCATAATGTTATGAATCAATGTTACCCCAATAAATTTAATTAAATAAAAAAATACCCTGCAATCTGTGCAGATTAATAGTACCTCCTCTTAGGAAGAGATAACGCAGAAGGTCAGAGAGGAAAAGAGGAAAAGGTGTCCTGGAAAAGAAGAAGAGGGCTGAGAACTCCGCCTGGATCCCATCTCAGTGTGCCAAGCCCTGGTTAAACAAAGTATTTGCATATACCACAGCCCTCCTGGAGTTACCCAAGTCCCTCAAAAGTAGCAGCCTAATGCAAGATGATAGATGAATCATTGTCACATCCTGAGCTAGGAGTACAAGTGTCCCATAACTTCCCACATGCTGTTTATTTTTAACTGTAATGTCCTTCCCTTACTATTGGCTCAGAATGTTTCCTCTCCTAAAGCCTTCCCCTCCCTAAGTGAGCCATTGGCTCGTCCATTTGGTCTTCTTAGGACCTACAGTAGATCACACTTCTCTTACGTTCTGATCATTCACGTAATTATTAGTCCACATGCCTGTCCTCCCACTGGATCCAGGAGCCCCAGAGGGGAGGGTCTGTTCTGGAGTGAGGGGTCTTTGGCATCAGGTGATGGCATAACAGGCACACCTTGGAGATATTGCAGGTTCTGTGCCAGGCCACTGCAATAAAACCAAGTATCACAATAATGTGAGTTATATATAATCTTTTTGCTGGCAGAAAGGTTTGCCTTCAATTTGTTAAAAAATAAAATAAAATAAATAAAACGAGGTATGCCTCATTTTCAACCTTCACTCCAGCCTCTGAGGTGCGCTTTATAACTAACAGGTGGTGGTGCTTTGATTCACACTCATGTCCTTTTGGCTTCACAGCAGGAGCCTTCAATCACCACACTATGCTTGTCATATCATAACATTTGGTATATCCAGTGTCAGTTCTGTGACCCAAAAGAATGAATGAGGAATTTCATCAGCTAGTAGGGAAAGAATCGCAGGAAGTTTCCCAGGTCCTAGCACCCAGATGGTCCCATACTCAGGCTGAGCATAGGATGGGTTCAGCTGTTAGAACGTAAGCCAAACAAGGAGGTGGGCAGTCCCTCGAGGGTAATCCTGGGTCATGGTATCTAAAATCACAGGGATTCCAGAGGCCTAGAAGTAGGAAGCATCTCCTTCAGTGGCTACATGCCCTTGTCACCCTAATGTATGACATTCAGGGCCCTGATACGTTAAACCTGTGATCTGTGATAACTATTTTGAAGTCTACGTGTTTATTTGTTTTTTTCTGCCCTACATGATTTGTGTTTACTGACCATGCTTTTTAATAAAAATCACCTCCACAGTGAGGCTTCCCGCAGCATGGGGGCTCGAGGGTTAATCAAAGCACTCAATGACTATTTTCAAATTTCTAAATACAGTTTTTCTAGACCACTTTATTCAGCTTCATAGCTGGGATGTTGAGTTTTCTCGAATGGCTTTAACACGTTGTTTGAAAATGTCTTTCCAAGCACAGTGTAATGGAAAAAAAAAAAATCCACACGAATAAGAAGTCCTGCTGGCAGGTGTCTTAATAGCTGTAAAATTATAAAGCCAAGAGCTCATGCTCATATCTTTAAAAAACGGGCTATTATTGTTTTCTCAGTTCTATTAATAGACTTCCTTCGCTGGTGCCCTATAATGTATAGTACATGGCATGTTTTATGGAAACACTAACACAGACTATTTTGGAAGTTTCTTTTTCTTTCTTCCAGACTTGACATGACATGTTTGATCAGAAGTAATCATAATTTATCCTTTTTTTTTTTTTTTTTTTTTGTCCAGCTACTTGTTTTAGTTTCTTGAAGTGGAGAATGTCAGTGCAGAGAAAGGTCTATTTGTGAGTTAAAATCCTTTGAAACCCAGAAACACTTTTGATACTTAAAAACTGTTCCAAAAGTCTGTTTGGCTTCCCTCTTCAAAGTGGTCAAATGCAAGCTGAACGTGTTTCAAATGAAAACCCCACTGCTGTCTGTCATCTCCCAGGCTTGATAAACACAGACGAGCTCTGAAAACTACTGGCTCAGCGCTGGACCCTCACCGACAACCACTCAGTCCACCCCAATTTCCAAGGAATTAATTACTTAGTTTATTTTTCTAAAAAGTAATTTGTACATATGGCTAAAAATTCAACAAGCACAAGAGGTTTACAATAAAAAGGTAAAACAATCTTTTACCGTAACCCCTTGATCCTCCAATTTCCTATTTTTTTAAATGTGTTCTTACAATAGTAGTCCATACATATAATAAACATTGTATTACACATATGGTAACCTACCCTGAACGCAGTTTTTAAATCTTGCTTTCTACACTGCACAATATATTTTGGAGATGGTGTCCTATTAGCACACATAGCTCTACAGGAATATTTTTAAAGGCTGCTTAGTCATCTATAATGTATCTAACAAATCCCCTTTTGATGAACATGGAGATCACGTCCAGCCTTCTGCTATTGTAAACAGAGCTGCAGTGAAGCCCGATTCCCTAGGTGGGACAGACAGTTGCGGAAACCTGGGGGCGAAGCACTCATACAGCAGAGTGGCAGCAGGCTTCTGGCTGTTCAGGGGACAGAAAGCCCCAGAATGGTGAAAGACAGTGGGCCCCATATGTATAGCTATGTGGCTGCCACACCAACACGGTTTTAAAATGAGAAACATAAAATAGCTTGACTCTTTGTGACCTCAAAAGTTGTATGGCAGGCCGGCCAAGTGGTGCATTGGTTAGGAGCTGGCTTGGGACGCCAGCTCTGAGCAGCAGGACCTGGTTAGGATCCCACATATGCGGGCCAGTGACACTGCTCTCTACAGCTAAGATGGTGAAAAACAGCTCCACCTGGTTGCCTCTATAGCTAAGATGGCAGGCAATGGTGTGGGCTGCAGCCCCTGCTGCAGTGGGCTGCCATAGGCTACAGTGAGTGGCCAGCAGCCGGTGTGAGCTGCCAAGAGCTGCCGTGAACAGCCGTCCAGAGGCTGGCGAGTGACTGCCTCACTCTGGAAGAGTGCAATGATACCAACATGGGCTAGTGAAGCGACGTCCTCCACAACTAGACTGAAGAACAAAAGGACAGCAACTTGTTTGTTCCCCTCCCCCAATTCCCCAATAAAATCTTAAGGAAAAAAAAAAAGTGTATGGCAGTTGTTCCTGAAGTCAGGAAGGTCCATTCCAGGACAGATTTGTACTCAAAATGGAGACCTAGACATAGTCTTCATTTATTTCTCTCATTTTGTTTTCCTTTCTTTATTTGCTGTTTGATATGCCAACTCACTGTCTCTACTAGTTGCAGTTTTATGTGTGGTTCAGAATAGTTCAGAATATTTCAAATAGAAACACAAGTCACTGATTTTTTTTTTCAGCGTTTTTAAATTCCAAATTAAAACCCCAATGAAATAATTTTGCTTAAAATATTGAACCTAAATCTAATCAAGCCTCTAAATCTAGTTACCAAATTACAGAAAATACCAGGGAAAAAGGATCAACTTAAACTATACCGTGAAGGAGTAATCAGCCAAATCAATACCTGAGGTGTTTTACAGGACAAATAATTCAACTTTCCCCATAAATCCATACCACAGAAAAAGGTAGAGACTGAGGTTTATTCCAGAACAAAAGAGACTTATGAAAAATAACCAAATACATGAATTGGATTTGAATTTTTTATTCAAACTATCTATAAACAAACACCTTTGAGACAACTGGGAAATTTTTAATATGGCCTGAGAGATAGATAATACATTATTGTTAGTTTCTTTAGGTGAAATAATGGACTTTTTTTTAAAAGTCCTTAAACAGAGATGCATACTGAAATATTTATTGGTGACATGATATATGGGATTTTTTTTAGAATATTTCAGAAAATAATTATTGGAGGATAAAAATGAAACAGGATTTGCAATCTATTGACAATTGTTGAAGCTAGGTGGTGGGCACATAAGATTCATTACAGTACTCTTTTTGTGTTGGGGTACTCTATTAGTTTACAGGTCTGCCATAACAAAGTACCACAGGTGACTTAACTCAGCAGCTTAAACAACAGAAATTCATTTGCTTACAGTTCTGAAGGTGGAAGCACAAGATCAAGGTGTCAGCAGCGTTGGTTTTATTCTGAGGCCTTCTCTGCATCTTGTAATTGACCGAGTTCTTCCTTTATCCTCGCATGGTCTTTCTTCTGGGTGTATCTTCTCCTTATAAGCACACAAGCTATACTGGATGAGAACCCAACCAGATCACCTGATTTAACTTTAATTACCCTCTTAAAGGCCCAATTTCCAAAAATGGCCACATTCCAAGGTTAGGACTTCTACACCTGAATTTTGAGTGGGACACCATTCAGCTTATGCTAGGTGCCTATGAACATTTCAATAATTAAAAGGTTTCATAAGTAAAATAAATGCTAGCTTGTGCCAGAGACAGAGCATTGTGGACAGCTTTTCTGCCAATGCACAATCTCAGGTAAGCCTTATCTCTTGCTCCCAGCTCTTTTCCAACAGAATCAAGCAGCCACTGACCACAACCCAAGTCAGCTGAGTTGTTTCAGTTACTTGATAAACACAACCGACCTCAAACTCTAAGAACCCACTTTCAGGGGATTATGTGTTTTATGACATGCAAAGATCACTCCAGTGTTGGGAAGTGTTTACATTTTGAGTGGAGAAGAGCCAAGCTGTTCCCCAAGAGCCTGGAGTATGGGGCCAACTGATGTATTAAAACAGTTGGTTGTACTTGTTTAGCTCCCGTTTTTCTTAAATAGACCTCAGTAGACTTCTTGAACCCCACCACCCACCCTTTGTTTTTCCACCTGCAGTTTTGCCCTTCCTCCTTACAAAGTACCCAAACACCATTTGTATACACTTTACCCTACAAATGAAGGTCAGGCCTCCAGGTGTCAGTCTTTTAGAACCATAGAATGACGGATTTCTCTGGTTAGCCCCATTTACCATGGCCCACATTTCTCTCTCGCAGTCCCATTCCTCTAATTCTCTCTGGCCTTTAACTAGGCCCCCCTGTCTACACATCTCCTCAAACCTTACATGTGCCACCTAGAACTGTCCTCCTGACACAAAGCTCTCCTACAACCTCAAAATCATCTCTCATCAACCCATCCACTTTCCCACCATCGTCAAACCTGACTGTCTTGCCAGACTTCCCCATCAGGGCTCTCAAGGGGGAGGTTGTTTAGTCCCTCAGATCCTACCCATCGGGCTTACACCTGCCTCTCAGAACATTGACACTTCCAAACCACTATGACTCCTAAATATATTTCTCTTCCATCCCAGACCTCTCTTCTGGAAGCTGCCCAAGACACAAAATATCCTAAATCTGATCCTTCCTCTTCTCTCCACAAGCCTACTTCTCTCTTCCTCTCTTGCTTTCCATCCTGGTAAAAGGATCTATTTATGCCAAAAACTGGAATCCCCATGGTGCTTCCTTCGCCCTCACTCCCATACCTAAAACATCACCAAATTATATGGACTCATCTCCTAAATACCTCTCAAGTCCTCTCCCATGCTCATCTTTACACCATCACACCAGTCCAAGCCACTGTCATCTCTCAGACTATTGCAATCACCTCTACCCGGTCTCCCCATATCTCCTCATTCCCCTTTCCCAGCTGGTTTCCACAAAGCACTCCTATATGTGTGACATTAAATATGATGACATTCTCCTCCAGCCCCTGAAAAAGCATGCCTTTGCTCAAGGGTGAAGCCCAAGTTCCTTGGTCAGCTCTATAAGGCTTTTTATAATCTGTTTACGCTCTAGACTCCTTCATACCCCAAATATTTAATGAGGAGACCAAGACAGATGTGGCACCTGCCCTAGGGGGATTAACAAGTAAACAGAATAACCACAACAAGCACTATGACAGAAATGAACAGGTTCTGAGGTAGAGACAAATGGAGTGGGAAGAGCTGACTTCCCTGAGATGAGATGATTAGGAAAGGCCTCTTGGAAGAGGTAATAGTTAAGCTGATTCCAGAAATATGAGAAGGTACTAAGCACTGTAAGGGCAGAAGGAAGAGAGTTTTAGTACCTGCAAAATGTTGAAGCTAAAACAAGTGACATGGTAGAGAAAGAGAAGGGCATGTGGCTGGAGAAGAGTGAGTCATAGTTAGAATGGCATGAGATGATGTTGGGGATTCAGTCAAGTCCTTGTAGCCATGATCAGGGTAAGAGTTGGGATTTTCTTTTAAGGCCAATGGGAAGCCACCTTCCCTTTACTGATTACACTCCAGCCCCACTGGGGCTCTTTTGTTTCTTTGAATGGTTCTATATCCTTCCTAGCCCAGGGCCATCCAAATCTGGTATTTTCTCAACCTGCAAAACTCATTTCTTCTTTTGTCATCTGGCTGATGCCAACACATTCTTTAGGTCTCAGGTGAAATGCCACTTCATCCCCATGGTCATGCCTGGCCTCCCAGCTGAGGTCAGGCCCTATCACATACTCTCAAATCTCCCTGAATTTTTCACTGGTGGCATTTATCACAACAGACTAACTGACTACATATCTATTTGTCAACTTTATTCCAAACACGGGGTCCAACATAGGTACTTTATAAATATGATTAAATAAATGAATAAATGCACAAATTAATGAAAATTGAAGCAAGCTTAGAGTTTGTTTGATGGAGGCAGACAATAACCATAGAAACTTTAAAGCTGGAAGAGATTTGGAATACAGCTGAAGCCAAGCCAGTTGGTTTATTGATGAAAGATGGGTTCGGAGAGAAGAAGCCACATGTCCACAGTTACTGAGCTCATCAGCAGGACCTGCTTTGGGACCCAGAGATAGGCCCTCACATTTTTCTCACTGAAGTCTGTGGCACTTGAATGAGGTCCTGGGGGGGGAAGTGAATTCCTCGAGACAAACTTTTTCTGACTGCTAATAACTGACTAGGAAAGGAAAAATAATGTAGACAGCATTAGTATTTCACTGATGGATTTAGTTACATAGATTAAAGTGTCAGCTTGGTAAGATTCCAGCATGTGTCTCTGGTTTGACACTCGTTTTAGAATGAAGGTAAAGACGTCCAGAGCTGGCTCCGTGACGAGTTGGGTAGCCATGTCCCCTGGGTCTCTGTCTCAAAACCTTGGTTCAGTTTGTCACGGTGGGTCTGGTTGGCTCCAGGGAGGCCCACAGCTAGAAAGAATAACAGGGGCGTGCAGTTCAGGCTTGAGACCTGTTGGCACCAAAGTGTGGGAAAAGTTCTCACAAGGCCTGCCCACAGTCCGCCTGGTCCAGACCGAGGTTATTAATCTTTCATGTCCCTAAACACTGAAGTCACAGAATTGTGAAAAGGAAAAATAAAGTGGGATGGCAGGGAGGCAGTGTGGTAGAGTAGAAAGAACAGAAGGTGACTTGGGAGTCTGGCTGCCTGAAGTTCCTCCTCTGAAACCGCGAGGGTTGCACCAGAAGACGTCCAAGAGACCTAACCAGGCTGATGACTGGGTTCAAGGACTTATTCAGACAGTGGGAGCAGTGCCTAGAATCATGGATTCAGGCTGCCTAGATTCCAGTTTTGGCTTTGCCATTTAGTATGAACTGTATGCTGTGACTGTCTTTGTGTCTCAGTTTCCCCAACTGTAAAATAGGCCTCATAGGCTTGTTGTGAAGTTTATAAGGGATACTCTATGAAAGTGGCTAATACATAAGTGATCAATAAATGTTAGTGATTACTATTATCTTTTTTTTTTTAAAGATTTTATTGGGGAATTGGGGGAGGGAGACAGCGTTGGGGAATCGGGGAAGAGGAACAGACAAGTTGCTGTCTTTTTGTTCTTCAGTCTAGTTGCGGAGGATGTCACTTCACTGGCCCATGTTGGTATTGTCATTGCGCTCTTCCTGGATGAGGCAGATCGTCGCCACTGGCCTCTGGCTGGTCACTCACGGCGGCTATTGGCAGCTCACACTGGCTGCTGGCCACTCACTGTAGCCTATGGCAGCCCACTGCAGCAGGGGCTGCAGCCCACACCATTGCAGGGGCTCGCACAGCCCAGCTCCAGGTGGAGCTGTTGTTAGCTGTAGAGGGCAGTGTCACTGGCCCTCATATGTGGGATCCGAACCAGGGCCGCTGGCATCCCCAAACCAGCTCTTAATCAATGTGCCACTTGGCCGGCCCTACTTTTGACATAGGAAAAACATGTCCGGAAAAGATGTGGACCTCAGAAAGCCAAAGGCTCATGGTCACTTAGGGGAGAGGATAATTCCTTAGCTGCCATTTATATTCTAATGGTATCATAGGAAACAGTGCTTGGAACATACATAAAATAAGCAGGTTCCCAAACTCTTCATACATCTTGATCTCACTTTGGCAAAGCTCCATACAAAACCCATAGTGTACGTACAGATAAGGGATGGGAAAGAGGCACGAAAGAATGGTAGCAGCAGTGATCTCTGGGAGGTGATGATGGGACTGACTATCTGTGGTTTGTAGTTACTATTTTATTTTTTATTTGCTATTTGTGTTTTCTAAATTTTTTCAGCAAACCTATACTACTTTTTGAAAACAATTTTTTTTTTAATGCTCAGGTCAGAGTAAGTGGAGAAAATAAATCAAAGTTTTGTCAATGGCTTTATTGTATTTTAGATTCTTCATCATCTGGGATCCTGAGTTACTCTCATTCTGTACCTTTCCATTTGGAAGTGATTCTTACAATTGTCCCTGAGCTTCTAGTTGCAAAACAAAAAAACACAACCTGAAGGAGTGACGTGTCTCTGAGAACTGAAACATGGAAAGGGTGCACATGATAATAATTGTTATGAATTAGATAATACTGTAGGTGGAATGTCCATGACATGGCAACTGATGGTACATTGAGGAAGATCCATGCCCCTTCCTACAGCTCACAGGATGATTCCAATTTAGCAGGCACACACACACACACATGCATGCATGCACAAATGCACATGTGCGTGCGCACACACACACACCCTGAGTTTCCCCAGGCCTTAACTGCCTGTAGTATAAATGGAGTAACATTAATGGTAATAACTCACACTCCACTGTCACATGTCCCTACCTGATTAATACAGAATCCTCTGAAAATAATAAAGTTAATGGATAATGAAAAAATAGAGACAAACGCAAAAAGAAAATTACGTTCTGTTGTCTTTGAAGTGGTTTTTCTCAGTTGATGTTTTAACATATTAAACTTTTAAAATAACTTTCAAAATGTATTCTTTGGAAAGGCTATCACATATTTGCTTCTTTGAAATCTGAGTGTGTGTGAATGTGTAAGGGCATGTGTTTCCCTTCCTATATGGTTTGTGTCCTTCAGCCAGGGTCTTCCTGGAAGGGGATGGATGGTCTTAAATGTTTTCTATCTTCCATGGCCCTAGCCATGGCTCAGCACTCGGCACATATCACAGAATAACTACATTTTTAAACTAGAAAAAGAGCTTCAAAAACTCTCCTGCCCTTTGGCCTAGTGGGATTTCCTGGACTCTCCAATGGCAGTCACTTCAGAGTGAGGCTGGTGCTGTTTGCGCTAATACTGGGCAGTTTTCTCTGCACCAAATACTTATTAATTGAAATGGAATCCAGGAGCAGTAGCTGCAAGTGCCCCACATAATTTCCCTCACAGACCCTCAATCCTTCTTCCCCTCAGTAATCCAAGAAGTAGAGCGAATCACATTGAATTTAAACATTTAATGAGTAAAAGAAGATAAATCCCAAAGCACTTCTGGCTTTCGACACCTCCTTCCTTCTGAAATATTTTAAATAGTGTTTTGGGGAAAAGAAAAGGTGAATATGGGTAAAGGAAGAGTTGAATTAAGTTCCTCTTTTCCTATGTATTCATCTAAAGTGTTTTATTAGATTGCTGCAGCTTATCTAGAAAACCCTAGAGACCTACCGGGCTCGCTCTTTGTTTTGTGATGGCTTCCCTTTTGCATTCCTTCTGGCCCTCCAGCACCCACTCACCACCACTCATCCCTGGGAAAGATCCATTTTAGTGCATTAATGAAATCGCTAATGTCAGGCCATATACACCCTAATACCAGAGTTTCTAGAATGACATTTATATTATGCCCTGCCTCCTGTATTTTTCATGAGGGAGTTTTTATGTGTCACTAAAATATACTGGATAACACTCTTTATTAGCCCCATGATACCCCAGCCCATCAATACTTGTCCAGGCCTGATGAGATCATGCTATGGTTCTTAATCAGAGTGAAAGAGAGCAAGAAATACCTTTATTAGAAAATCAATTAAAAACCAGTTGGCCCAGGTAAACAAAAAGCGTCATCAGCATACAAAAAGAAGACTAATAACGAAATGAAGTGGTAGGAGACACTGCTGAGGAAAAGGTCTAGAGATTACTGGTCACTTCCATGCATGGCAGTCTTTTGTTTTGTTTTAGATAAAACTCTTGCCTTCCCACACAAAAATGCAGTACTTATCATTCTCACATGCTCTGAAAGATTTTTTTTTTTTTGAGCAGGAATAGATTTCTGTAGAACCATTGAGACACATACCTGGTCAACATACCAGTCACATGCAGGAGGCCTGACTGATTTTTAGCAGGATGGTGCAGGCATTGAACCCCAATGGTTATTGGGGTGATGGTTTAACATCCAGATTTCAGGGTCCCACTCCAGGAGAGTGCTGTTTAGTCAAGCCAAGAAGAGCCCAGAAATCTGCATTTTGAGCATGCATTCCAGGCGGGTCTCATTCAAAAATAAAGGCCATTCTTGTAAGAGGTGGAAACCATGGGCCTGACCTCAGAGCAGAAAGTCCATCAGAAAGCCATGGGTACTTAGGTCTCCCAACAAAACACCCGTGTAACCACCCAATATATGAAACAATTTCCTCCCCTCAAAAAGATCCTTCAAGCCCCATTGTGGACAACCACTGATCTGATCCTAACCACCAGAGGTTAGTTTTACATGTTCTAGAGCTTTGTATAAAGTATGAAATCAAACTATTGTGTTTTGCTTCTTTGACACAATGTCATGTCTATGAGATTTTGTGAAATAATGAATGTACAGCATTTGGCACAGTGCTGGCCACATTTATCTAATTCCAGCTACTATATCATCACCATTATCATCATCATCATCTTCACTATCAATATTTCATCCTCTGAGGATATTTTTTTTTAAAGATTTTATTGGGGAATTGGGGGAGGGAAATCGGGGAAGATGAACAGACAAGTTGCTGTCCTTTTGTTCTTCATTCTAGCTGTGGAGGATGTCACTTCACTGGCTCATGTTGGCACCATCATTGCACTGTTCCCCGGTGAGGCAGCCGCTTGCCAGCCATTAGATGGCTGCTCACGACAGCTCATGGAGACTCATGAAATCACACACCAGCTGCCAGCCAGCCCCACTGCAGCCTATGCTGTCACCAGCAAAGCACGGCAGCCCAGCTCCAGGTCGAGCTGCTGTTCACCATCTCAGCTGCAGAGGACACAGCATCACCGTGCCCCATGTGGGATCCAAACCGGGGCCTCACTACTCAGAGCTGGCATCCCAAGCCAACTTTTTTTTTTTTTTTAAGATTTTAGTGGGGAATTGAGGGAGGGGAACAGCATTGGGGAATTGGGGAAGGGGAACAGACAAGTTGCTGTCCTTTTGTTCTTCAGTCTAGTTGTGCAGGACGTCGCTTCACTGGCCCATATTGGTATTATCATTGTGCTCTTCCTGGCTAAGGCAGTCGCTCGCCAGTCATTGGATGGCCACCCACGGCTCACAGCAGCTCACATAGGCTGCCAGCTGCTCACACTGGTTACCAGCCACTCATGGTAGCTTACAGCAGCCCACTGCAGCAGGGGCTGCAGCCTATGCTGACATCGGTGACTTATAGCAGCCAGGTCGAGCTGTTGTTCACCATCTTAGCAGTAGAGGGCGCAGTGTCACTGGCCCTCATGTGGAATCTGAACCAGGGCCTGCTGCTCAGAGCTGGTGTCCCAAGCCAGCTCTTAACCAACGTGCCTCTTGACTGGCCTTGAAGATTTTTTATTATTATTTTGTTTCTCTTTGCTATTCAAAAATAATGGGAATAAATATGGTGACCACATAGACTGGGAAAATACTGATTTTGCAGGCTGACATGACAGTCTTCCCATTGGAAGGTCCAACAACATCAGGGAAACCCTGAGACATCAGACACAAGATGGCCGGTTTGCCTGACTGCAGTATGGCTGCTGCATAGACACTGATCGTCAGAGTTCCACGACTCTGACTAGAGCAATTTATCATGATTTCCTAGAGAGCCAGGGCACAATTGTTATATGAATATTCCTGCTTAAGAAATACTGGTTCACAGAACTCATGAGTAATGGAGCCCGATTCCCTCAGACATAGGGAAAAAAGCTTTAATGTGAGAATAGCTCTACCTACATCTCAACTTTTAGAAAGTTGGGCCATAAAGTTGGGTGCATTCTCTTTAACTTCTTGACAAGCAATAATTATGACACTTAGAGTACAGTTATTTAGAAAAATAGAGAGCATATGACAAGACACAAATATTATTCTTGCATTCATTTCTGGTTTAATTGAGGCTCTTTATGTGGAATGTAGATAGTAGACAAACTGGCATTAGATTTATTTTACTATTTATATATTTATTTTTGTCAAGAAGGCTTTCAAGCTGAAGTCTCTCCAGAGCAGATTAGTAATTCTTTCCAGGAAAATGAAATCTAGGCTTAAAAAATATATATATGGCACTAAGTTCCATTTAGTATTCCCCTGGTAGAAAGCCCAATATTAGACATTATGCCCTGTTTGGAAAAAATAACATTCATATTCAATAGTTTGCAGTTTGAAGGAAAAAGGGATAGCAAGAAGCAAGCAGAAGTCCCGAGAAACAAGGGCAACTTCTCTCGGCCATGCTGATGGATACAGAATAAAATGGCTTCTGGGAAGTACATAATATTTCATTCCATGGTAACCAAGGTATTAGACAGTGATGGAACATGCCAATTCCATGGAAATTTTGTTTTGACTCTATTTTTAAGTTTGTGGGATTATTATTTCTTTCAAAGAGATAAAAACTGTAGGGTTTGATTTGTGTCTAGTTCCTACATGGTCCTCATCACATTATGTTCTGGGTATTTTATTCTGTGTCTTATCTCCCTTGTGATTTGATCTCCTTGAAGGCAGGGAGTGGGTCTTATTCATCTTTGTCTCTCTGGTCTTAGCAAGGGGCCCGGGATCCAGAAATGACCACAAACCTTCTTGAATAGATGAATGAACAGGAACAGCAATGCTTTTCTAATTTTTCTCAGAAAAAGATACAGAAATAAACACATTAATGGAAAGTAATTTAACTAAAAATTTTCTGGAGAGTTTATTTGAAATATTCATTCCTGGGTAGTTTCTGGGGAAACCTTAATTAGATCTAGGGTGGGTCTCAGGATAGCAACTGTTTAATAAGCTCCCCAGGTGGTTCTTGTCTTCAGGCACATTTGGGAAACTCTGCTCCAAAGTAAAACACAGCAATACAGGTAGAAGATAAATTTAAAAGTAAGGGATAATGTTCTAGCTAGAGACCTCATTTATATCGACAATAAGCATTGATACCTAACACACACTTAAAAAACATAAGCTAATGCTAGTGTTCATTTACACGTTCCACTTCAAAGTCAGCCCCCCTCTCCAGAGTGGCACATCATTGGTGACCTGACACTGCCGCACAGAGGCCCACAGCCCCACTTTCTGAGGTTGTTGGACAGTAGCAGTCCCATTGTTACTACTTCCTGTTCACTGTTTCAATTCCTAGTGTAAATGAGAACCATTCTGAGATAGTCTGAGAGGTAAATATACTGCCCATTGATTTTCAAAAATCCTGTGGGTACCATGAAATCTTCGTAAATGAGTATCAGATACAGGAACAAAACTGGGAAAGTGAATAGGAAGTGCCATAGCTCAGAGTGAAATGTGAATACTCATCTGTGCTGCTGAAAAACACAGGCCCTGTGCGATCCAGCATAAGCCCAGGCCCAGATTGGTAAACACATATTTTACGGAAAAGCCTCAGACATGCCCCAATTATTGTGTTGATGTCCAGGTTAGAGCAGGACAAATGGGGCAGTAATTCTAATTGGCTCTTTGGACAAATTCAAATTTTGAATAAGCCAGAAAAGGGGTGATATTGTTTTAGCATCATTTAGTGGTAACCTCTTGCAAAACCACTACTTCATGGATATCCTAAAACATAATACAGCCCCTCTATAACCAGTAATAAAGTGCCACTTCCAAGCTTATGCAGCCACAGTGATAAGCAATGATGCCTCTGCCAGTGAATGGCTGGTAATATGTGTCAGTCACCTTTTCAGCATCCCAGGCTCTAAGGTAATAGGCTTTCATGCAAATGTGTCCATTTGCATTTTACTGTTGTCGAACACATTGTGTATTTATTCTGTTAGGGTCTCTTCTGCTAGGTGTTAGAGATATAAAAAAAAATGAGTCTTGGTCTCACACCATGCAAGATTTATAATCTGATAGAATAATTGCATAAAATAAATAACATCATCAGGGTAGAATATGCTAAATCCCCAATAATAATACATAGACCAGAGCTTCTCAGACTTTAATGAGCATATGAACTGGGAGATCTTATTATAATGCAGATTCTGATTGAGTCAGTCTAAGAAGGAGCCCAAAGCCTTGCATTTCTAACAAGCTTCCAGGGAATGCAGTGGTGTTAAACTGAGAATCACCCTTTGAGTAACTAGACATTAGACACCAGAGAAGAGGTGTCAAGTAGGCCATGGGATATAGGGGAGAGATATAGGTATAATTTGGGGAGTTACAGACTTATGGATGGCATTTTGCCATGAGACTGGCTGAAGTCAACAAGAGAATGAGTGTGGATAGGCAAGACCAAGGAGCGGGGAGCAGATGGTGCATTTCATGCGCACAAATTTGGCTGGATCAAAAGGCAACTTTGGAGGGCAGTGAAAAATAGGAGTGCAGAGTTGGATTCTGGTTGTAAAGGGTCTCAAATGCCCCTTAAAAGAATTTGAACTTGAAGAACAATTCTTGTTCTTGATGGTCTTGAGGGAATCTAGCAGTACATGTAGCTGATGGGGGGATGACATCAGCCTCACCTAGTTACATCACCTGATGTTTATACAAATAGAGTCCTATTAAAAAGTTAGGCTAATATGCTAGTCTGGGACTCTGATAATTCTACAAAATGTTTAAGAAGGCAATTCTGAGTGACTTTCTCAATGCTGCAAGCAAGTTATTCCTGTAACTGAGGACAGACTATAAATATGACACATCTCTGTTTGGTAATTGCTTTATGTCGGATTAAGACCAGCAATTTTCTTGTCAGAGACAGGCATGCAGTAGAAAGGGCGTGGGGACATTTGGACAGCTCAGGCAGTTTTGGCATTCTATGGTTATTTTCTTTTAAATTAACATGACAGTTTCAGCATTACCACCTAATTTGTTTTCTCTTGTGGTCTCTTTGGTTTGATACTCTTGAGAGTGAAAAACTTTATTAATCCTGTTACATACAGACCTGCTGTGTCTTGTTGTCTCCCTCTGAACTGGACTGACTCTATTGTGGGTGTTTGGGGGGAAGCGAATGAAAAATTAGAAAAACTGGGTGTTGGTAATGGGTACCCAGGTTTACTAATCCCATCCAGCCTAGTCACCAAACCAAATGTGTACATTCCCAGGATTGTCTTCAGCTCTGTGTAACCAGTTAGTTGCCATGTGTTTATGAGATATTTATATGTTGACATGTGTGTGTTAATCAGCCTTTCCAAAGGCACCAACTGGAGATATGTACCCAGTGACTAACTCATTCCATTTGCTCAAGAGAACATTCATAATTTTCCCAAAGTTTTTTGGCCTACTCTATTCTTTTTCAAAATCATTTTTTGCCAGTAGGGGAGAATAAAAAGAACTTCATCGCTATAAAGGTCCTATTTTATTTATACATAAAAAGCTGATGTAAAAATGAGAAAATGTTAATGTTTATTAATTCTGGGAGGAGATAGTTCTGCTGTTTGTTATATTTGTTTGCTCTAAGTTTTAACTTTTTTCAAAATAATAAAAACTGTTGAGAACTCAGAGTAAACAAACCTCGAGGCACAAAATAGTTTCCCATTAACTTGTCTTTTTTGCCTCCACTTGCCCTGAATCAGAAACCATGTCAAGAGATTAAAGAAAAAGTAGTGATGAACTTTTAACCTTAAATTAACTTAAAACTAGTTTTGGTTTTGGTGGGGGTTCTTTAATACTAATTTTTTTTGCTAACTTACATGCATTAAAACTCACTCTTTTGAATGTACAGGTCAATGAGTTTTGACAAATGCAGAGACTGCAACCAGCACCACAGTCAAGATACATAACGGTTCCATCCCCTTTTGTAGTCAAGCCCTTCCCCATCTCAACTCTTGGGAACCACCCATCTGTGCCTGTCTTTCCCAGAATAAGTACGGTCTTATTCTGTTTATTTCATATGACTTCTCTTTCCTAGGTTCCAGTTGTGAGAGGTTCTTATTGTTCAATAACAATATCATTTTTATTTTCCAAACCAGTTGGAAGTAAACAGTAATGGCAATATAGTTTCTTATCATAGAGCTCTCACTTCATTTTTCATGCCAAAGAAAATAAATCAAATTTAAATCTTCTGAAATTTACTTTTACTTTACTGATCTTTCTTGTAAGTGGATTTCACATGGCTTTCCCATAGAGAGCTAATTGCAGCTCACATTTAGTCATTAGTATCTCACATGCAATTTCTGTCAGCATCCTTGGGAAGGGTGCAGAAGGCACCAACACCAGGCTTATTTCACTCTCAAGGGCTAAATAGCACTCCCTTTCCGGTTTCCATTCTGTGGCAGAGCCCACAGTAAGCTGATTTGACAGGAAGGTGATGGCGTTTCTTTTCTTCTTCTGTTCCATTTAATTATTTTTAGCAGAGACATAAAGAAGTTTTAAAATTGCTTTCAGCACCTTCTTTTCAAATACTACATGCCAAGTTCAAGCTCAAACTTAAGTGTAATGAGCCTCTTATCAACACTTGATAGAAAAGAACATAATGAATGAAGATATTCAAAATCCTCTTGACAAGACTGCTTATCTCTCTCTTTATGAAAGCACAGGATACATGATTTCCATCTACTTTTTATACACAGCATTTTCATAATCTACGTTGGTGCCTTAGCAATACTAGGAGTCCTGAGAAAAACAGCCTCACTCTACAGACACTGTGGAGAAAAAGTAAAATCAGAAGTGGAAACAGTCATTCCATCTTTGTGGTCACTTCGAGAAGTAACTTTAATTTTTATCCAAAGCAATTAGAAGACACATTTTGACTTGGGAAATACATATGTTCTATCAATGGAAGTCAGGAAGCAAGCATAATTATTTTTCTTCAGAAATTTAAAGACAAGACAATTTTATAACATGTATTAGGAAAAATATCCAGAGATTCAGAGACCGTATGAGGTAGTAAATATTAATAGATAACGTAGATTGCACAGAGGAACACATATGACTTCTTACAGATTTTTCATAATTTTAGCATGTATTATTTGAAAGTGCTTAATGTACATATGTACATGGTAGTTTTAACTTACCATAATACTTTTATGAACAGAAGCTAATTGTTTTTTTTCATAAGGAACAAACTGAACATATATGCATAAAAATTAATTTCACAGCATAAAATGCCAAAAAAACTATTAAAGAGCTGTGTGGTCTGTCATCTTTTAATTTAGTACATATAGTTTTACATGATTTTTTAGTATGAGAACTTCAATACGAGAAATGTATTTGTATGTGTTCTTTAAATAAAGCAAGAATCTGCTTAATATATTTGAAAAACTAGCAGCCAAAATAATCAACTCCTAATTTACATTCCCATCGTAATACTTTGGACATTTGTAATTTATGCATATGGTCTACTTGAATATGCAAGCAAATACACCCCAGCGAAGAAAAGACAAATATTTATGTACAAATAAATAGTGTTTTAGCGAACAGGCACTCAGATGTAAAGGCTAATGTTTTATGGCTTGACTCTTAGCCTCCATATAACATGCTCACAAGGCAACATTTTTCTTTGGGGATAAGTCATAACTTTGCCAGGGAAGGCTATTAGGGGACTATTTACTGACGTGGGACTGAACCTACAATCCCCAAAGAGAAATGTTATTTAAAAAGGAAGACTGATATAGGGGATTTTCGGAAAAATCTCCCTCAGGGACCTGAAATTCTTGATGCCAGACGTGCAATGCAATTTTCCTTATTGGGATAGGGAATGTTACGTTGCAGCAATCGTTCCTGAGTGAGATTTGGCAAATCTCTCCATGATAGAGATCTGCAGGTTCACACCGATTGAAAACTAATCCCGTGAAATCGCTGGCTGGTTTCAGAACTCCCACTGGCTTGCACAAGAGAATGTTTGTTTCACTATGTACAGAGAGACATGTCCTTTAGTTTAAGGCCCAGTAATATTCCCTGGGGGAGAATTTGTACAAAGCTTTAATGAGATTGAGTCTTGGGAGGTACTAAATTGATTTCATCATAAAGCCACAACTTCAGTCCTCCGATGCCCTAGAATGATTGTAAAGAGTAATCAAAGCCCTCGCCGGTCTTTCAGTCCCTGGAGCTGTGGTGAGAACTGAGCAGCATGAATTCATCGGCAGGCATGGAGCACCTCCCACCTCCTGCCTTTACTCAACACGGAATCAGACTGTAGGAGGTTTACCACTTCCCACCAAAGCAATGTGGGTAATAACTAAACATTACTTGGGGCCGGCCGAGTGGCGCGGTGGTTAAGCGCTGGCTTGGGAAGCCAGCGGCCCCGGTTGGGTCCCACGTATGAGGGCGAGTGACACTGCCCTCAAAACAAACAAACAAAACAAACATTACTTGGACATTGTATTTAAGAAGGAAAAAAGCAGGTGAAACCCCTTGTCTAGTCCCTCTGTATCGCCTTATCTCCAAAACATATTTTCTTGGGCAATGAAAATAACCAAAGCACAGACAAGTTAGAGAAGAGTATCAACCCTTATTTGGGGCAGGTCCTAAAGCAAAGGCCCAACTGGTACATTCCCTTCTGGTACATTCCCGGGAGACCAGGTAAGAATGATGGGCAGGGTCCCCAACAGTGGGCAGAGCATCAGTCTTTCAGTTTTTACTGAAGAGTGAGCAAGAGAAAATGGGCTGAAGTCACAATATGAATATTTGGATTGTATATAAGACATAATTGGATAATATGTTTACACACATGATTCAACTTGTTTCCAAATTATTATCTTGTTTAATTTATCCAGCAACACATAATGGTGACAAGGGGAGCTTCTTATTACTAGTAATTTAAAAATCAGAGCACCCAAAGAAAGCCTTGACTTTCTAATCAAATTGACAGTTGATGGAGAGTTACTTCTACAGCGAATGCTCCAAAAACAGCAGCCAACGTTTTTGAGAGTTCACTGTGTGCAGGGTATTCTGTTTAGTGTTTTATATGCATGTATCTAATTTATTTATCCAAACCTATGAGCTATGCCTATGATGGCACAGAAGTGATAGATGAGAAAAATGATGTATTTTGGTGGCACTAGCACTGGAGTTAGAGTCTGATGAAAATTCCAGAGCCATAGATAGTGTGACTTTGAGGTAAACTAGAGGAAGCTTCAAGAAGCCTGTTTGCCCTGGAGGCCCATTTCCACCTCCCAGTTCTCTGGCCTTGGGCATGTTACTCAATGATTCTACCCCTACTTTCCAGCCTCACTGAGTTCTGCTTAGAGCAGTGTCAAGCATATAAAAAGTGCTCCATAAGTGTCCCTTCTTCACATTATTTTTACTTCCTAGCTGAATGTCATTGGACAAGCCACTTCACCTCTCTGAACCTAAAAAAACGCTTATGATAATACCTGCCATCTTCACAGGCTTAGGAAAGATAATATATATGAAAATAAAAATAGGTTTTGAATTGTTATGGTTCTGGAGAAATGTGGTATCATTTTTATGACTTCTGAGTTTGTCTCTAGTCCTGGCCAGGCTTCTGAGATCCGTTCCTGAATTTCCTACTACCCATTTTTGTGAGGAACTAAAAGGCATTAATTCCTTAATTCATTCTTAGAATAAAAACTAAATACTTCCTCTGTGCTAAGAGATGGGATATGGAGATGAACTTGCGGTATGAGCTCTCAAGCAGCCTGCAGACTGGGAGTCGAGACAGACAAGAAAGCCAGTGCTAACCACACAGCATCCTAAGTGCCAGGACTGAAGGGACTAAAGGAGGCACAGCCAGAGCCACAGACTTGGCCTGCATTGGACAGAGGGGCCACAGAAGGCCTCTGCAGGGATGACATTTCAACATCCTCATGTCCCCCAAAACCCTTAGTTGATACTCAACCTCTCTTTCCCTATGTATCTTTTTTTTTTTTTTAAATTAGTTTCAGGTGTACAACACAGTGCAATAGTTATACTTTTTACCCCTCAAAGTGACAACCCCCCACCCCCACCCAATTCGCCACCCCACTCCCCCCCCATATCATATATATCTATTACTCTTCCTCTGACTCTCTTCCACAGTATGATCCACATCCTGTGACTATCTATATATATTTAATTACAGTAGGTATACAACCTCCGCTCTAGTTATACAGTGCAGTGATCAAACCTCTACTCCATCCATGAAATGGTCTCCCTAACAAGACCTATGA
Source organism: Aselliscus stoliczkanus (assembly GCA_033961575.1). Taxonomy (NCBI): domain Eukaryota; kingdom Metazoa; phylum Chordata; class Mammalia; order Chiroptera; family Hipposideridae; genus Aselliscus; species Aselliscus stoliczkanus. The sequence continues at coordinate 25,719,949 of CM066728.1, forward strand.
CCATCTGACATTCCACAGAATATTTACAACATTATTAATTATATTCCCCAAACTGTTTTCCATATCCCAGTGGCAATATTGTAGTTGCCTATTTTTGCTGTCTAATCCCTTCCCCTTCTCCCTCATCCCCATTCCTCTCCCAATTAGCAACCCTGATTTTTCCTCTATATCTATGAGACAGTTTCTGTTTACTTTGCTCATTCATACAGTTTTTCAGATTCCACATATGAGTGAGATCATATGGTATTTGTCTTTCTCTGACTGACTTATTTCACTTAACATAATAGTCTCTAGGTCCATCCATATCATTGCAAATGGTACGATTTCATTCTTCTTTATAGCGGAGTAATACTCCAATGTATAAATATACCACAGTTTCTTAATCCAGTCATCTACTGATGGGCATTTTGATTGTTTCCAAGTCTTAGCTATTGTAATTTGTGCTGCTATGAACATAGGGGTGCATAACTTTTTTTGAATAAGTGTCTTGGTTTTTTCAGGATAAATACCTAAGAGTGGAATTGCTGGGTCAAACGGTAGCTCTATTTCCAGTTCTTTGAGATACCTCCATACTGACTTCCATAGTGGCTGCACCAATCTGCAGTTCCACCAACAGTGCAGCAGGGTCCCCTTTTCCCCACAGCCCCGCCAGCACTTGTTGTTTGTTGATTTATTGATGATAGCCATTCTGACTGGAGTGAGGTGGTATCTCATGGTGGTTTTTATTTGCATTTCCCTAATGACCAGTGAGGTTGAACTTTTTTTCATATGCCTGTTGGCCATCTGTATGTCCTCTTTAGAGAAATGTCTCTTCATATCTTCTGCCCATTTTTTAATTGGGTTGTTTGTTTTTTTGGTGTTGAGTTTCATGAGTGTTTTATAAATTTTGGATATTAACCCCTTATCAGATATATCGTTGGCAAATATATTCTCCCGTTCAGTAGGCTTCCTTTTTGTTTTATTCATGGTTTCCTTTGTTGTGAAAAAACTTTTAAGTCTGATATAATCCCATATGTTCATTTTTTCTTTTACTTCCCTTGCCCGTAGGGATGTATCAGTAAAAATATTGCTCCGGGTAATGTCTGCAAATGTACTCCCTATATTTTCTTTTAGGATTTTTATGGTTTCAGGTCTTACATTTAAGTCTTTAATCCATTTTGAATTTGTTCTTGTATAAGGTGTAAGGAGGTGGTCCAGTTTCATTTTTTGGCATGTGTCAGTCCAATTTTCCCAGCATCATTTATTGAATAGACTATCCTTACTCCAGTGTAAATTCTTGCTTCCTTTGTCATAGATTAACTGTGCGTAAATGCCTGGATTTATTTCTGGGCTCTCTGTTCTGTTCCACTGACCGATGTGCCAGTTTTTATGCCAATACCAAACTGTCTTGATTACTGTAGCCTTGTAGTAGGTTTTGATGTCTGGTAGCGTGATGCCCCCGACTTTGTTCTTATTTCTCAGAATTGCCGAGGCTATTCAGGGTCTTTTATGATTCCATATAAATTTTAGGATTATATATTGTATTTCTGTGAAAAATGCCCTTGGTAGTTTGATAGGAATTGCATTGAATCTATATATTGCTTTAGGCAGTATGGACATTTTAACTATATTAATTCTTCCTATCCATGAGCATGGTAGGTGTTTCCATTTATTTGTATCTTCTATGATTTCTTTCTTCAGTGTCTTATAATTTTCTGAGTACAGATCTTTCACTTCTTTGGTTAAATTTATTCCTAGGTATTTTATAGTTCTTGACGCAATTGTAAATGGGACAGTTTTCTTAATTTCTCTTTCCATTAGTTTATTATTGGTATATGCAAATGCCACTGATTTCTGAACATTGATTTTATATCCTGCTACTTTACTGAATTCATCTATCAGTTCCAACAGTTTTTTGATGGAGTCTTTGGGGTTCTCTATATACAGTATCATGTCATCTGCATATAATGACAATTTTACTTCTTCCTTGTCAATTTGGATGCCTTTTATTTCTTTTTGTTGTCTGATTGCTATGGCTAGAACTTCCAGCACTATGTTGAATAAAAGAGGAGCAAGTGGACAGCTTTGTCTTGTTCCTGGTCTTAAGGGGAATGGTTTTAGCTTTTCCCCATTGAGTATGATGTTAGCTATAGGTTTATCATATATGGCTTTTATTATGTTGAAATATGATCCCTGTATTCCCACTTTGCTAAGGGTTTTTAACATAAATGGCTGTTGGATTTTGTCAAATGCTTTTTCTGCATCTATTGAAATGACCATGCGATCTTTATCCTTCATTTTGTTGATGTGGTGTATCACATTAATTGATTTACGGATGTTGAACCAGCCTTGCGCACTAGGGATGAATCCCACTTGATCATGATGTATGATCTTCTTAATATACTGCTGAATTCTGTTTGCTAATATTTTATTGAGAATTTTTGCATCTATATTCATCAGGGAGATTGGCCTGTAGTTTTCCTTTTTTGTGATGTCTTTATCTGGTTTTGGAATCAGGGTGATAGTGGCTTCATAAAAAGCGTTTGGGAGCCTTCCCTCCTTCTGGATTTTTTGGAATAGTTTGAGAAGAATAGGTGATAGTTCTTTTTTGAATGTTTGATAAAATTCACTTGTGAAGCTGTCTGGTCCAGGGCTTTTATTTTTTGGGAGCTTGTCAATTACTGATTCAATTTCCTTGGTAGTAATCAGGGTATTTAGATTTTCTGTTTCTTCTTGCGATAGCTTTGGAAGGTTGTATGCTTCTAGAAAATTATCCATTTCTTCCAGATTGTCCAATTTGTTGGCATATAGTTGCTCATAGTAATTTCTTAAAGTTTTTGTATTTCTGTGATGTCTGTAGTCATTTCCCCTCTTTCATTCCTGATTTTGCTAATTTGAGTCCTCTCTCTTTTTTTTTTTGATGAGCCTGGCTAGAGGTTTGTCAATTTTGTTTATCTTCTCAAGAAACCAGCTTTTGGTTTCATTGATCTTTTGAATTGTTTTTCTGTTCTCTATATTGTTTATTTCTGCTCTGGTCTTTATTATCTCCTTTCTTGTACTCCCCTTGGGCCTCTTTTGCTGTTCTTTTTCCAGTTCCCTTAGGTGTAAGGATAACCTGTTGATTTGAGATTTTTCTTCCTTCTTTAGGTAGGCCTGCACTGCTATAAACTTCCCTCTTAGGACTGCTTTCGCAGCATTCCAGAGATTTTGGGTCTTGGTGTTTTCATTTTCGTTTTTCTCGAGGTATCTTTTGATTTCCTCCTTGATGCCATTTGTCACCCACTCACTATTTAATAGCATATTGTTTAGCTTCCATTTATTTGTCAGCTTCTCGGATTTCTTCTTATAATTGATTTCTAGTTTCATAGCATTGTGGTCAGAGAATACAGTTGAAATGATTTCAATCTTCTTAAATTTATTGAGACTTGTTTTGTGGCCTAACATGTGGTCTATCTTAGAAAATGTTCCATGTGCACTTGAAAAAAACGTATATTCTGTAGCTTTGGGATGAAATGCTCTGAAAATGTCTGTTAAATCTAGCTGGTCTAATGTGTCATTTAAGGTCGCTGTTTCCACATTGATTTTCTGTCTGGAGGATCTGTCCATTAGTGACAGCAAGGTGTTGAAGTCCCCTACTATGATAGTGTTACTGTTGATCTCTGTCTTTATGTCTGACAATATCTGTTTTGTATATTTAGGGGCTCCTATGTTAGGTGCATAGATGTTTACTAGAGTTATGTCCTCTTGTTGGATCGATCCCTTCATTACTATGAAGTGTCCTTCTTTGTCCTTTGTTATATTCTTCAATTTAAAGTCCATTTTATCTGATATAAGTATCGCTAGTCCAGCTTTTTTCTCAGTACCATTTGCATGAAATATTTTACTCCATCCCTTTACTTTCAGCCTGTATGAGTCTTTGGATCTGAGGTGAGTCTCTTGTATACAGCATATGCTGGGGTCTTGCTTTCTTATCCATTCAGCCACCCTATGTCTTTTTATTGGAGCATTTAATCCATTTACATTTAATGTGATTATTGATAGGTCTGTATTTATTGCCATTTTGTTATTTGTGTTCCTAGTCTTTCTTAGGTTGTTTTTCTCTTCTACTTAAAGAAACCCTTTTAGCATTTCCTGCAAAGCTGGCTTGGTGGTAATGAATTCCCTTAACTTATTCTTTTCTGCAAAGCTCCTTATCTTGCCTTCGATTTTAAATGATAACCTTGCTGGATACAGCAATCTCGGTTGTAGGCCTTTATTTTTCATCACTTTGAAAACCTCCTGCCACCCTCTTCTGGCCTGCAAAGTTTCTGTAGAAAAGTCAGCTGATAATCTTATGGGGGTACCCTTGTAAGTAACTTGCTGCCTTTCCCTTGCTGCTTTAAGGATTCTGTCTTTGTCCTTAACCCTTGCCATTTTCACTATAATGTGTCTTGGAGTGGGCCTGTTTGGAATCATCCTGGTTGGAACTCTATGCACTTCCTGAGCTTGTATTTCAATGTCCTTTGCCAGGTTAGGGAAGTTTTCAGATATTATTACTTCAAATATATTCTCAATCCCTTGCTCCCTCTCTTCTCCTTCTGGTACTCCAATGACCCATGAGTTATTGTGTTTGATGTTGTCCCCCAGCTCTCTTAAACTATTTTCCATGGTTTTCATTCTTTTTTCTTTTTGTTGTTCCGCATGGGTGATCTCCGCTATTTTGTCTTCTAAGTCACTGATTCGATTTTCTGCTTCATCCAATCTGCTAGTGATTCCATCGAGTTTGTTATTTAATTCAGTAATTGTGTTCTTAAGTTCTAGCTGGTTGCTTTTCATGATTTCTCTATCCTTCTTTATATTTTCATTAATTTCCTTGAACATTCTAATAATCAGTGTTCTGAACTCTGTCTCCGATAGGTTGGTTACCTCTATTTCCTCTATTTCCACTGATTCAGGAAGTTTCTTCTGTTCTTTATTTGTGTTGTGTTTCTTTGTCTCCCCATTCTGGCTTACTCTTTGTGTTTGCTTCAATATAACAGATAGATCCCCCAGGTTTCTCAGTCTTTTCTGGGTAAACTTATATGGTGTGTGTCCTTTATATTTGAATTACTCAGTCTCCCTATTCTCCTGTGCTTGTATCTGAGGTGTTCCTGGTGTCGTGCGTCCTCACTTGTTGAAGTTTTAGTTTTGATTACTTTTGGTTTGTCAGTAGGTGGGATTGACTCCCAGATTGATTAGCTGTGAGGATCAGCAGCGTCTGCAGTTTATGAGCTGCTGTGAGAGGATTGACCCCTCTGATGAAACTTGGACCCTATGGGCCCTAGTACCTGTAGCAACTTCCTTTTGGGTTTGACTCTTGTATGTCAAACCCAGAAATGCTCTGGTTTTATCTAAAGTTGGCCTCCGGGTATGATGATTCTTGTGTCTGTTTGTTTGGACCCACTGCTGCAGAGTGATTTTAGAGCATAACAGATCAACAAAAACAACCTCCGCAGCCACCAAAGGAAACCAAATGCTCGCACAAGTAAAAAAAACCAACCATCAAACTACAGTCAACTTGTATAGAAATATCAATCATACTAATGAAGAAAACAAACAGAAACAAAACAAAAACCACACACACAATAATAACAGAAGAGGAAACAAAATAAAATACAATATCCTAAAATAAAAAATAGAATAAACAGGAGAAACCGATTAGCTATACCTAAAAAATAAAAAATAAAAATAAACTAAAATAATAATAATAAAAAAGTAAGAATAAAAATTAAAAAAATAAAATTTGCAGAAAAAAGGAAAAGAGGACAAGTATAGCAGTGAGAAGAATGAATAAAATAAGAGAGAAAGTGAGGGTGGGGAAAAAAGAAAAAGAAAAGAAAGGAAAAGAAACAGAAAAAAAAAATATATATATATATATATTTGTCTACACACCCATATATATGGACATATATTCACCTATATACACCTATATATATATGCCTATATTAAAAACTACAAAATGATAAGAATGAAATAGAAATAAAAACCAAAAACAACGAAGATAAGCAGCCAATAAAGGGAAAACAAAACAGAATAAAACCAAACAAACCAAAAATATCCGTGTCGGTCTTTGCTGAAGTCCACCAAGCTCTCTTCAGTTTGTCTGCTGTACAAAAATTCCTGTGCATCTTGTGGGAACAGTAGGCCACCTGATGCCTAGCGTGATCCTGGCACTGCAGGTTTGCTGTACTTGAGTGTGGTTGTGATGTGTGATTTGGTGGTTTTTACAAAGTCACTGCCTTTTTGCTTTTGCCTGTCCCAAGGCAGGCTGCACCCCCAAAGGCTCAATGAGTGTCTCCGGGCACCCTTTGGGTTGACAGCTGTGGAGAATTAAAAAATTCCTCACTACCAAAAGCCTGCTGCTAAGAATCTGTTAATTAGTGCCTCAGCAGGTGAACCTGCCCTGCCTCCCAAGCCTTGCATAAAGGTGGGGGCGGGGTTGGTAGTCTCACTCTGCAGCCTTTACTGGGGTGAAAATTCTCAACCCCCTGCAGGTAGGAATACCACTGTAGTCTGCCCCTACTGCTCCATTCAAGGATCAGTTTAAGACTCTGTCTTGGCGGGGGCCAAAGTTTGTGGGAGTGGGTGGGTTATTGGTTTTTTTTGCTTTCTGTTCAAGAGTAGAAAAAGGAAAAAAAAAACAAAACATAAAAATAAACAAAGCCACAGTTCCAACACTGTTTTAAGCTAAGGCCTTTGCCTCTTATGCTCCTGCGTAGTTCCTGCTGCTCTCCCAAAGGGTCTGCCGGGATTTAGGGGACTGCGCGCAACCTGCAGCGCGGCTAAGATCTCTGCTCCGTCTCTCTGGGACCTGTGACTCCGGCCCGCAAGCGCTGCGTCTCCTCTGGCGAGTCCTCTTTTTTCCCCTGCTCCCGGGTTTCAGGCTTCTGCCTCGGAGCCTGCGTGCGCCTGCGCCGTTCTCCTGCTGCGCTTCTGGAGGGACTGCCGCCGGGGTTCAGGGGACTGTGCGCACCTTTCCGCGCGGCTCCGATCCCTGCTCCGTCTCTCGGGGACCTGCGTCTCCGCCCAGTGCGCGCTGCTTCTCCGCGGGTGAGTCCTCTTTTTTCCCCCTGCTCTCAGGTTTCAGGCTTCTGCGCTCTGCGGGACCCGGTGGGCACAGAGACTGATCCCTGAACCGGGCGGGTGCAGGGACTGATCTTGCCCTGTCGCTGCGGGGCTCTGCACCCTGCTTCCTGGGGACCCAGAGAGCCGCAGGTGCAGCTCGTACCTCTGCACAGTCGTCTCCTCTCTCTCCTCCCGCACTTGCCCGGCCTGAGCTTCTGCCTCAGACTGCAAACCAACGCGCTCTTGCTGAACTCGAGGTGGGCCGCGGGCCGCAGGGAGCGAGCCGGGGCAACACTCACCGTGACTCAGCAGCCGCGGGTGCGGGCTGCACCTCACGCGTCTCGCCACCTTCTTCCCCTACTCGCCCGGCCTGCCCACCTTCCAGCAATCCTTGTGTGGAACTCTTAGTTGCTCTGTGTGATGAGTAGATGTCTCTTTGAAGCGTATTAGAAGTTCAAATTGTGGATATTTCCAGGGGAGATTTCATGGAGCCCTCCTCACAGCCGCCATCTTGCCCCTTCCCCTATGTATCTTTTAAAAAGTGCATTATTTTTTTTTTAGCTGAGCCATCCTGCCACCTATTGGCAGCTCAGCGGCAGCTCAACTCGGGCTGGGCATCAAACTGCTGTTGCTCAGAGCTCAGCTCACAGTCTTGAGTGAGCTCTTAACCAACTGAGCCACTCAGCCAGCCCAAAAAGAAGTGCATTTCTATCCATTTTGGGTGTCTTATGATGGTTTGCTATACAGTAGAAACAATGATCAAAGGCCTTTCAGATGATTTCTTTATGTTGTGACTCTATTAGGGTTGGGCCTAAATGATACCAAAAATTGTAGAACTCACCATAAACCAGATACAATTTGTTTGGCAGAGAAAAATTTGTGTTTCCTAAAACAGGTCTCAGAAAATGGTGTATACAATCTTTCTTTAATTGGATATCTTAATAATTTGATATAATTAGCCAGAAAGAGTTATGGAATGATAATTATTTTTAATACCCTGAATACCTAATGCCATCATTTCCAGTGTTATCCCAGTGCTTTTCTGAAGTGTCACTAATGGTGCCAGGAGAAACAAGTGACCTGGGTATAGCTCAGGGCCCTCCTTAGGCACATTTTTTAAATTTCACATTTATCCTAAAATGTAATGTCAAATTTTCAGTCCAAGCCACAAGATAAATATATTTATTTTAATAATATTATTTTCTATCTTATACTATATAAGATTATTTTCTCACCGATTTTTTTCCCTCTCTTCAAATCTCTTCATTTCTTAATATTTCTATTTCTTCCTACCATATAAACCAATGTCACTGTAGAAAATTAGGAAACTATATCAAATTACAAATTAAGAAATTTTAGGCTTGCCTATAATTCCCAAACTTCTAACCATTTTAGTGCTTTTCTGCCTAGATATTTTCACATATATGTACAATAGAGCAATATACAATTACAATTATGTAAATACATCCATGCAATTTGAGGCCATCCTATAGCTATATTTTCAAAGTTATACTCTGCATTCTTATTTAACAGTAATTATGTGATGAACATTTTTATATAACGGCTTGATGAGGGGAAGATCTGCAGCCTGTGTTTGAATTCAAACCCTGCTTTATTTACTAGCCTCAGGGATAGTATAAATTGAGGTTAATAAAATTACTCTCTTCAGAGAGTGATTGTGGAGATGAAATAAATCAGAACATTTGAAGTACTCAGACATTTCCTGGCACAAATGAGTGCTATGTAAAGGTTTAGTGTTATTTTTTTTCCACTAATTTGAGAAGCTACCTTTGTCAGATAGTAAATTCCTTTATGTATTATGGTCTGGGAACTTCTGGATCTTCTATTTTCTTTTGCTGAGGGCAATCTGTTTATTTATGTACCAAAGCTACTCTGTTTTACATGCCATCTTTACAAAGAGGCCAAACTAATTAGGCTAATTTCTCTTATTACACTCCTTTTCAGAGTTTTTCTGGCTATTCTTTCTTGTCCATTTTTCCATACGAACTTTAGAATAGCTTGCTTAGTTAAATTGTTTTTCTCTTACTATTTGCATTTAAATTGTATTTGCTGAATATTTGAATGTATGACATTTTACTCTCCTTCTATAGTTTACCCTCCTTCTATAATTTATAATTTGTCATAACATGCTGCCTTATTTTTTTATGTTAGTGTACTCTACTTTTAAGGTTTTTTTCTACCATGATCTGCCCTAGCCCTGATCATTATTTTTGAAGAATTTTATCTCAAACTTGGTATAAAAAGAAAGAAAGGGGAAATAAAATTCTGCTACTTCAAAAGCATAATCTACGTACCTATAGCATTCCCAAAGATGCTCCTTGGAACACTGGTGCTATAAGGTGTTAAAGGTTTTATTACACAGAGAAAAATAAAATAAAATAGTGGTCTGTGTAGTTAAATGCATTTCAGAAATTCTAAGTTAAACAGAATTAAATAAGTGTTTATTTTGCAAGAACTCTCACAAACTTTAATGTCGCTAATGTACTTTTAGAATCTCCAAAAAGAGATATATTTTGCACAAGTGCCCAAACTTTTGACTATGTGCCCGTTTCTGGAAGGAACATCCCTTAGGATTTAAGTTCCTACTGTAGATGCACCAGTTTAGGAAACTGCTGTAAATGCATTGCTTTCAAGATTTGGGGGTTGGTACTAAGGGAGATTTTTTTCTCTCTCCAAGCACTGTTCAGGGAGGTGGAGTATTCATTTAAAAATGTGGAATAATTGGTCTTGAATCTAAAGGAAATTCCTCTCAGATTTGGACTGTGAGTTGGCTGTGAGTTCCATTTTTTGGCAATGGTGTACATGTCACCTCTTCCAATGTCTTCATGTGTGTTTCAGTGGGATGATGGCATAGACTCAACCAGCCAAATGTTACTCTAAATGAGAAGTCTGGTCTAATATTCTATTGGTTACGCACTGAACTGACTCAACACTAAGTAAGAATGGTTGACTAACAGAGCAAATTGTTCCTAAAATACATACTGAATTTATTTTTAAAACTCTTCATTTGGAAGAGAATAATTTTTCTCCTTCAGGGAATTTTTATTATTTAAACAAAACAACACTCTGCACAAGTATTAGGCTATGTACCAAAATAAAGTGTTCTTTTTTTCTTTTCCTTTTTTTTCTTTTTTGGCAGGCGGGAAATCATTTTCATGCAGTCATTTGTTGGACCTTGGGGTAAAATTATATTTCATAGTTCCCTTGTTCCCAGGCTATGGTAAAAAAGAGATTGATGTCTGAAATTTCAACTGTATTTGTCTTACAAATTTGTTTGATTCCCTTGGGAATAATTATCTCATATCATTTGAAGGTTAGTAATTCCTTAGGAATGACCTCTCGGTTATAATTAGAGTAAGAATACTTACATGCAGCTAGGAAAAGTGAAAGCTAATAAAGTTAGTATCTGGCATTACTATTTTATTAAACTGTTGTTCCTTGAAACAAAGAGCAGGAGTCATAGGGATGCTGTATAATTGAGTAATCATTTTTCTTTCATTTTCTGAAAACAGATAATGTTTAAATATATGATAAAATAACAATCTTCAGTAAGAAATGTCTCATAATACAATACTGAAACTATATAAACTAGGGGAAGATGTGTCCCGTGGCAGTTGAGAGGGGTTTTCAATGATTTCTTCTTTCCCAAAATGCCACAGGTAGTTGGTTAGACCTCGATATTAGATTTAGGACTTACAAAAACAAAGGAAAAGGAAGATTTAGGTTTGTACAAGCCAATCAGGACTTTAGTAAATATATGAGCTAGAAAAAAAAAATGGCAAGGGAATTTAAAAGAACCTTCAAGTTCTATCCTTCCACACTTAAGGAAATGGAGATGGGAACAAACTAGTTTTGGGATTTTGAGTGAAGTAATTCTTTGCCTAACCTTAGAAAAAGATTATAATTTACAGCTTTGTCTACATTGAGGTTTCACCATGGTCACAGGCTCTACACTCGATATAAATCAATTCTTTCTTTCTTTCTTTCTTTCTTTCTTTCTTTCTTTCTTTCTTTCTTTCTTTCTTTCTTTCTTTCTTTCTTTCTTTCTTCTTTTTGAGAGCAGTGTCACTGGTCCTCATATGTGGGATCCAAACCAAGGCCTCTGGTGTCCCAAGCCAGCTCCTAACCACCGCGCCACTCGGCTGGCCCTCAATTCTTTCTTATGTGTCCTTAGATTCAAACCAAAGCTCAGTGTATTATTCACTGTTGCAGGACACATGAATAATCCCAATCATCAGAGCAAAAAGCTAGACTTAGTAGGAACATTGGATAGGTGCCAACTACTTCCATCTCCTACTACATATGGGAATTTCTTTTCATGCCTGACAGGTACTAGCCTATTGTGTTTGACCTGATACCATGGGGCCCAGGAAAAATATTGCATCTAACTATAGACTGTAACTATTAGGATGAGTTTTTAAAGCCCATACACTGGCTTGTATGCATTGAAGAACAATTTGTGAGAACCTATTATAAAAATTGGGACCTCTAGAAGGACCTCTATTTTTTTCTCAAAAGCTCTTCTTAGCAAAAAAAGGAATCAAAGACTTCAACTATCTACCGCTAAAAGACAGAAACTTGAATCCTACGTCACTTGCAAATGTTGAGTCTGAATTTATATCACCATGTGCTGTGGAATATCAATCTGAAAATGTAATGTAAAGACTGGTCTACGGGCACCCAACAGAAGCAAACTGCTATATAAGGATATTCCCATAATCTAGACTACACTGGACTCACTTTTTAAAAATCCCTAATAGGGCCAGCCGAGTGGCACATTGGTTAAGAGTTGGCTTAGGATGCCAGCTCTGAGCAGCAGGGCCCCGGTTCGGATCCGACATGAGGGCCAGTGACACTGCACCCTCTGTAGCTAAGATGGTGAACAACAGCTCAACCTGGAGCTGGGCTCCTGTGAGTCGCCGGTGACAGTGTAGGCTGCAGCCCCTGCTGCAGTGGGCTGCCGTGAGCTGCCATGAGCTACCGTGAGTGCCTGGCAGCCAGTATGAGTGGCCGGCAGCTGGCATGAGCTGCCAAGAGCCACTGTGAGCGGCTGTCCAATGACTGGTGACCGACTGCCTCAGCCAGGAAGAGCGCAATGATCACAATACCAACATGGGCCAGTGAAGTGACGTCCTCCACAAATAGACTGAAGAACAAAAGGACAGCAACTTGTCTGTTCCCCTTCCCTGATTCCCCAACACTGTTCCCGTCCCCCAATTCCCCAATAAAATCTTTAAAAAAAAAAATCCCTAATAATGATGAGTCCCTCCTAAAACATTATAAAGTGATGAGGAAATAACTCAAAATAAATGAGAGTCAGCAGACATAACTAATAGGACAATTAGAGCTCGATAATGTACAAAGAACTAAAAGTATATTCTAAAATGGTAAAAGAAATAAAGGAAGGAATAGAAACCATAATGAAATAATAGGATATAATGAAATTAAAAGATTTTGAACAAAACCAAATAAAATTTTTAGACATAAAAATATAGGTACTGAAATTAAAAATTTAATGGCTACATTAAAAGATCAGCCACTGTGAAAGAAAGCATTAATGAAGTAGATATATATATACACACATACATATACACACACACACACACACACACACATACATTTCAAAAGTTTGAAAAACAAGGTGGCATAACAATGCTGGAAAGCAATTACATGGAGGATGAGGTTGGAACCTGGCACTGATATGAATTAGAGCACCTAAGGTTCTTGTGAGGTGAAGGAAGAAGACAGCAGTGTTGATCAACTTCAGGGATTACATGTTAACATTCTGAATAATCCCTGAAAGAATAGAAATTTATACCAATGCAGAGGGGGGAAAAAAAGTCACCCAAAAGATACAACCCTTAAGCTCAAAACATTGCATATGCACCTAACAATACAGCCTCAAAATATATGAGACAAAAATGGACAGAGTTACAAGATGAAATTAATAAATGAACACTTCTAGCATGTGAGTTTTAACACGTCCTCTTAGAATCTAATAGATGAAGGAGGCAAAAAATTAGTAAAGATACAGGATAGATGAACAATTCAATTAACAAGCTTGAGCTAATGGACACGTCGGGAGCCCTGGACCCACCAATCAGGTCTACATTCCTTTCAAGCACACCTGAATATTTATGAAAATTGACCGAACACTAAGCCACAAAGCAGGTGTGAAAACTATCACATAATAGATATCAGTGAGCCATGTAGGTAATTTTGGTTTCTAGTGGCCACATTTAACAATGTGAAAAGAAGCAGGTGAAATTAGTTTTAATAATACACCTTATTTTACCTAATACATCCAAATACTATTTCTTGTTTATACTAAGTCCTAGACACAGAACACGACTCAGTTTGAACCAGCCCCATTTCAAGTGCTTCTTAGCCACACATCACTGTAATACAATTAGAAATCAAAATCAAAAGACAGTTTAAACAATATCAAATTCTGATGTTTGGCAATTTAAATAACATTTTTAAACAAATGGCAAATACAAGCATTTGGAAAATTTAAAAAACGTATTTCTAAATTTCATGGTCAATATCAAATAAAAATCATGACATATTTAGAACTGAACAAAAATGAACATGTAGATATAAAATTGCAGAACTTAATGTATAGCTTTAACTCTCCAGAGACAGGCATGTAACTTATATGGGAACTTGGTGTATGACAGAAGTGGCATTTCAAGTTGGTGGGGAGGGAATCGGCTATTCACTCCATGGTGCTGGACAGTTGGCTTGTTACATGGGGAAAACATATATAATTGGAATCTTGTCTCACACTGTACACAGAAAATGAATTTTTGTTAGACAGTAGGACAATCTCTCCACTTGGAAAGTGGGACAATCTTATCAAAAGGCTTAAACCATGCTCCAAGAATATTAAATCAGGACAAAAGGAACTCTCTCTAGCCAAAAAGCCTTCAATGATTACATCCTTATTTCCCACATGCTTATGTGAGACTAAGCAGACAGATAAAAGCACCGTAATTTATAGGTTAGTAAGGATCTGGGAATTGTGAGCAGGGAACGGAAAGGAAAGCACTCAGTCCTGGAATCACCCAGAACTGAGTGTGTGGCCTTGGGCGAGAAACAACTTCAGTTACTCAGCCTCCTTTTCCTCAACTGGAAAACAGTGATGAGAATTTCCACCTCTGAAGGCACTAACAGGAATTTAAATAGATCAAGTATGTTAAGGGCCTCAAAAACGTTAGTGCATTTGCTATAAAGCGCAAGGTCCAGGCTGCATGGACGATACCTGTCCTAGTGCCCTGCACCTTCTTGCCATACCTCGAGGCCTGAGGAGTTCCGTGGTGATTCGTAACATCCCAGGGGCACTCTAAGGTGGAGGTAAACACAAGGGTTCTGAAGTCAGGCAAACTTGTGTTGCAATCTGTCTACCTCTTGTTGGCTGTTAGACCTTAGGCAAGTTACTTAACATCTCTACCCTCAGCAGTAATATCTGTAAGCAGGGTTAATAACAGTACCTATGTCTCAGTCAGCAGTCTTAGTTTCAGCAACAGACACCAGCTCTGGCTAATGTAAGTAGAAAGGGGTTCTGTGAGGGACACTGAGTAGTTGTAGACTCCCCAGGCTGCAAAGCCAGGAGCCGTGCCCAAAGCCATGCCTCAGACTGGTCCCAAGGAGATGCCACTGCTGACACCAGTGCTCCATGACAGCTGACACCAGAGCCACTGCTCCTAGTGAAACCAGCTGTGGCTCTCTTGACCAGCTCATGCCCAGGAAGTCCCCGCTTCTTTGTGACATTAGTTCTTGGGTCCAGTTCCAGGACAGGCACATGTGACTGATGGAGCCAAAGTCACTGGTTGGCATCCTCGCTGCACTAGAGGCTGGGAAAGTACATTTTCAGCTTTTGCAGATGGAGGTGAATCTCTGACTCCACCCAGACCTCAGGCTGGGAAACACTCTCAGAGAAAGGAGTTCCGACAGATTCCTGTGGGGATAAAATGAGCTCCAAGTATGAATCCCTAGCAGAATATCCGCGCTCTGCTGGGAGGCTCAATGACTGCAAGAAAACGCGGCAAGACTTCATTTCTGGAAGAACGAGAGAGCATCTGCTGACCAGGCAATGGGGTCGATGTGTTAGGAAAGTTCTTGTATTACTGTGAGCCAAGTTAACAAATGTTTCCAGAGATTCTGAATTCTAAATTCACATATAAAATGTGAAGGACCTTGAAAAATGTTGAACTAGTGTAAGGTTAGGGAAGGAGTCACAGAAAATCCTGTGTTTGGCTTCCTTTTGGAGTGGATTCATCTGTGATGAGCCAACAGACATAAAGACTGCTTTTACTGTCCCAGATTGGCAGGTGGCTTTGATGATGTCGACTCTCTAAGCACAAAAAGCAAACGTTCTTTTTTATTTCCATCAGTTTTCTTTTTAAAACAGAACTTACAAGATTTTTATGGGAATACTTTTAGTAGAAATGTAGAAATTCCTACATCAGAACAGAGCAACACACATAGGTGGCCCGAAGACTCATAGTGAAGGATCATATGGATATTTGCAATTTTTATTAAAATCCTTCCTGCTGGGATGTATTTCTTCAACTCTGGCCTCATTTTTTTCTGCAAATTCTGGGACTCAGTTTTATAATAGACCACAAGCAGGTTTGAGGGAGAGGGCCATAAGCTCTATTTTCCTGTGAATTCCCTCAAAACTGAAACAGGGTTGCACTGCCCAGAAGGAAAGTTGGGCATATACCATGTGTTATGGGCAGTTTGGTGCTGTGTCTGGCCTTGGCCAACACCCTGCTGCCTGGCGCACAACCTCACAGTCTCATGCTGACAGAGTGATCATCATTAAACAATATTTATTAAATAGTCCTCTGCATGGGACGCTGGGCTATGGGAGTAAGAGGAGCAGGCATGGTCCACACCTTTGGGGAGCTTACAATGCCAAACAGGAATTCTGCATAATCTAGAGACGCATGGTGAGGCATAACACTATCAGCACCGATTCACACCACAGGGCTTGGCTTCTTTCCCAGCCAGTGGTTTGCTCATCTGCTTTCCAGGCTCTAGGCTATCACTTCGAGGCAGCTAAACCTCTGCTCACTTAAAAGGTCCATTACTGGGTGGGGGGATTCACTGAAAATCCCTGTGCTAAGTCAGCTCTTGTACCAGAACCTCCACAAGCCCAGTCATTTCCCTTCCACAAGATCCAGTGAGCCCCAGGCAGGTTGCAAAGGTGATGCCGCATTGTCTCTGTGTCCTGAAGCTTACGGGGACCCAGTGGGGGCTAGGCATGCCCAGGTTCCCGGGGTTGCTGTAGAGGCCAGCAGGTATAGTGCAGGTCCCGTAACACACGTCCTAACACAAAACACAGAACAGGCAAATGAGCACATGGAAGAGAACGCTGTTCATTCGGACTTGTGGGCAACAGAGAAGGCTTCAAGGAGAGGAGGGCGTTTGAATTAGGTCTTGAAGTTAGGTGAGACTGTGATGGGCAAAGACCAGGTACTGCAAACCTTTGCACGAGTTCTGGAAGAGTTGGGAGGAATGATACACGTATGGGTCAGGCTGTCGAATAATTCTTTCTTACCTAGGGCCTATTTCATCTACTTCACAAACTCTTGAATTGCAATGTACTCATTATAGGGCTAGGAGCCACCCCTGTTCTCCTTCTCCCTGACGCTACTGCTCTTCCTGTGTTTCATCTGGGAGATGCTCCACCCTGGGAGCACAGGGATGACACGTAAAAGAATGGTCACAACCCAGATTGCAGCAGTGCCAGATGAACTTTTGGGATTGTTTGGAAATCCAAAACTGTCTAGCCATCCCTGCCATTCTAGGTCATAGTCAGATGACCAAACAAGACATTCTCACACATTGTTCGACACATGTGATCATTTTCTCCCATCCTGGGAGTCAACGAAGAGGCCTCTGGGGGATTGTGGCAGTGGCAATGACAGAGAAAGAAGCTGGTGCCAGTCTTGAAAAGTTCAGAGGGCGAAGGGACTTTAATAGGTGATATAGTCCAGCCCATGCCTTAATTCTGAAGAGCACACAAGTCATAAAACAGAGCCAGTTGTTTCTTACTCAGTCTTTCTTGGGGAGATGCAGATTAGAAATTGGTGTGTCTAACCTGATGCTTTCTACTGGATGTGTCTACTGGACGCTTTTCTCTCTTGAGCCTCTGCCTACCACAGGTTACCCACCCCTTTACTCTTCCCATTGATTTGGGGTCACACATTCAGTGGCACCTGTCTGTTCTTCCATTCCACATTGTTATGGTTACCAGGGAAAAGGATGGACTTAACCAAGAGTCACCTTCTGAGAAGAGGAAGTACCTGCTTTGTGCCAAATTCCTATTAAGTTATATCCTACAGTTTCTTCTGCTCGTGGTGATCTCAAATGAAAGCATACAATCATAGACACATTTTTCTCCCAAAAGTAAGCTGTTATTGTCTGTCTTTTTTTTTTTCTAAAGAAAAAGGCAAATGATCAAACGATGCCTTAGTCCAAAGGATTTCACAACTTCACATCTAAAACCAGCCAAGTTTATAAGAAAATATTTCAGCTACATAAGGACCTCTAATATGTGAACAGCCAAGTTCAGAAAGGGCTCATTTTTTATGTGGGTGAGTTACTCAAGATTCTCCCTGATTATTCTGTAAGTCTGCAGTCTTCCCATGTGCCCCTGCATTATCATCAATCTGACTCACAATTCCTTTTTACTGTGGTCACTTATTGCAACCAAATATGTTCTGCTTTTATAATGTGGTAACAGCACATGTTTGGATTACATTTATGCATGTTATTTAGAAAAAAAATGGACAGTGTTATTATAAATGAAATTCCTCTGGAAGGCTGATAACTTGTATCCTGTGATTTCATCTTCCTGATTTCATCTTTCTGTCTACAAAATGGACATGATTCTAACCATTTTGTAACATTAAGTGAGAAGTTGTACAGAAATTGCTTAGAAATTAATCTGGTTAAGAACAAGTAGCATTTGGGGATTTACTGCTATTATTGTTATAATTGTTGTTATAATTATCCTGGCTGAACTTGTTGCGATCTATAAATTAGATACTGGATAAATCCAGACAGGAAGGTCTCTACCAGTGAATGTGAAATTTACACCCGTTAGTTACATCATATTTAAACTACCAATAGGATTTTTCTTCTTTGGAAAAATAAATGGGTATGTATTATTTCATCCAGGGGCAGCAGGAACAGAATTAGATCTTTCATCATTTTTATATTATTAATGTTTTACTCTTTTAATTTTATAACTAAATAACAATCTATGGAAGATGGGTAGTCAAAATCATTCAGATAGTTTACTTGAAAAATCAAGTGCCTACACTGGATGAGTGGAAAAAAAGATTAGGCGAGGATGTTCCTGTTTTAGAAAAATAAAGTTTTTTCATTGTAAACATTGCAGACTTACTATAGGAAAGTAGAAGGAAAAAAACGCCCAAAGAGCAAAACATTATAATGGTAGCAAGTTTGTATCTGCTTTTTTCTCTATTCATGGTTATTGGGTTATGAATGCTTGTAATCACGCTGTATTTAAAATTTTAAATTATAATTTAACATCACAACATGACAATTTTCCAAGCCTTTATTAATCCTTTGTATGTTTTTCTTTAAATACATAATATTGCATTAAGCACATGATTTATAAAAGCATTAGATTGCTTTCCTTTTTAAAATAAAATTACATTGGACACTTTTATGCATATAGCTTTCTCTATCTTTAGGATTAATTTTCATTGGATAAATTTTCAGAAGTGACAGTAAAATATGGGCGTGTTTTTCATCTTGATTTACAAGACTGTTTAAAGTCTATAATTGTTTTATTTAAGTAAAATCTTTATCTCTGCCACGGGGGATGCTCACTCATATACCCTAAGAGAAGAAATGATCTCAAGGTTACAATGTATAACTTCAAAAATTTCAGAGGATTCCCTCTTCAAAATGTGCCTAGTTTTAGGAAAATCACATATTAATAGGACTGTACTATTCTTTTTCAAATTCAGGTTTCACTGTTCAGTTTTGGAACCGTCTAGGGCTTCATTCAGCGTTTAATGTAAAAGAGAGAACTCATTAAAGACTTGAAGGCGAAAAAAGAGAGAGACAACTTCTGTTGGCAGTATTAAACATTATTTATGTGGCGGGTCGCGAGTAATCTGATTTTGTTTTTGCACCATTATGTTATATAGTTCCCTGGGAGGGTGTGACACCAGTGTATGGGAATGTCTGCATGCACGCATCTCACATCTGCTTGGCCATGTGAATACAACCGTGCCAGGAACCCTGGACGTCAGCTTGCAGCAGAACTCATGCTGTTGAGATTTAGTTCCTGAGCAACTGTAAGAGAGATTCCAGAGGGACAAATTCAAGAATGACTTAGAAATTATAGACCAGATCACACAACTATCATAAAGCTATCATCAGTTAATAAAATAGAGGTTTCTTTTCAATACAAAAAAACAGTTGGCTTTTTTTCCTTTAAAACAATATTGATGTTGGAGACCTTTGGAACTTTGTCTGACCATCTTTCTGCTGACTTTTTCATTTCCTGATTCCTTCTTTCATTTCTTTTTTCTTTTCTTTTTCTTTTTTTGCATCTAATAGAGATCTCTAAAACAAGCTCCCAATGTGTTAAAAACAAATATATATTCCCTAAAAATAGTCGAACTTTAATGTCCTGGCTCCCAAAGCTTTGCTTCTGTGAACAAAAAGGCAGTCGCCCTCCTCTCCCCCTCCTCCCCTCTGCTCCCACAGAAATTAGACTGTGGAGACATTTGTAGGAAGAAGTCCAAAAATAAACATGAGAATATTCTGAATGAAAAGCAAATCTCTAGTAAAGATGAATACAACAGTGTCAGTAAAATGCTTCATGGATGAGCTTGGTTTAAATGCAAATTCTTATTTATAGCTCCACAGTGGGAAAATGATAGCATAGATAAGAATAGAATATCTGTTGCACACACACACACACACACACACACACACACACACACACTCCAGCCCTTCAGTGCAACACATTACCTAGTAGTAAAATGATACTCTAAGGCCTTATCTGAGGCACTGAGAAAGTTAGGCCAAGTAGCCATGCCCCACACTAACCACCATCAGCACCATCAGAATACGGAATTTACAGACATTGAACAGGCACAGAACACAGAGATTTTGTGCATGGGGGGGCCGGGAAGCAGAGGCACATGTGCTCCTGTGATAGCCCAGAACAAGGGACTACACCTGCTGGGGCCAGAGTAGCGTCCCTAAGGAATGTATACTTTAACTCAGACCTGGAGCTTGCTAGCAGTCAGGAAGGAGGGGATGGAGGTGGAAGGAGAACATCCCAGGCACAGGGCCAGTGTATCAGAAGACCCAGGCCTGGCTTACTGCAGGCAGGGAGGACTGCCCAGGGTGTCTGAGACAGAGGGGATGGCGAAATGAGAGGAGCTGCAGAGGTGGGCAGGGATGATGTCATGCAAAGGCCCCCAAGACTATGAGAGACATTTAAACTTGATCCCAGGGGCAATAGGAAGCAAGTAAGTGGGGAAGTGACACAAGAAGATTTGCACACGGGGACTAAGAATATTTTGAAGCAGTTATTCAGGTGGATTTTTTTCTTTGTAGCATTTTATTCTTTATCTGTTTCTTTTCCAAGCAGATATTTGACTGTGTTTTCCATTATTTCAGGAGAACTGTGTTACTTGCAGGACAGTAAGAAGATTTCTGGCTTTTACTTGCAAAAGCCTAAGCGTTTAAGGGAACTCTGAGATTTCAAAGGAAGTAGAAAGGGTCTTAGGGGAAGGATGGAGATATACACTTCCTTCCAGATTAGAAAACTAGATGCCTTCGGAGTTGGGGAAGAGGAGAGAGTGGTTAGTAGGTCGTAGAGCAGTGGGTAAATGCAGACAAGTTTTCAGCAGCAGTGAGGCACTAGAGATCTCCTAAAAGAAAAACTAGAGATGTGGTCATTCCAGAGACCGCCTGTTGGATGCCCTGAAAACCTTAACCACACAAGACCCTAGAAGCTTGACAATTCCAAGGAGGCAGAAAAACCTCAAGAATACTTAAGGATAAAGTTGCTATCAGCCTGGAAGGAAGGGCCTTCAAAATTGAGAGAAAGGCAATCCATGAAAAATAGTGCCATGATATTTCTCGCACTGCTGATGTGGTGGCCCATGACTCACACCATGTATGCACACTGAAAGGCTTGATCTGCTCCTCTGTGAAGAATGGATTGCAGAGAGGCAGGTGAAAGATAACAGTGGCCTGGACTGGAGCGATGGGAGTGGATGGATTTGCAAAATATTTAGAAAATAGAAGAGCAAGTACTTGGTGATTAGTCAGACGTGGTGTTGAGTGAGATGGAGAATTCAAGGATGACGCCCAGGTTTCAAGGCTGAACAACTAGGTGGGTGGTAGTCTAATATACGAGTCCATTTCCTTCAGGGATTAACTGTGCAGGGGAACCGAAGAAGCACCCTTGGAGATTTTACTGTGATGATGTGCAGCAGACATGTACGGGGGGGTGTCACATTTTACCAATAGCATATGAACAAACCGGCAGTAAATGCTCCCAAAGGCAGAAACTGTAGTTATTAGCTAAAGATAGATAGTCTCAGATGTCAACACATTGCTAGAGATATCACCAATCAAAGCCCTGTCCACTATCTCAAACCCAGAAAATGAAATACTAGTGTTGAAAGAGGCCTCAGGAGTCCTATGGCTGGAAGGGTTCCCTAAAGGAGAAATCTTCTCTCAAATGTACATGGCAGCAACCTCTGCTTTCACATTCTCAGCACCTCAGTATTTGCCATCTTTTAAAATGAGACTGCACGTGAGATTCATTCCTAATTATAAGAAAGTTCTCCTTACCTTGCATGGAAAATGGCCTCATTCACTCGCTGCTCCCAGTTTTGTCCTCTGGAAGTGAGCTACACAGAAGAAGACCAATGCCTCTTTTACATTACATTTGAAAGCCATTATCATGTTTTCTCTAAGTCTTCTTTACTCCTGGCTAAAACTATACACTTCGTTTATCTATTATTTTCAACCAACAAGTAGTAACAGAAACAGCAACTAGTATTTTTTGCATATCGGAATAAATGTAAGAAACAAGGGTGTCTTCTCTGCTGTAGTGGGATGTCTTTGCATTCTGGCTGTTGAGTGAAGAGGACTCTGAAGACCAACAGGTGAGTGGAGGCAAAAAGGACACTGGGAGCCGGGGCCCCTGTTCGTGGATGGACACCCCACCATGATACTTGCATTAAATTGGGATGTGAGTAAAAAATAAACTTTCTATGTTAACTCATTGAGAATTTGAAGTTTATCTATGATAGCAGCCCATGTTTTCTTAACCATTGCAGAAATTGCTGCTAGAAGTCAGATACAATATGCGGCAATGGCTTAGCAGCCAGTAGTAGTTCTAGAAGTGGTAGGAAGGCTCAGAGTGATGGTACATGTTGGCTACTAGCTAGCTTTAGCAAAATATTATAAGAAAGAGATGAGCTCAGGGAAGAATTAGCCAATTTTCAAGAAAGGTCAGAGGGAACAGAGAAAGTTAAAGGTCCAAAGATCTTACAAGGTTGAAAAGGTGAATTGCTTTCATACCCCAAAGAGTAAGAGATGAAGTTGAATGCTTTGGTGATAATGGTCCAATAAGGCTTCCCAGTTCAATAAACTGACCTAGTCCTGGAGCAAAAATCAAATTAAGGATATCACCCCACATATTACAACCTCAATGAAGCCGTCATTTAATTGAGAGAGAGAGAGGGATGGAAAGAAGGAAGCAAAGGGGCAAGGAAGGTTTGAGAATAATATCTGAGAAAAAACTCTGAGTATTGTTACTAGCACAAGAAACGGACTAAAGCGAACAAATTAGAAGCTTCCTAAATTTCTGAGAACATTCTATTGCCAAAGAAATTCAGAGCCCAGACCAAAAAAACGAAAACTCTTTTGCCTATTTAAACATTCTTCAGGCTCCTGAACTTAAACCATCTGGAAGCAGAACAGCCTTCAAGGGCGACTCCTCAGTGCCCAGTGTAGGTGTGTTCATGGAAGGTAATGAACAAGGAAAGCTGTTCAGAAAGTGGAGCCATTGTGCTCAGGTGGAGAACAATGGACAGAGGGTTTCTTGTAGAGAGCAGAACCATGGGAAGCCTCTTCTAGACTGACAGAAAGGACTATATATCACCCAAAGATCCTGGACTTTGAGCCAGGTGCAGTAACTGGGTGGAACTTGGAGTTATCTCCTTGGGAAAGAGGTGAGTGCGGAGGAAGAAGGAAGTGGGTAACTGGTGATCAGAATGCTGGACTGTGGCAGAGTCTGCTGTGTGTTTCACTAAAACGCATTTCTTGTCCTCTTGGGCACAGTTTACTTCCCAGAATCCCTTGCATTTAGGCATGGCCACAGGATTGAATGCTTGTTAATACAATGTGTGTGGAAATTATTTATGCCACTTCCCTGCTGAAGAGGTCTAGAGGTACTCTCTCTCCTCATATGCAGGTACAGCCATATGATAGGGGGATCTTGAGTCCATGAATGACCTCATGGAAGGCCATCTGATGGTGTCACCCACATTGGATGGCAATTCGAGCAAGATATGAACTTTAACTGCACTGAGTCCCTGAGGAGTCAGAACTTTTTTCTGTTAGTAGGTCTTACCTTAAAAATACAATGCATTGTTTCATTTAATATCCATTTTATAGATGAAGACATTGGAGAAGTTAAATAACTTGTTCAGGATGACTCATTAAGTAAGAGGGGCATCTAATGTTAGAACCTAGGTCTATCTGGTTCCAAAGCCCATGCTCTTAATCAGTGTGGTATACTGCTTCCCAGAAGAGGAGTTTTGTAGAGGCCCCTGGCTCCCTCTCCTCTGGATGGTCTTAGTTTGTCCACATTTTTCATAACTGAGCACAGAAATTGATGTCATAATTTAGGGGTGGTATGACCTGACTTACTTCTCTCTTTTGGAATCATCCTCTATGAATGCAGCCCAGGAACTCTCCTGGTTACATTAGTGGCCAAGCTTCATCCTAGGACCATTGACTTTAATCAGCCAACACTCCCAGATCTTCTCATCACTGCCAAGCTCCTTCCCCCAATGGAAACTTGTATAATAATTTTTAATCTGTCAGATTTTACAATCAGTCCTGTTTAATTTCTTCTTGATAATTTCAGCTCAGTGTACTAGCCTGTCCACGTTTTTCTTGAATCCTCCAGATGCCTCTGCCGCCTGGGACTGTCCCACACCAGGATGGGATCAGCTTTGTGAGGGGAGCACTATCTTTGGATTCTCATTGTGACCAGTCACTGCGCTCAGGACTGTATGTGCTCTCTTCATTTAATCTTGTCCTCAGATCCACTTTAGAGATGAGGAAAGTTCCAGAGATGTTAAGGTTGCACAGTTAGTAAGTGGAGCCCATCATCAGCCCCAATCACTGAGGGATCTGAATTGGTAGTTAACATAATGTGACCACTTTTTTCCCCCCTTAAAGTAGAAGAGAACTACTTTTCTTAAAGTAAAAGTGACCAGTGAGATACCTTGAGCCCAAACTAGCTAGGCTGGGAGTCTACAAAGGCAGAGAGCTTTGTTACTATGGACACTGCCTGGCACAAAGTGCCGAATGTTGTTTGTTAAAAAGAGTAATTGAATGTAGACCTTAGTGGGCAGATATAAAACTCTACATGAGACAAAAGCTCTACTCATACAAATGTTTCTCAGGCAGCTACCCTATATGAGACACTTTGGGGGGGCATGGCTTAGGAAATGGATAAATAATCAAAATAAATGGGGGTGGGGGAAGAAGAGAGAGACAGAGAGACACAGAGAGACACACAGAGAGAGCAGCAATACATAGATATTGATTATCCCATTAATTTCCTGGGGTATTGTGGAACTGAGATGTAACCTGGCCAGCAGCATCATGAAGTAGGTATGCAGAGTATAGTTATAGGAGCCCTGAATGTAAACCCAATGCAAATATCCAGACTTAGCACAGTGTTGTGTATTGATTCTCTTAAATCAACATTGGCAGACGTTCCATTGGATAGGAATGATT
Source organism: Aselliscus stoliczkanus (assembly GCA_033961575.1). NCBI lineage: Eukaryota > Metazoa > Chordata > Mammalia > Chiroptera > Hipposideridae > Aselliscus > Aselliscus stoliczkanus. Next base: position 25,745,092 of record CM066728.1, read on the forward strand.
TAAGCATAACCATACTAAGGAGTGGGTAGAAAGTTAATTCAGCCAGCCTTTCTCAATTGCATGGAATTTGTGGGCTCTCCAATGTTCCCCTGAAATAGGCACCAGGTAATGGATGCCACATACATACACCACGTGTAGGTAATGGATGCCGTATACCCTGTTTGACTCCTAAGTGGCAACTCTTGTTTGTCCATAGGCGTTTTCCTCATTCCTGTTCCTACCTAGTCCTTTCTTGTTCCTCTCCAGTCTCCTCCTTCTCCTCTCTCCTATTTCTATTCTATTTTCTTCTTTCTGAGTTTCTGTTTCTCCTTCCTCCCTCGTCCCTCCCTTCTTCTCTTCTTTCCCTCCTTTCTTTTCTATATCTTCTTTTTTGGCCTTTATTCTCTTTTCTGTAATACTATTCTTTGTTAGTCTCTCTCTAGAGGACAGTGGAATTAGAGTCTCCGAAGAGGATTGAAGCATCTCCTTGTCTCTACTTTGGAGGCTGAGATTAAAGCTGGCAGGGAACAATTAGAATGCAATTCTAGGAGCAGCCATTCACAGCCTACGTCATACTTCCTGCACACAAAACTACCAGCTGAGCTATTCACATGCTGTCATTTCAGGCAAAATTGTTTATACATCACATAATGCTAGTCTATGTTGTGTCTGTTAGAGCCCTGGCGAGGAGTCTGTCCTGGATTGGACAGTTGGACCCAGGCACATGGTCAACACAAAACACGAGAGATCCATATTTGGGCATGAGTATGCCTTAAACACTAATGGGGTTTGGCACAGCTGTGGCTCTGAAGTCCAGCCCACAGATCAAGTCACACATCAGGGAAAATCAAAACAGAATTAAGTTGGCCACTTTTTCTTTACATAGACACAGGAGGCATTTTGAGTTAAGTCTGCGAAACCTTGTTTTTCATGTTCACATCAGCATTTGGGCATGGCCAAATGTTATCAGTGCTCTATTTTATACAACTTTTTCCCATGCACAGATGAAGAAGGCCCAGATACAAACCCAAAGCATGAATTCACAGGCAGCACATGATCAAATGGTCCTTTTTTTCCTAAAGAACTTTGAGATCACTGGATAAACACCCATCTGTCTAGGATAGTTTGCATATGTTCCTGTTCTGTGGATGGGGAATAAACAGGGTCGGGCCTGTGATCGTCGCAAGTAGAAGGACAAAGAACTAACTTTCAGGATAGAACACAAATTGCTGGCTCCCCATGGTCCTTGGCCTGGCCATCCATGGACCCTGAAACTTGGATCCTTGTCAGACGCATCCTCCAGGATTCCTCTTCATGAACTCAGAATCTCAATTACAATGGTTAGCGCTTTGTTCACCTAATTCTCTTTCCTTCTAGTCTTAGCTGGCATGGCCCTTTCTCTTTTACTTTCAACATTTCCAAACTGTAATTGTCTTTCAGGTTACATGTTACTTTCAAATGGAATCACTCACTCCTCTCTCTAACCTTGTAACACGTTATACCTCTTTAAAGATGCTTGTCATCTATACTGTGTGTCTGATTGTAATCTAAGAGAATTCTGGTGTCACTAGAGGGAGTGCTAGACAAAAAGAATGGAAAGTTCCAGGACCTGCTGGTGACTTTGATTTCAGAGATAGAAGTTTGTGTTTTCTGGTCCCTCTCCACCCCCCCAGTGACCCCACCCACTCCAGCATCTACACTGCTCCATTCTTTTATAAAACATACACTTTTTCCTCTCTTAGTATCTTGGAAGAAGGGGAGATACTCTTCTTTACTGGAATGGAAAAAAGAAATAGCAGTGGCTCAATAAGGAAGGTGCAAGTTTTCTTCCCACCATATACTCAGCCTAAGGGTCTGCTTAGTGACCAATTCAGAAAATTAGGTGATCTGGGTCACCAGTGAGGGAGAGAAGCACAGATCCTAGATGAGACCAACACTGAGCCTTTAGGCATTCCAGACAACCTAGAAAAGGAGGGATCGACTACCCAACCACTAGCTGCAGTCAATATTATCAGAGGTCTTCAATGAGCTAGGAAGAGCCCCTGACTAGGAAGAGCCCCCCTTTCCCTCCCCAGGGGCAGGAAATAATGCTGATGGACTCTTAAAGCTTGAGATCTCTGGCCTCTCATGTAATTCAAAGACTTAATGACCTCCTATACCCACACATTTGTCCTAACAGTTAACCTATTTCTTTACCCAGTGCTAAAAGTATACTTAAGAAGTGAGGGCCTGGGAAAGGGAAGGTATAATATTTATGCAGGTCCAGTGCAATAAGGAATTAGTCTGGATTTTGTCTCTGGCTCTTGGGAAGGAGCCTCTAAACCCTTGGAATTTCCAAGTGACAGGAGTGTCTTTGTTATCTGTGGTGGGTTCCCCAAGAACACACACAACTTTATGCCAATAAGATGTCTCAGGATGGGGCTGGTGATGCCAGAAAGACTGACCATGTGATTAAAGGGCTTTGAGCCATGTGCTATCAGCCCCATCGACGAGGACAGGGACTGGAAATGGAATAACATGGATGACGATTCACTTGGTCGTGCCTGCATAATGAAATTCCAATAAAACATCGGGACATCAAGGCTGGGGCGAGCTGGTTGTCATCTCTCAATGTAGTGGAGGGCAATGTTCCCTGAGAACACAGAAGCTTTGCAATTGGAAACCTCCCAGACCTCACCCTGTGTATCTGTTCTTTGGCTGGTTCTGATTTGTATCTTTTCACTATTAAAAAAAACCCTGCAATCATAAATAAGGCACTTTCCTGAGTTCTGTGAGTCATTCTAGCATATTATCAAATCTGAGGGATAGTGGGAACCATCAAATTTGCAGCCAGTTGGTGAGAAGTGCAGGTGGCCTGGGGAGCCCAAGTGTGCAGCTAAAGTAAGGGTAGTCTTGTGGAGGGCTGTGCCCTCAGCTGTGAAGTCTAACTTTGGGTAACTGGTGTCAGAAGTCATTGCAGCAGGATAGTAGATAGCCACATGACAAGATTTAAAACAGAAAGATACTATTCCTAAATCTAGGGACTTGAGTTTCCTATAAAAGAATCAGGACCCAAATAAGAACTCCATGTTTACATATGCCAGAGGCAGGGCTGTGTCTGAAACCACCCTATGGTTCCTTGTATAACCAGTGGGAAATCTTAATCTGTGTTTATTGAATGAAGTAAAGAACTCGTATGACTAATTCTATTACTTTCACCAATGAGAATGAAATCAAAGTTTTGTAAAAAGCCATAATATGCCTTCTATGCCTAGGTTAAAAAGAGACAGTGGAAGTGTATGCATCAAAATATTAACAGTAGTTATTTCTGAGGAGAAGAGTTGGGATTTTCTAAAATATATAAAACTTTTGGCTTGTTTACACTGTATTTTGTTTTAATGGTCTATTAAATAAGGTTAATTGTGGTGGGGAAGGGAGTAGCAAGTGTCTGGAAATAGGACGTTTTCCAAAGATTCAATAAGGCTCTGGGCTCTTCCTAAGCACTGCCTATGCATAACTTATGTAATAAAAATTTTCTCCCATTGGTGTCATTTTGGCTCTGTGATCTTGGACAAGTCATTTCACCATATGTTAAATTGGGGCTTAAACAAGATGACGGTTAATATTTCTTTCTACTCTAAAATTCCAAGTGCATATCTAAAGACGTAAGTGCATGCGCCCATATCTCCAAAACATCCACAGATGTTGGAGGTGAGGGAGAGGAGTCCCTGAATAGGTGAGCCCCTCTAGGGGAATATTTGCATAAAGCTGATTTAGCAAGTGAAAAATGGACTGTGACAGATTAATGCTGGGAGGCTTGATCTGCTCAGTATCTGGCCCACACAGCCTGGTCTGATCTGATCTTCAAAGTCATATGGTCCCTATTTGGTTTTACAATAAATAACTCAGACTTATGAGTTAGACATCAGTTAATGAAATCATCTAGCCCAGAGGAGAGCAACCCTCCTGGACAGTCATTTGGAAGCAGAGACCATCCACTAGGTTTGCCAAGCCTGGGGCTTCAGTTCTGCCGGCCATAGAAATGGTAGGATTCCCCTCGCTTCCAAATGACCTTTGCTCTGAAAGGTCATGGCAATGGTTGCCAAGGAAGTCAGGCAGGATTGGCTCCCCCAGACTTTACTGATGTCAAAAGACAATTCTAATTCTAGTCAGAGGTGGGACTCAGTACTGGGAAGTACTAGGGTCCATAGGTGAAGGACAAGACACTGCTAATAAAAAAACTATGCTTACTTAATTTTTTGTTTATATCCATCTTAAAAGGATCTAGGAAGGACTCCAGGTAAAATTGTTTTGGAAACTGTTAAAGCAGCATCTTGAGTCATCATGTGTCTGGTTGAGAAAGAAAATATTGATGTGTTCATATATATTGAGAACCAAACCCACCAAGGGTCCTCAATAAATATCAAGCAATCAATCAATTCTCCAGCCACAGAGAAGCTTCCAGTTCCAAACATGTAGTCATGGAAGGCAGCCTGGCCCAAGACCTATCTCTCTTTTCCAAATGATGTGGCTCCAAACTCCAGGAAAACTTCTGGGTGGTTTTCGTTTTTTCTTCTTCATCCCACAGAAACTGACAGCATGGTCCTTGGCAACAGTGATTTCCAGGTCAAGACACCAAAGCAATGAGATTCTGCCATGCACTGGTCAAACTTTTACAAGTAATGCAGAGAGGATCTTAAATTATCACCAGGAAGCTGATTGGAAGCAGCTCTAAGTAAAAATTGATGTGATTTTGAACATGGAAATCTATTGTATGGAACTCTTTCGCACTGAAAGCACTTGCTGGAAAATAGCCATAAACTGCATTTATCTGAGTCAATTTTACATCAATCAGTATGCCTCAAAGAGGACATTCTGCATTTTTTATTTAGTGATGCATATATTATAAAGTTTACTTCTAAGTGTTGGGAAAGAGAACATTAAAAATCCACTGTAATGGTTGATAAGCTATTAATACTAACAATTATATTAAACACCGCCATTGCAAAAATGATTAGCTCTGAAGCTTGAAGATTTCGAGTTACCCACTTTTCCACTTATAACACTGAAGTTTCATCAAGTGTGAAATCACTTTTGAGGGTTCCACTTTTTACATTGCCCTTTAAAATGATACATGTTTTAATGGTTCCTTGGGCTCATATAATTTGCAAGACTGTTTTAGCTGTAACTTTATAGAATTTTTGATGGATCATTTGTCTTTGGCTCTAGGAAAAGGGAAGTAAAGTTATGTGATCATATATATTTTCTGTTTAATAGCCATGTATCAAATCTCTATATACTTCTTAGTGTAGTGGGACAATATTTCGATGTATTAAACTATCTGAGGTTTTTGTGTGTCTTTTTCCCCCTTGGCATTTTTTAGCTCTGGGACCCTGTGAGCATCTCCTATTAGAACCATTAGCCAGCGGTCTCCACTGGAGGGCAATTTCAGACAGGATGGGTGAAGAAAACAGCAAATTATGAGTTTTTAAATTCAAAATCTGTTTATCCCTGAGTATAACAGAAGAAGTGATGGCAAGCAGACCAAACTAATCTCTCCAGGGTTCTCTCTCTCACCCTCACCCAAAATAGTGATCCTTAGAGCTGGTGGGAGGAAGAAAAAGATGGGAGATTAGTGAGTGGCCATAAGGTGAAGGTGGACATTTTGCCAGGCTGGAGGATGGATAATCAGGAATTGAGAACTGGGACTGTTTTCCATTGTGGGTACTGAGAGGTGGAAAACCCCCACAGAATTCCTTTTGTCACCATGACTCTGAAAAGCAAGTTAGATGGGATGCAGCAATCAGCGAGAATAAGAGAGGGAAGAGAAAAAGTTTAGGTCTTGAAGTCAGGGCAAGCAGCCACTGCAGAAGGAGAGGTGTCTCAGGCTTCTCACCAGGGGTCTGATGACACATTATTCGTTGTTGTAGATGCCACCCTGAAGAGGTGATGACCAGCTAACACCCAAAATACATGGCACATCTTAGCAGAAGCTGGGAAATATAGATACAAAGAGGCCCAAGCACCTCCCACCTCCCCAATATTTCACCCCCTAAACCCACCCCAGATACCATATTGCTAAGAAAGGCTCCCTCAAATCAACCTAGATACATCATTGCTAAGCAAGACCCCCGCAAACCCACCCCAGATGCCTTGCTGCTGAGGAAGGCCCTCTGAACCCATAAGTCCTCACAAGAGAAAGGGGTAGTGGGAACCCTCAAATCTGTAGCTAGTGGGTCAGAAGCACACATGGCCTGGGGACCCTGATTTTGCCACTGGTCTAAGCTTAAATTACTGATCAAATGTGAGAGTTGACTAGATGAGAGTTGGCTGATGAAGACCGAAGTAAAATCTAAGGAATAGAGCCATGATTCTTACAAGTTTGTTGCCTGACAAATATACCTCCTCCATCTGTGCAGTGTGAAACAAATAACTCTCCTTTTGTCTGCACAAACATAAACAACATACTGAGGGTAAAGTAAACTATGACTAAGGTAAAAAATTAAGGGTTTGCCTGGTGGGCAGAAAGTTACTAGAAGGCTGGGGTTCTAGTCTCAGCCCCATCACTCACTAGCCAGGTGAGTCACCTGAGCTTTCTGAGACTCCATTTTCTCATCTGTAAAATTGGGATAACCACTACTCAACCTCACAGCGATTTGCACAGGTTCACGATGAAGGTCAAATAAGAAAAGTAGGTGAATGCTCCTCTTTGGTATTTTAACTATTTTTTTTCTGAGCAAAAGAAACATGGAGAAGCCAGTTGCAAGAGCCAATAAGAACACGGCGTGGTATGTACTCAGGTTATTCAAATGGTCTGTCCTCAAGATCTAAGAAGCAAACGCTCACTTGAGATTTCAAATAATTCTTAACTGACTTCTTAGGAGAATGGTTGGTAGTCTAACTATTGTCAACACTATGATTTTAATCACATCCAATTCGAGTAAGTGTGGAAGACATGATGTTTCCCTACCTCACCTTCCCCCAAAACTGGAAAACCCCTTGAAATTGGTATTAACCTATTATTACATTTGGTCCAAACATGTGTTCATTTTTATTTTACAAGCCTGACTTTTGACTCTCCCTATCAATCTAGTCCTTCATATCAGAAGAATGCATTGAAAAGATGATGATTAACCTAAATAAAGCATGTCGATCTCTGATGCTTCATCTTAAGGAAAGTAAATCAGAGGCCAAGAAACTACGAGATATTGCAAAGAAATGGGGTCATAAAAACCAGGACTGGGTGATGGGTAAATAAACTCTGGGAGTGACAGCGTGTGAAGACAGGAGAATTATTCAGGATCAGCCCCAAGACCTGCATGGCCCACACAGATGCATGCCTGCAACAGCCAGCCCCCCCCACACACACACACGCACATGCACGCACGCACACACACACACACACAGTTTAACTTACAGCAGCTCAGCCACATACACTCAGACAGTCTGTGTTTCTGTGCAATTAAAAATATTATAAAATCGTTTCTTGCATATGTAATCTTTATTATATACTGTATTTTACTATATAATAAAACTTTATACATACGTATTACTTTATTTCATATGCATTACAAGAGGTTTTCAAGGATGATTGGACTACACACATTTCTTGCCTTAAATACTGGTTTTGGAATCAAATCTCCATATAAAATGGAAATTCACTGCAAATCTTAATTGTCAATTCTTGCTAGGTTGAACAAAATTTAAATATGAAAGAATCATGCCACTCTAAGGCAAAGTCATCTTATCCATATTTACCTATTCTTGAAGGGGTAAACTAATTCTAAATTTATTTGGAAGTGAATATCCACACAAGACTTACAGACCTTCGGATGAGATTTGTACCTCCTTTGCTAACCTGTTTACTTCACTTACAGCTAACCCAATTCCAGGGCTAACACTGTATTTTCAAAATCCACGGGAACTTGGCTTCCAGAAGTGCTGGCTTCACAAGTGGAACAGACGGTAAGGTGAGTAAGGCATCACACACACAACCAACGCCTGACATGGGGCAGAGTATCTGATTTGAAAACCAATCCATTTTAATCACATCCCAAATTAGGAAGCTAGACATGCAAAGGATAAGGCAATGCAGGAAGTCAAAAAATGATCTTTTTTTTTTTTTTTTTTTAAGATTTTATTGGGGAATTGGCGGAGGGGAACAGCGTTGGGGAATCGGGGAAGGGGAACAGACAAGTTGCTGTCTTTTTGTTCTTCAGTTTAGTTTCGGAGGATGTTGCTTCACTGTTGGTATCGTCATTGCGCTCTTCCCGGATGAGGCAGATCGGTCGCCGGCCTCTGGATGTCGCTCACCGTGGCTATTGACAGCTCACGCTTGGCTGCCAGCCGCTCACGCTGGCTGCGGGCCACTCACTGTAGCCTATGGCAGCCCACTGCAGCAGGGGCTGCAGCCCACACCATCACCCGGGCTCTCACAGCCCAGCTCCAGGTGGAGCTGTTAGCTGTAGAGGGCAGTGTCACTGGCCCTCATGTGGGATCTGAACCGGGGCCGCTGGCATCCCAAAACCAGCGCTTAACCAATGCGCCACTCGGCCGGCCCAAAAAAATGATCTTAAATGTCCTCTTTGCTTTGCCAAGTCTCTGGAGACACAAATGAATTTTTGGTGGAAATAATTTTGCAAAGAAATTATTGAAGAAATTATTATTGACATTTTCAACAATTATGTAAGATGGTGATGAAATCATTTCTCTGACACTCAGGCTGGTTACTTCTAAATGCCAGCAAATTCTGGAATTGGAAAGTGACTGTAACAGGTGACTTCTAGCCCAGGAGAGACTTAAGAGAATCTTCACATTTTTAATCCCCCTGGAGTGTTGGTGCACAGAGTAACTTTCCTACAAGAGAGGCAAGTGGAAATGACACAGGCGGTAGCATTAATTATGTCCCTAACATCACCACTCATGACAAAACCAAACCCTGAAGCTTCCTCTCCAGAAATGCTGAGGCCATGTTCATTGCCAGCTATGTCCCTTTGGGAATGGGTTTGTTGAGCATATCTGGTCCAATGCTTCCACATGGATGTTTTTAAAATAATTACGTAAAACACAAATTTTCACTTTTGTGGCTGGAGTCATAGGTGTTTCCAGGGACACAGAGGAAGCCAGTAGGTCCCTCTCTACCAAAACATTTCCACTTCTATCTATTTTATATATTGAAATTTTGTTTAAGATTTCATGTTTTAAAAGTTCCATGGTTAAAAAAAAAGTTTAGAAATTATTGATCTAAAGTGCAGTCCTAACTATTCATTTATTTCTTCTTCAGTTGGACCTAAATAATAGCCCCAGGTGATGAGTTTCATAGGCTGATGATGCATGGAGTTAGAGAGGATGTCCTTGAATCAATTTTCAGTGGAAGCCTTTTGACTTAATTGAATACTGTCTGGGCCTTGAATTATGAGGGAACAAACCAGAAACACCTGTGTGACCAGGCATTACTTCAATGTCTGTCGTTTCTCCCCTGACACATCTCATTCTGGCCAAATACTATAAACCAGTGACTTCCAATTGGTCTTCTGCGTTGTTTTCATATCTTTATATTTCATATCTTTATATTTGAGTTTCGCTCGAATAAGTCTTGGTAGAATGCAAAGTTGGCCTCCTTCTGCTTTTTAATCCAAGAACATCCTAACCTTTCTTCCTTGCTGGTCAGGCCTGCTGGTCAGAAATTTCTTTTCCAGACTATTTTGGATGGTGAATTAGAGATAAGAGAGAAATCTTCACAATTTGTCTGGCCAAGAGAGAAACTCAAATGTCCCTCCAAAATCGGAGTAAAGTTCCATAGTTTTGTTGCCATTTTCCCTGGCAGCAGGGAAAGATAAAGGTCTGGGCGTGTATTCATCACTGTGATAGTTGGATAGTGAAGCCCATCAATGGCTGGCCAGTTTTTACACCACTTTTGGCTTCCAGCTCTTTGCACATGAGGAGTCATGTTCAATGTTGAGACTTATTGTTCAACTGAGTGGATTCCTGGAGAGGCAGTAAACTTGATACTTGTTTTGAGGAGACAGCATAGTTTGCAGGAGACCAGTTCTCATTCAGTACATGCCCTGTGGCATTAGTGAGGGCCATGCACACTCTCTTTGGAGCTAAGTCACTTACAAGATCCACCCACCAGTCCCTTTCAACAATGTTCCATGACAACTACTAAGCATCTGGGAAAAGAAGCCTATCTCACTTTCACAGCAGGTCATTCCAAAGAGAAAAATGTGGTCAGGCAGAGAAGGAAGGGTGCCTTCTTATCACAAAGGCTCCTTTGATAGGATCAAGCTTACATGATTGTTTGATGAGCTCCAGGCCTACCAGGGGCCCCTTCAGCCCAAACCTGCACGGATTCCTGCTCTCCAAGGAGTGGTTGTCTGAGAGCCTCACAGAGCTGGAACTTATAACATCCTGACAGCATTCCTCGAGGACTCTGCCAGCTACAGCACTGCTTTGGGCCCCTGGCTGGGTGAGGGCCACAGAAGACAGGCCTCTACTACAGCAAAGACCCAAAGGATTAAAAAAAAAAAAAAAAAAGGTCCTACAAGACCCAGGCTCCCAACCCAGGCAGAGATGGAGCTGACCAAGCTGTTTCTACCCACCAGGCCAAACCCAGAAAAAGTGTTTGGCTGGACACAGTATGGCGTTTTCCTGTTGGCTCCTCAGGTTGACCCACTGACCAAACATGATACCCTACCACTGCTTGGGATTTTGCAAGTTTATAATCCACACAGAAGAAACATTGTTATATAAACCTTGCCAAGACTATAGGCCTTTTAAATTCTCAACTAAGAAGCTGAAGAAATTTATGACAGTGTTGCTAGATGGGGAGGCCAAGTAAACTCACAGTGTTGATCTTAGGTCTGTTTAAATTTCTCTTGCCTTCTGGCACTTTAAGCTGGAGTGGAAAGAAATCATTTACTCATAGGTGCATTAAGCATTTGGAAACACAAGGGTACCGGGGAAGAGCCTGAGAAACATAATTGATGTGACACATGTGGTCCTGGCCTGTGGAGGGCAGGATTTCAGGCCAGCACTGTAGCCATTCCTGTCATGGGTGGCACAGAAACCTAACAGTACCTCCGTGTAATAAATACAGTGAATTATATGAAGGTTCAGCTTTCCTACCAGTGAAGTATGGGTAATTCCCAAGCCCTCTCCCTGTCCCCCATAAAAGGGCACACTGCTTGGAAAAGGAGCTAGTTTTCATATAAGGAAGATCCAGTTGGCCCCAAAATATAAGGACTTAGCTGTTTAATGCAGGTTTCCTCTGCTCCTTCATAACTAGTTCTGGGCCTCCTGCTTTTTGTGTCTGTAATGACTGCAGGGTTAGCAACAAGAGTTACTCAATTTAAGATCCTTTTAGGACTGTAGTTGGAAGAGAATGAGTTGAACCCTAAAGAGAAAAATCAGCATTTAGCCCAGGATTCGGCCTTCGTTTGCTCATTGCATGTCTTGACGGGAGAATCCGAGAGTCAATCAACAAAGAATACTTTCTGCAAAAAATGCAGTTCTGTGGGCCTCATGGAGGAGTGCGAAGCAAAATGCGCTGGGAATCTCCAGTCTTGTCCAGAATTGGAAGGGAAATGGAGCCTATTTTTACAGGCCAGATCACCTTGATTTAATATGAAATGCAATCTGATATGAGAACTGGTAATGGACTAACAAATGACTCAAGTAAAAAGTCATTTTAATGCAAAGTCCTGGACAAGATGTATAACCTTCCCAGGAAGCCTGTTAATTGTGCACCCCTAAGGTTCATGGCTATAGGAATTTTCTGGATGTGATGCCTAACCCTTATCTACCCTGCTCCCGCCGTCTCCACTTTAGTGCTCGCCTGTGTGTAATCTGAGTATTTTACATAAGGAAAACTTGCTGAAGTTGAAATTGGAGGAAAATATGCCTTAATAGAATTTATAATTTAACAATCCAATAAGTCAGACTAGAATTTATTGAAATAACATTTTCTAAGAATCTTCCATGTCACAACCTCCATGAATCAGTGGCCTAGATCTTTAAAAGGATAAGAAAAGGATGACAGGATTTTTCTCAAGCTGGATTTATCTAAAGGTCATTTATAGATGTAAAGAAGATAGACGGGGAGAGACAGAGAAAGACAGAGAGAGACAGAGTGCACGAAGGTTTTGGTTTCTAATTTCTTTGTAGCAGGAATGACTTTCTTCTGTTTTCATTCCCTCCAGTCTCCACCCTACTCCCATTAAGTTCTTGGATTTGTGTATCTTTAGATGCAGACACTCAAATGCTTTCTTCACTCAGGAAGTTATTCTCCTCACGCCTTGTGAGGTCTTGGAACAAAAATTAGTTGAGAAAGAAACAACTGCTGCTTCTCTGTCCAGAAAAAGAAAATTATATTGCATCATGTAGCTCAAAAAAGCTTGTTTTTTGGGGGGTGCGATGTAGAGATAGCATTGGGGGTGAGGGTAGTGGGGAAGGCAGGAGGAGAGGAGAATCTCATTTCCTACATGTGTAATTTTTCTCCTTAGAGGAATACACGAGCCAACAGTCACTGTCTGCAAACGTGCTTTGGAAAGAAACAAAATGAACGGATAGCACTGAACTGGGTCCAACTTCCTAAGTCAGAATGTTTGGTATTTGTGCCTGTGAGGATTCTGTCTCTCTCTCTTTTTTTTTTTTTTCTAATTTCTTCATGTCACCCCTCACTCTCATTCCCACTAACCTCCATCCCGAAATACTAAGACTTTTCTCAATAAAAACAAAAGTATTTTATGAAAAGTAGGTTGTACACTCTTCAGAAAGTTCATTGCTTGCTCCCTTGAGGGCGGGGAAACATAGTTTGGAAAGTCTCCATTTATTGGTCTATAAATCATGGTTACCATGTCTGACCCAGCCGCTGGGGTGCCTGGGGTCAAGGGACCCTTTCAGAGCTTAGAAACTCTAAAGCTTCTCTCTTTGCTAGGCTCTTAATCAACCCTCCAAAGGCAGAAAGAACATCAAACAACGAAGACATCGGAGAAGGATTGGTAGCTTAAATGACTTAGCCCCTGCTTGAGAGGAAGAATTTCTTAGAGATTTTGCCATGTGGTAGGTGAAGTGATTTTTCTGATTATTTGAAAGTAGATGGAGGATGGACGAGGGAGAAAAACGAAATCATTCCAAATAATACAAATGATTTAAATCCAATAGCAAAGACACAAATATCAACCCCTCTGAGTTCCCTCCTCTTTAAAATAAAGATAATTGTAACAGCTTCCTGGTGATCCTGAGAGGACTCAGGCAGGGCCAGCAGCCCAGCATGCTGTGGGATGCCCAGTCTCCCATTCAGCTTACCCAAGTCAGATCCTAGCTCTATTGCCTCAGTTTTTCTCTATAAAATAGTCATAATTACAGTCCCTCCCTCATTGGGCTGTTGTGAGAATTCAATGAGAATAGACATGCAATGTGTTCGGAATACCTAGGTAGGTACTATGTGCTCGGTAAAAGGTAATTATCATCCTAGCACATGTCAAGTCCCGGGCATGATATCTAGGACCTCAACGAAAGCTGTTTTCTCTACCCACAATTCCAAAATATCCAAAATGAAGCAGCATGAAATAATTACAAGAACGTGATTTTTTGATGCCAGTCAGATCTGGGTTCAAATCCTAGTGTATTCACTCACTAGCTCTGTGATCTTGGACAAATTACTTTCTAGGTGCCTTGGTTTTCTTATCTCTAAAGTAGATAGCCATCCTCAACTCACCAAGTAGCTAGGAGGACAAAATCAGAGATCCCACAGGAAAATATTTTATTTGATGGTGATGTCTTAGAAGCTGTCAGAAACCTAAGATACATGCTCAGTGTTCACTGGTCTTATAAAATAAGCATGTACTGAACTCTCACTATAGGCAGGTGCTTCAGTGTTTGGTACTAAAGATACCAAGGTGAATATTACACAGTCTCGCCTCAAGGAAATTTAAGTCTAAGGAAGGAGACATGTAACAAAACATCATTTTAATTATCTGTGGCTCTTGCTATTCCCAGAGCATATTCAGGAAACCAGAGAAGACTCAAAAACATACTGCTCTCTTGCCTGATACATCTTTCTCCAACTCTTCACCAAAGTAACTCCTATATCCCCCAGCTTTCAGACTGGACTTCCCTTATTCAAGGAAGCTTCTCTGAACTCCAAGCTCTTACACACTCTGAAGGCACCCCATGTTTCCTACTTTCTGACACTCATCACACATATGACAGATTGTTCATTACACTCCTTCCTACCTCAGCCCTCTAGCATTTTCAGGGCTGTGTTAACTCATTCACTTAGAAAATACAGCATAAATATTTTATACAGGAAGAACTGCTATGCCCCCAAAGCTGCTCATGGGTAAATGAACTGATTGTGAGGTGAATCAAATATTCTGGGACCCCCTGGGGGGTCTCAGCATCTAGCTTCTGATCTGAAGGAGCAGGAGGCAATTCTGTGATTATCAACACAATCCAATGAGTCAAGAATTACTTTGAAAGCCCAGGAATAAACCCTCATACATAACGCCAAATGATTTTCAGCAAAGGAGCCAAGGCCATTGAATGGAAAAAGAACAGTCTTTTTAACAAATGGTGTTGGTAAACTGCATATCCACATGCAATAGAGTGAATTTGAACCTTTATACCATATACAAATATTAACTGAAAATGGATCAAAGCCCTAATCATAAGAGCTAAAACTATAAAACTTGTAGAAAAAAAAAAACATCAGAGAAATCTTCATGACTTCAGATTTAGCAGTGGCTTTTGGATATGATACCAAAGGCACAGGCAACAAATGGAAAAATATAGGTAAATTGGACTTCATGAAAATTTTAAATTTTTGTACATCAAAGGACACTATCAACAGAGTGAAAAGGCAACCCAAGGAATGGGAGAAAATATTTACAAATCATATATCTGATAAAGGATTAATACCCTGAATATATCAAATTCTTACAGTTCAATGACAAAAAAAACTAACTTGATTTTAAAATGAGCAAAGGGCTTGCATAGACACGAATCTAAAAGAGATATTGCAAATGGCCAATAAGCGTATGCAAAGGTGCTCAACACACTGATCATTAGGGAAATAAATGCAAATCAGAAATACAATGAGATCCCACTTCACACCATTAAGATGGCTAGAAAAACAAACAAACAAACAAACAAGAAAATAATAAGCGTCCTGGTCAAGATGGCAGAGTAGGTAAACACTCTGCTTACCTTCTCTCATGACCACATCAAAATTATAATTAAACTACAAAAGAGCCATCATTGAGAATCAGCCGAAGCCTAGCTGAATCAAAGCCCTACAATAAGGATATGCAGAAGAAGCCACCTCAAGACTGGTAGGAGAGGCAGAGACATGGAAAGGGCTGGTCCCACTCCCATGTGTGACCATTAAAAATTAGAAAGGATGTTTCGGCTGCAGATGTCCCCTTCAAAGGAGCAAGGTGTCCCAGCACCACACCAGGCTCTGCAGTCCAAAGTTCCAGTGCCAGGGAGAGAAGTCCCAATAATTACTGGTTGTGAAAACCTGCCGAGATTGTGGCTGAGTGAGCCAGAGAGCAGCTGCTGTCCCAGGAACGCCTGTTAAAGGGACCTCACAGGGATTTACTCACCAATGGAATCACTGGCTCTGAGCTCTAGCACTGGGACAGCAGCTGGAGAGGTGGCAGGGACATATGGTGGGGAGCTGAGTTGTCTGCCTTCAGGATGAGGGTTGGAGGTACAGCTTTCTCCCAGACAGAGAAACTGGCGGAAGCCATTGTTTCTTTATTGAGCCCTCCCTTTCCCTGCATGCAGATGCAGGTGACCACTATATCTGAGTCTCCATCAAGCTGGCTGAAGCCATTCATTTGCCAGTCTGGTGGTTCTGAGACTCCACTCCACTCAACTTTCAGGCATACCCAGGCGACTTCTAATGGGTTTTTTTGTACAAACCATTTGCCTTGGCTCATGCTGCAGATTTTCCTAGGGTCTCTCAAAAGTTCACAAAACCCAGACAAGCAGCATCTGGCTTGAGTGTGTCCTATACCTCAGAGTGAACAACCCTAAGCCTGGCAATAGATGCAACCTGACTTAGTTTGTGGTTTGGCCTCTCGAGGCACTTCCAAGCATGCTGCAGGCTGCAGCCATCTACAGATTGCTTTGTGGCTCTTTCCGGTTGGCCCAGGTGGGACACAGGCTGCACCTGAACTTGACCTGAAGGTGGCGCTGGGGCTGGCGCACCCAGTGGTGAGCTTCAAAATGAGCTGGAGCGTCACCCAGCTGTCTCCAAGGATGACACACCCAAGGGATAGGTTGGGCAGACACCAGAGTCCTGTTGAGGCAGATCCTGCTCTGTAGGGTCAGCCCCTGCACAACAGCTCCTCCACTCTAGTCACAGCAGGTCCTCACAACCAATTAGCCTGAGGGTCAATCCCTCCAATTGACATACAAACAGCAACAGGAGGCTTGACTGCAACAGGAGGGCACATAACCCACACAAGGGACACGCCTGGACTTCCCAGCTTAGATGAACAGGAAGACTGCATCTCTGAGCCGTACACAGCACACCTACTACATAAGGCCACTCTGCTAAGACTGGGAGACATAGCAGTCCTACCTGATACATAGAAACAAACACAGGGAGGCAGCCAAAATGGGAAGACAAAGAAACATGTCCCAAATAAAAGAACAGAACAAAGCTCCCAAAAAAGAACTAAACAAAATGGAAACAAACAACCTAACAGATGCAGAGTTCAAAACACTGGTTATAGAGATGCTCAATGATCTCAGGAAGAACTTCAACAAAGATAGAAAGCATAAATAAAAAAAGAACCAGTCAGAAAAAAGATGACAACAACTGAAATGAAGAATACATTAGAGAGGGGCCGGCCGAGTGGCTCAGTTGGTTAAGAGCGGGCTTAGAGCACATGCTCTGAGCAACAGGGCCGCTGGTTTGATTCCCACATGGGCCAGTGAATGCTGTGCCCTAGCTGAGCTGTCACTGAGCTGCCAACAGGTGGCAGGATGGCTCAGCTGGTGTAACAACAAGATTGCTTGTTCAATGGTGGGCTACGCCCATCTGCAACTAAAGATTGGACTCAGCACCTTGAGTTGAGCTGCTGCCCAGATGGTTCAGTGGATAGGGCATATGCTCTTAACAACAAGGCTGCCAAGACTCCCTCATGGGATGGTGGCTATACCCACCCGCAACTAAGACTGAACTCAGCACCTTGAGCTGAGAGGCCATCTGGATGGCTCAGAGGATAGAGCATGTGCTCTTAACAACAAAGCTGCTGGTTCGACTCCCGCATGGAATGGTGGCTATGTGCACCCACAACTAAGATTGAACACAGCACCTTGAGCTTAGAGGCCACAAGCTGCGGACGGGAAACCAGATGGCCACTGGTGCCCTCCACAATGAAGACTGAAGAACAACAACTTGGCTGGTCCCCTTCCCCAATTCCCCAACACTATTATCCTTTCCCAATTCCCCAATAAAATATTTTTTTTTTTAAAGAATACATTAGAGGGAATCAACAGTAGCAGAGGATCAAATCAGCAATTTAGAAAATAAGGCAGCAGAAAACACCTAATCAGGACAGCAAAAATTAAAAAAGAATTTTAAAAAATAAGGATAACTTAAGATATCTCTGGGATAACATCAAGCATATCAACATTCACACCATAGGGGTACCAGAAGGAGAAGAGACAGAGCAAGGAATTGAAAACTTATTTGAAGAAATAATGATGGAAAATTTCCCTAACCTGGTGAGGGAAATAGACATACAAGCCCAGGAAGTGCAGAGTCCCAAACAAGATGAACCCAAAGAGGCCCACACCAAGACACATCATAATTAAAATGCCAAAGGTTAAAGATGAAGAGAGAATCTTAAAAGCAGCAAGACAAAAGCAGTTAGTTACCTACAAGGGAGCTCCCATAAAACTATCAGATGATTGCTCAACAGAAACTTTGCAGGCCAGAAGGGTTTGGCAGGAAATAGTCAAAGTGATGAAAAGCAAGGAACTATAACCCAGATTACTCTACCCAGCAAACCTATTACTTAGAATCAAAGAACAGATAAAGAGCTTCCCAGCCAAGAAAAAGCTAAAGGAGTTCATCACCATAAAACCAGTATAATGAGGAATGTTAGAGGGACTCTTTAAGACAAAAAATAAAATAAAATAAAAATAAAAAATATGAATAAAATGGCAAAACTACATACCTATCAATAATTATTTTCAATGTAAATGGATTAAATGCTCCAATCTAAAGACATAGGATGACTGAATGGAAAACAAAACAAAACAACCTTTACATATGCTGCCTACAAGAAACTCACTTCAGATAGAAAGACACACACAGATTGAAAGTAAAGGGATGGAAAATGATATTTCATGAAAATGAAAACAAACAAACAAACAGCTGGGGTAGCAATATTTATATCAGACAAAATAGGCTTTAAACAAAGACTATAAAAAGAGACAAAGAAGGATCCAGTAATTCCACTTCTGGGTATTTATCCAAAGAAACTCAAAACACTACTTCGAGGGAACATGTTCATCCATACATTCATTGCAGCATTATTTACAATAGCCAAGTGTCCCTGAATGGATGAATGAAAAAAGAAGAGATGGTACATATATACAATGGGATATTACTCAGCTGTAAAAAAGGAATGAAATCTTGCCATTCTAGGTTCACATGGATGGACCTAGAGAGTATTGTGCTGGATGTAGTCAGTCAGACAGCAAAAGATAAATGTCATATGATTTCACTTATAAGTGGACTCTAAAGAACAAAATAAACAAATGAAACAGGAACAAACTGTGATACAGTGAACATTTTGATGTTTACCTATTGGGAGAGGGCTTGGGGGTGGGTAAAAGGGAGAAGGGGTTAAAAAGTACAAATTGGTTGTTACACAGTAGTCATGGGGATGTAGGGTATAGCATAAAGAATATAGTCAATAATATTGCAATAACTAGGTATGGTGTGAGATGGGTACTAGATCTATCAGGGTGATAGATGGGAGGTGGATGGGGTCAGGGTAAAAAAGGTGAAGGAATTAAGCAGTATAAATTGGTAGTTACTAAATAGTCATGGGGATGTAAGTAAAGCATAGGGAATATAATCAATAATATGGTAATAACTGTATAATTGAATAGCAGTACACCTGAAATTGATATAATATTGTATGTTAGCTATATTTTAATAAAAATCTTAAATAATAAATGGCAAAAGCAATAAAAAATTTAAAAAAAAAAAGTATTGGGGAGGATGTGAAAAATTGTAATCCTTGTGCACCGCACTGCAGGTGAGTCTAAAAGGATGTAGCCACTGTGGAAAACATCATGGCAGTCCCTCAACAAATTAAATATAGAATTGCCATATGATCTGACAATTCCACTTCTGGGTATATACCCCAAATAATTCAAAGCAGGACCTTGAAAAGATACTTGCACACCCATGCTCATATGAGCATTATTCATAATAGCCAAATGGTAGAAGCAATCCAAGTGCCCATCAATGTATGAATGGATAAAGAAAATGTAATATGTAATACAATGGAATATTATTAGCCTTAAAGAGGAAAGAAATTTTGTCACATGCTCCACAACATGAATGAAACTTGAAGACATTATGCTAAATGAAATAAGCCAGTCCCAAAAGGACAAAATCTCATTCCACTCATTTGAGGTACCTAGAGTAGACAAAATCACAGAGACAGAAAGTAGGATGGTCATTGCCAGGGGTTAGGGAGAGCGGGAAATAGGGGAGTTATTGTTTCATAGGCACAGAGTTTCAGTTTGAGTAGATGAAAACAGGTCTAAAGATGGAAGGTGATGATGGCTGCACAACAATGTAAATGTGTTTAGTGCTTAACTGTGCATTTAAAATTGATTAAAGTGGTAAATATTATGTTATGTATATTTTACCACAAGTTACAAAAAATAATAATACAATTAAAGATTTACTCTGAACTAAAGGCCCTAGGGTAAGGAAAAGAATCTGAGAATCCCACCCAAGTTTGAAGTCTGAGGTTATCCCACACTGGGGGGTTATCCCTTACCCCTGGGGTAAGTCAGACTTCTTTGAAAGGCTGAAGGGCAGTGTCAGTTCAAGTAGACAGGTAAGGCGAGAAGGCAGGATGCAGCTTGCTGGTGTCTGTTGCGAGGCTGGAGTTTGGAAAACCCAAAGACACTGGTCTGAGTGAGCTTCGCATCCTGCTTCTTTAAAGACTCTTGTCTTGTTCAGGGAAATGGGCTCCGTCTGTTGTGAGTCATTTGCAATGTTGCTTTGAAGGTCTTGTTGATGTGCAAGAAAACCTTAGCCTCTTTTTAGCTCCTTTGTTTTTGATGAAGGAGGCTTTGTGATTGGCCAGGAGATGGCAAAGCCAGTAAGACTCATATTCACATCCCAAATCCAGGCTGTGGAGCTTGAGCACTTTCAAAACTTGGCCAAAAGGAAAAGAGCTGTAGGAAAATGCTGCTGAATGCAAGTTGCAGAACTCTGGGTACCAGAAAAGTGAGCTGGGATGAGCTTGAACTCCTTAAGCCTTCTCCTGCCAAAAGCAGGGAGAAGGCAGGAGGCCAGGATCCCACCCTTGCCTCTTGGTTGCTTGGCTCACATTCACAGAGACACAGCTTATGGAAGAATTATGTGCCCCACCAGGCTAGTGCCCAGGGTGAGCATGGAAACCACTCAGTCCAGGAAAGCCACCTTAAATGGAAAACAAGCTACAAAGACCAGGATGCTAGAGGGATGCCCTTAACTGGGAAACGATCTTTGAAAAGAAAGTGAACCAAACCTATTCATGATTCTTTGCACCACAATTGGTGAAACTCAAGGAACCTCTACATTGAATCTAGTTTATTTGCCCTGTTTGAGGGATGTGTGGCCTTTTGCTATTTGGCCCAATTATCAAAGTTGCAAAAATTATCAAAGCAAAATTATCAAAGTTGCGCCCAGTCAATCGCAATGGGAGATAACAAATATATTTATCCCCTGTACAATGTCAACTTTTAAAAGGAAACTAGCTCTAAACCTGAAAACAGAATTCATCCAGCTATGGATTTTGGCTTATTTCTATATGGATTCATCTAAGGATTTCTCTTAGAGAAGTTCCTTCCTGTCCTGTTTTATATGGGTGGTGCCCACAAATTTGGGACTCAATGGATCAGGTCCCTTCCTGCTCCTAAAAAGGAATGCCCAGCCCAAAGGTGCTTTAACACTCAGAGTCAGGGAAACTCTTCATGTAGGCAGTGGGCAGTCTGTGAGGGGAGACAAAATGGGTGTACTGTGAAAGAGAAACAGTTTCTTCAGAGTCATACACAAAATCACTTGGAGAAGCAGCAAGTCTGAGAAACAGTGATTCATTTCCCAAGCCTAAGGAAAGGTGATGGTTAGACACAGCCATCACTGAGGCAGTCCATAAAGGGAACTCTACATTTCCTGTGGTTGCAGGGCTAGTGAGATCTCCAAGTCCTGAGACACATGAGCATTGCTGTTAATGACTTTCAAGAAACTTCACTGGCCTCTTGTCACCCTTTCAAAGTTTTAGCTGATTTCCAAGTTCTCTTTGTTCTGGCCCTGGGCTATTGCTATTATGAAAGGCCCAGAATAAATCTCTGTGAATGGCTCAAAGGTTAAAACATTAGACTTTTAGGGAAAAAATAAATACACCTGGGGTTGAATAACCTAGATACACACATCACAGAGGAATGTTTCTGTAGATCTTTGGTAGTTACTGGAATTCTATTAAGTGGTCTGCAGCAGTTTAAAAACATGCCCAAATTCTTTGATGTTCTTTCCATTGAGAAGTGTGTATGGGAAACAGCTCAATGTCCCCTCCCTTGAATCTCAGTAGGTTTGTAACAGCTTCAACCTGTAGAATATGATGGAAGTGATGCTATATAACTTCCAATGCTGGTCCTGTTGGGATGCTCACTCTGCGGAAAGCCAGCCACCATGTAACACGTCAAACTCCCCTAAGAGTGCTATGCTAGAGAGGCCATGTCCAGGCACTCTGGTCAACAGCCCTAGCTAACAGCCAGCATCAACTGCCAATCACATCAGAGTGTCATCTTGGACGTGCAACCCAATCGTGCCTCAGATGATCCAGCCCCATCCACATGCTGGCTGCAACTTCATGATGACTCCAAAGAAGAACCACCTAGCTGAGCCCTTCCCAAATTCCTTATCCACAAAATTGAGCCAAATACAAAGGTCGTTTTAAGTCACTAAGTTTTGGGGTAATTGGTTATGGAGAGACAGCAGCCTGAATGTGGTTCCTTGGTAGTTTGGTGATTTCAGCAGAAAATAAATATACATGTCACAAATTTGCAATGTAAGGTTGATTATGGTTTTTACAAAACTCGGATTCTGTCCTTATTACCCATTAGTAACCAAAAACTGTTAAACGTTACACATGGACTACTAAAATTACATACACTCAGTTTGTTGTGGCTAACTTTCAGTTCACAGTGTAGAGTTCTTCTTTATATTTGCATGTTAATAGTTAAATTTGTATTTTTCATCATTATTATACATACATTTTTATTTGTTAGATAATAAATATTTCAAAGCACTTTTTATATGCCAGATACTGTTTCAAGTGAATACATTTAATCTTTAGATTGATCCCAAGAGGTAGGTATTATTATTACTATCCTCATTTTATAAATGAGAACACTGAGTCACAGAGAGGTTAAGTATCTAACTCATAGTCACATAATTCTTGAGTGTTGCATTTGGAATTTGACACTAGGCAATCTGGCTTGAGTCTGTGAACTTTGACCCTCTACTGCCTCTCAACTGTGTATCATTTTATTCCCAATTCACACATACACACACACACATACACAAAAACTCCCAAGTGGTACACTGAAGTGCAAAAGAAGTAATAAAATATACCATTTGAGATTATGTCATAATGTAAATGATCACCAGAACTCAAGTGTAAATATACAGAGGGTGCCAAAAAAATGTATACATGTTTTAAGAAAGGAAAAAACTGTATTCAAATTGCACTACTCAATATATACCCACAACAAAAGATGAATACAAGTCATGTATATACATTGTTTTGGCACCCCTGGCATAATACATACCTATATGGACTGGGATGAGTGAAACTACATATATGATATTTGTAAATTAGATTTTATATCATCTATCCATTTACCCTTTGTCTCTAGTATATTACTTTGTCATGTAGGATTAAGAAGCAACTCAAGCCTTCTCCTTATTTTTAAATACAGCACAACCACCTTTCTGAAAAACCAAGAGTTTTTCTAGAACTGCAAAACAATACTTTCCAGTAAGAAATTTACAGTTGTGCTGCTAAGGCATAGGAGAAACCAAAAGTACAGAGGTATCACTTAAAGTGACATTCTCTACAGCAAAACAAGTCACACTATTGCCAATAAGCTTGTAAAGCCAGCAATATATTTACTGATTGATACCATGTTTGGCAAGAAAGCAGAACAAGCTATTGCAGAAGTTCCCTTTTCAAATGGCACTGTTGGTGTCACATAACAATGACACTAAGTGTGGAGGCGCAATTACTATCATGTATACAGAGGGTGACAAAAAATGTATTCACATGTTAAGAAAGGAAAACTGTATTAAAATTTTAATACTCAATATATACAATTGTAATACTCAAAGTATACCAATAACAAAAGTTGAATATAAGTCATGTTTGACTTCTGCAATTACAAGAGGTGCTCAAAGTGGTTACCATCAGTGTCCAGACACTTCTGATTACGGCAAACTACTGCTTGAGCAACTTTGACCAAAGTGTCAACTTTGACCAAAGTGTATACATTTTTTGGCACCCCCGGTAGAGATGAAGACATGGACCCCAGGGCCAGAATGCCTGAATCACATCCTAACTCTGCCACTTGCTAGCACTGTGACCTTGAACAAAGTACCCATCCTCTCTGGGCCTCAGTTTCCTCCTGGGTAAAACGGATAACAATAGTACTGCCTCAGAGTTGCTAAGAGGATTCAGTAAATCAATAATGTAAAGCACTTAGGACAGTGACTGGCACAGAGTACCTGCCATATAAATGTTAGCCAAATACGTAAATAAAATGTGTTCTAACAGATATTTCATGCTGCAGTGGATAAAACTGCTGATGTATAATATAACACATACACATGTACATATATGAGGGAGACATGTGTGATGACTTTTGTTCTAATTAATACTGAAAGCTAATACTACAGAAGAACAGATTGTTTGGGGTTAAGTTAATAATTATTTGATGAGCTATGACAAACAGAAAAGGTGAGTTAGTTTGATGGGGTGCAAAACTATGCGTATACCAAGAATAAAAGAGTAAAATAATCTTCAATTATTAAATAAGTGTCACCTCATACCCAGCTTTTTTCACAGAGAACAATGAGTAGCCAAAAATATGCTTCCAAAGCTTAATTACGTGTTGAAGGAAGTAATGAGAATTGTAAATATAATCAACTCCCAGCCACTGAATGTCTTTTCGATGTGCTATATGAAAAGGTGGTGGATACAAGCCCTCTGCTTGTCCACACTGAGCTATGCTGATTATTGTATTGAATATCTATTGACATAGTTATTCCGCGTAAAACAGAATCACAAAATCTTTGTGGCATGCAATAATACACGTATTGCTCATGTAGCTGGAACCCTTTGGGGATCAGCTTGGCAGCACTGTTGAATTTGGCGGGGCTCACACACATGTCTAAAGGTTGGCTGGCTATCAGCTAAAGCTACTGGGGCAACCTGGCTCACGTCCAAGTGCTTCCCATCCTGCAGCCGGCATGTTCTCATGGCAATGAAAGAGGTACAAGAGAGCATGCAGAAACATATAAACCTCTGGAGGGCTATGCTCAGTGCTGGCACACAGTCACTTTACACACACTATCGACCAATACGGGAAAAGCCAAGCCATATTTGAGGTGTGGAGAAATAGACTCCACCTCTGGAGTGGCCAAAATGACACGCTTGCATGAAAAAGGGAATGAAAACAAAGAGAGGCAAATTAAAAGGCCATTTCAATCACTCAAAAGGTTCCCCCCTGCCCCAATATGTATTCTCCAAGGAATGCATTTTTTCAATGTACTTAAAATTGGTGGGATTTTTATGAACTGCTTATAACGTGCTCTGCGGTTTGAGAACACTCTGATTCTACAATAAGTCCTACGATATAATGAGTTTTAAGTTAAAACCATAATTTCTTAATAAGACAAAACTGGAATGCATATGTCTAACTGCCAACGGCTTTTCTGATACTGGATCATTTTTGTTATTCATTGGAGAAAAAAAAAATCGATGATGTAATATTGGACACATTTTAAAACCATAAACAAATACTACAACAGAATAGGAAAAGGTACCTTTTCTACAGCCATAGGCAACTAGAGTCAATCAGGAAACCATTTACCTTTAACTCTCATGTTGAAATTTCAAATTTTCAACATTGAAACAGTATATGTTCTTCAGGTTAGATTCTGACACTGCTGAAAGAAATTTTCAGTGAAAAAATTTGTAATTCCCAGATTTGTGTCTATCCTGAATGTTGATGCCTCTGACACAGCCATCAAATACCTGCTGCTGTTGCCAATAACTTACAACTGGCAATTAAATGTTTCTAAATTAAAAGAAACAAAGAAAAAACAAAGAAAGAAACCGATGAGATGCGCAAACAGATCTATGGCTCAAGTTATCCATCATGCAGCCAGATGATGAGATTACCCTTCAGGAAAATAATTTGGGGAAAGATTACAGATGCTATCATTCCTATAGTTTACATGAAAAAAAAATGATGATGAATTTTTAAATGTTCTATTTACTAAAAATTATGACAACTCTTTTAAAATACACCTAAAATTGGCAGGCTTCACATATGCTATTTGCCATGATATTATCTGCAGACAATAAAAGTTTGAAAAACAAGTAATAGTTAGCAAATGTCTGAAAAGGAGCTTGCCAACCCTGAGAGTCAGTCAGCAGGATACAGGCTCTGCATAGATCCAGGCACTTAACTGAGTCAAGAAGGGCCATCAATAAGGAATATTGTCATTCTGCATTGCAAAGGTGACATGGCAAGACTCATTGACCAATGATAGTAAGAGCGAAGGAAAAGATCTTGGTGGAGAGAATTTCCTCAAAGTAAACTTCATTGCCCACTCACTGCTGGCAAGATGCTGGGTCATGAGCTACATGGTGTGCAGTCTTCTACGGCCGCTGTACAAATTACCACTAACTTAGTGCCTTAGGAGAATAGAAATTGATTATCCCACAGATCTGGATGATCCTGGCGTTTGAAATTAAGGCATCAGCTGGGCCGTGCTCCCTCCAAAGGCTCAAGGCGAGAATCTCTCTTTGCCTCCTTTCATTTTGGTGGCCCCAGGCATTGCTTGGCTTGCGGCTGCAGCACTCCAACCCCTGCCTCTGTCTTCCCATGGTCTCCTCCTCTGCGTGTCTTTCTCTTCTGTTTCTGGATAATGTAACTGGATAATCCAGAATCACTTTGAGATCCTTAATTATATCTGCAAAGACCCTTTTCTAAAGTAAGGTCACATTCATGGGTTCTGGGTGGACATACCATTTTGCGGGGACAGGAGGTAGGTACCATTCAACCCACTGCAAATGGGAAAGAGCATGGTAAAAATGCAGAAGAGAATACAAACAGAGGCTTGAACTTTTTTTGTTAAGGATATTAAAGATAAAGTAGATTGTCATCTCTTATAAAATGTGTGTGTGTGTGTGTGTGTGTGTGTGTGTGTGTGTGTAATGGCTACCTGAAGGTAGAGAAAATTAAAGGAAAGGCCTTGTAAGAGCACTTCCCACTTTATTATATGGAGTTTGGGACTAAAAGTTCTGTTTTACCTTCTCTGATAGACACTAAATAATTGATTTTGGTTGTGACTGGGATTCCAAATAATTAAGATTCCCTTACATTTTTACGCATGGTATACATTATTTCTACACACACACAGATTTGTTTTTTTTGTTTTGTTTTGTTTTGTTTTAAGATTTTATTGGGGAATTGGGGGAAGGGAACAGCGCTGGGGAATCGAGGAAGGGGAACAGACAAGTTGCTGTCTTTTTGTTCTTCAGTCTAGTTGCGGAGGACTGTGCTTCACTGGCCCATGTTGGTATCGTCATTGTGCTCTTCCTGGATGAGGCAGATCAGTCGCCACTGCTATTGGCAGCTCACACTGGCTGCCAGCCACTCACGCTGGCTGCAGCCTATGGCAGCCCACTGCAGCAGGGGCTGCAGCCTACACCATCGCTGGGGCTCACACAGCCCAGCTCCAGGTGGAGCTGTTGTTAGCTGTAGAGGGCAGTGTCACCGGCCCTCATATGTGGGATCCGAACCGGGGCCGCTGGCATTCCAAACCAGCTCTTAACCAGTGCGCCACTCGGCCGGCCCACAGATTTGGTTTTAATTTGGGGATAAGAAAAGGGAATAATCTAGGATAATAGGGTGGGAAAAAGCTCTGCCTGGCTGGGTGGCCCTTTTAAATGATAACACAATGACCTCTCGCCTTCTTGAAGGTGCCATGCCAAATGCAAGAACTTAAGAGTTAGGGGTTCTTAACTTGGGACCCAAACCCCCCCACACCCCACGCTGAAAGTCAATGTAAAGTTTGGTGAGTTTGTGAATTTTTCTGTGGAGCAATCACATTCTCAAAGAAGTCCATCCCCACCAAAAGGTAAGAATATCCACAGGTTGGCTCAGTGCTATGAACCATCAGTTTGTTGTTGACCATCGTCAAGTTCTTTAGTTTCCACGTGCAAAGCTATAACCCACACAGGGGATTACAGCAATAATAAAAATTCAATAACAGAAAAGATGTTGAATCAAAAATTAATGAAATGTCCCAGGAAAGGGTGCCCTGGATAGCCATCAACGTAGGTGGCAGATCTTCAAAATGAGCCCACATCGACAGCCCTTCGTGGTAGTTTGTGTTTAGTAGGGAACCCAAAACCCTGTCTGTTCATTTCGGCTTATCTCAAAAAGCAATTCCTTGGACTTGCCTGAACACCTGCTCCAGGGAGAACTGGCTAATACCTCAAATCTGTCATCATTGGTTCTTGGATGGTCTCCTACCACCTCTATATTTTACTTGATTTCATGTCTTTCTCTTCCTTCCAAATTTTATTACCCACCATGTCCCACTCATTGTTGTATATAAGCATCTTAAGACATAGACTTATATAACATTTGTTAAGTAGATGTATGAATGAGGATGAATGACAAATACAAGTTGTCTGAGGACTAGAAGTCACACTAAAGCTGTTTAGAACTGTCCCAACCAGGAGGCTGGGCCCTCTCAGGCCCTGCCCTCCCCCACCTCCAAGAGGCGCTGATCTGAGCCTACAATCTGACCAGAGAAACAAGCAATACAGGAATATGGTATATACCCAGAGCACACCTTCCTCAAAGAATCTGCAGAATGAGACTCAGGTATCCCATAGCTACAGAGTTCTACTATTTTGAAAATAGATTCTCAATTCTGATGTAATCTTTTTCTCAAGAAACATTTGCATGTCATTCCTGGGCAATGGAATATCCATATGTTGTGACAGAGGACGCCGGATAAAATGCAATTCCTTGTTTGCAGGTTGAGATGGCTGCTGAGGCTGGCCATTCAGGGGAGTCAGCATTCTGCTCAGAGAGCTGCCTATTGTGCATGATCGTTTCCACATTTATTTTACTGTAACCATCTGATGCTTATAAAAAGGATGAGCAACCTAACAATGAAGTATAAACCCCAATCCAAAAAGCTCCATCTTCCACTTGCTTAGACTAAAAAACCTTGGAGTCTTCCTTGGCTCCTGTCTTTAACATCTCACAGCCAATCCATTAGCCAATCCTGTCAGTCTTCAAATACACCCAGAATTTAACCAGTTTCTGCCACCTTTCCCACTGCCCCTCTTGCAGAAAACACCATCATCTCTCACCTGTATTGAGACACCCTCTTAACCATCTCCCACGTCCAGCCCACATTCCCCTACACTCTATTCTCAACAAAGCAGCTGCAATGACAATCAGATCATGCCCCACTTCTGCTCAAAGCCAGTTTTTCCATCTCACTCAGAGGAAACAGTCAAGGTATCAGAATGGACTTCAGGGTTCTCATGGTCCACCCCACTTTACCTCTCTGACCTTACTCTTTATCATCTCCCTCGCTCTCAATCCACTCCAGCCTCAGTGCCCACAAACAGCTGACTCTGGCTCTCTGAGAGCTTCATGACCTTGGACATTCAGAAGGGCCACAGACCCAGGCAACCCTCAGGGCAAGAGCTTAGAGTAAGAGCTTTCTGCTCTTCCCCAAATCTTAACAGAGGCTGGAGATCAAATATCAAGTCCACACTGCCACAGAATTGTGACTTGGCCTCTGCATATATGTTTCCTTGAGAATGGACCTGCCTCAGCTGAGCAAAGGAACATGCAAACACGGAAGTGAGGGAAAAGGCAATCTCAAACATACCTGAACAAACCACGGGGCTGAATTTAAAAAATCATTCTGCTAGCTAGTACTACGAGCTTTCTGTTTTCCAACTGATGCTTTCCCTAGAAGAGTTTGTTGACTGATTACTACCTAAGCTCATGCTAGAATCGAACAGTTAGAGAAACAACCAATGGGGGGCTGCAAAGACCGATACAGCAGATCAAGTGAGCATAGGAATGTTTTATTAATCAAATATATTTACATTTCTTGGTCAATTATCTCTAAATGTGTGCCTGGTTTTCATTTAAACATAATGTAACCCTGGTAGATTCTATCATAGGAGTACATACAGCTGCATGCATGATCTCATTGGCCCTTTGTAGTTTTATTTTTTTTAAGATGTGAGTTTAATAAAGCTAAAAAACATAAGCAAGTTGTTTACCATTCTAATTGCAGGATAATCATTCTTGTCATATCAGTGGCCCTTACAGCAAATGCTCCCACCACCCACAGCGAGCTTCTCCTCATTCTCTTGACTGACTTGTTTAGACTTTCCAAACCTCAAAAAAGCATCAGTGAAATTGAGCACTAACCTTAGACATTTTATTTGGTAGGAAGTTGGAGACATCTTTTTATTTCAATGGAGAAGATTTACAGTAGATTTAAAATTAGCATATAAAGGAAATTTACACAATACCTTTATAGCACCTAATATCACACACCTATTATTATACTACAAAGCTTGATGACTTCCCCTTCATATAACAAAATAATTAACTTGGAAACATCAGGTTTCCAAAATAGTGCTTATCTGAGCCCAAGTTTTCCTTAGTGTCTGAGTTACCACCTTAGCCTTGCAGTTGTACCAGGGGTAAACCTCTTTCATAGAGTACTTATAACTTCCCAGGAAAAGAATTTTGCCTCTATTTTTGCTATTTCATTCTCTCCAAGTTGGGAGAAACTTGAGTATCACTAGATTGTTCAGGGAAAGTAATTCTACAAGGGTTGTTTTAGAGCATTAGATAATGCTCGGAAGGGAACGACCAGGGACTGTGAGTGGGTGGACATTTGGTCTAAAATGGCTGCTTTCCCCCACATGTGGTGATCACCTGCTGTGACAGGGTTGTTTTTTTTTTTCACTCGAAAGAGTTCTGTGGAAACATACCTCCGACTTGTTGAAGTTTATATCAAGATTGTTTTCAGTCGGGAGTGATGTGCCAAGCTTTGGGGGAGAAAGGCAGCAGCAGGGATGTTTTTCAGGCAGGCAACAGGAAATACCAACCAAAACCTACCATGTTTGACTGACAGGGAAACCATGTTCATTGTTTTGATAAACAAATGTGCCTGCTAGAATCTGAATTTAGAAAAAAGTGGCATTTATTGTGGTTTCAGTGCTGTGGTCAAGAATTGCCTTGTAATCAAGTCAGTTCGTAAAGAAATTTTGCAAACTTTTTGAACACATCTTACAAACAGTCTCACCTAGATTGTGTCTAAGACCTTGAACTCGTTCCTTGCGTACCTGATGCATGTACTACATTATTTCTGCCTTTGACAAACCCAAACTATAATGACTCCAGCCTTTCTACCTCACTGCTTTAAACCCACAGGCTAACCACATAAGCTCATATTCTTAATGGACACAACTGCATAATTACTCCACTGATGCCTGAAAAGTAACTCACTTAGCATTCAGTCAGAACAAAGGAAAACTAGACTTCACTTAGCCCTGTTCAGGATGCATTTTAACTTGTCAATAGTGTTCAAGCCTAGCTCTTTTTTGGCCCCTGCCCAACATCACCTGCTTTACAGACTGTTGCCATTTGTCCTAATGTGTATCATGCACTTGAGAGAGCATTTTTTTCTTTTAATGTGGAATTTTAGTTGTATGTATAGAAAATCAAAAACATTACCTGCCAGCAATGGGGTATTCCAAATTCCGTTGTTCAACAGCACAGATTTAGAGATTACAAAATCAGCAATGACAATGATGTATATTTTAAGGGTATCTTAGCAATGTTTCCACAAACACATTTTATGAATAAATTATACTTGTGTTTATTTTTAAAAGCTCTTGTTCTCAAAAAGAAACTTTGAATAAGGAAGCATTTTCCCTTTTAAAAAATTACTGTCATGTGGTTGTGGAGGGGAAGAAAAGTAAAGCAGCAGCTAAGATAAGATTAAGTATATATGAGAAAAGGGTAATTATAGTATCTTTGTTCTAGAGTAACAGGATTAAATTAAATAATCCATGTTCAGCAGTTAGAACAGTGCCTGGCAACAATTACACAATATAAGTTTCTATCATTATTATCACACCCATTTATATCTGAGGGAATAAGCTCAGACTTTATTTTTCCATTAACATTTACTCAAGATTCTTTTATAATCCTAAATACAATGGTGGCATCTTAATATATAGGGAAGATAATTCAATAGTTCTCTGTCTTTGCTCTGTTTTCTGCCATTTTTTTATCGTTTTTTCACATTGATCTGATGAAACATCTGACGTTTGTTAATTAAAAGGAGAAACTAAATAAATATTTTAAATGTTCAACACAACCACGGACTACAGTCTAAACACCTGTGGCAAGTTTTCTCAGTTTGGCTCTCTCTGGCCACTTGTACCTGATGGCTTGTAGAATTTAATGTCGAAAAGGCCTGAAGTACTTGGTTCTTCCTGGGACTCCATTTGTTGTTTTGTGGTAGTTCAGGTAAGTGCTAGTGATGGAAAAACCTCAAACTGTTGGGTGGAGAAGTAACCAAACATCTAGTCCCTTCGTAATATGTCTCCAAACTTCTTCACTTTGAAAGAATCCTGCCAAAAAATGACATTTCTGCAACCTTCTGTTCTCACTTAAAAGACGCCTATCTTTCAGGATTTGGTGTCAGCAATTGGTAAAAGCTATGGGAAATAAAATTAAATTTACATCAAGGAAGGAAAACAGAAACTAACTTTTTTGAAAATGTGCTTGTTTAGTTGATTTGTTCATTCCTCGCCTAGTTTCTGCAGGCTTCTGTAGCCTTAATATGAGAATTACGTATTTGCTCCTAAAAACGCCAGGCTTCTGGGCCTGCTCAGAGCGACTCCCTGACCCCCTGCTGTTCTGGAAATGCCCTATTTGATGAGCTGTGCCATGTTTCCCATTTTTAAACAACTCAAGAGATACTCGCATTTCGTTTTTAAATGCATGCAAAAACAAATACAGTAATAATTTACATCTATTAGGAAAAGCAATTAAATATTAGTTTGTTTTACATGAACAACACTTACAACCAATGACAGGCAATTAGGTTTGCAATGATGGACCAGAGACCAGGGGCCTTGGAGGGCGACATCCCTGGAGATGAAGATCCTCCGGTTTCAGTGCATGAAGAGTGTGATAGGGAGGTTCAAACACAAAACTGAACCCAAACTTCTATTTTTAAGCCAGTGTTGAATATCCACCCTGACAGTGGGAGTGCAATCTAGGCGTCTCCCCCTCTGAGAGCACCACAGCCACACACTGAGGACAGGGGCTGCACTGCCACGGCTTGTCTCTAAGGCGGCCCCTCAGATCCATGCAGGATCCCTTCTCTGAGCAACTCCAGCCCTGCTCCCATTTATTACCTTATCACTGGAATAGGGCCATAAAAACCCTACAGCCCTGGCCCTCATCCCAGTATCTTGATATTGTTGCTAAGAACCAATAGCCGAGTGGGTCAACCAAAACAATCAAGTTGTGCATCTTAATTTGTTTTGAAATATGCTGCCCCTGGTCTTCAGCTCAGTTTACATCCCTCTGGTTCTCCCAATTACAGCAATCCCTATAATTTCACAGCGACAACGGTCTGAAGGACTAAAACATCCATGCTACTAGCCCACCACTTACGAAGAGAATGTAATTTTCTCACCAACAGTTACTTAAATAATGCTGCTTAATAGCGAACAGCTAAAATGGCATCTTATACAATAGTTCAGTAAATATTGGTTGAGTAAATGAATGAGATAATGAACCAATCGATTGATGAAAACATTTGATGAGTTGGTACATGTTTATAAATAGTTGCATATCTGGACTGGAATGATGCTTTTTCAAAGTACAATCCAATCAATTGTAAGCCCTGTGAGGACAGAAATGGTGTCATAATCCTTTTCTGTTATGAAACAGTTTCCTCCATAAGGCTGCATTCGAATGGACATTCAATAAATATTTACTGATTGAATTAAATGATATAAATTACACAATATTTAGTTTTATAGCTTTAAGTATCCATACAATAACTCTATAGAAGCATAGGTCCCCTCAAAAAAGTCATTTTTAAAGACAACCAAAATGAAAAGCTGATCTTTAAAAATCATGTGCATTTCCTGGGGAAAAATCTCCAGCTTTGCCTAAAGTTGCTGAGATTTTTCTAGACATGTGGTGTTGGCCGTTCCACCCTCATCCTTCTGTACCTCAGCTTCTATGTAGCACAGCCCTTTGGTTTAGATGCACAGCTAGACCAATGAGCGAGTGGTAGGGTAGTGAGTCTTATCATTGGCATGGGGGGTGGAGGGGAGTAGTCTGTCCACATTGATAGTAAAGGGCAAACAGAGATTGCTCCAAGAGCCAAACACTGATCCAGCTCCACTAGTCTCCCTGTCTCATCTTAGTTCTCTGTCCCAATCCTCAGCGATCCAGAGCTTTTATTCTCTTTACACCATGATTCATTAGGAAGGTGCTAATAAGAGAAAGTGGCAAATCTTTATGACTACAGTTTTTACCACCCATTTACAGTGTCCCAAGGGAATATTTGCCAGTTTTAAATAGAAAAGGCTAAAGCAATGTTTGGGAGGTTTTAAGTGGGGTTAAAAAACAAACAAACAAACAAACAAAAAACTCCCCAGAACATATTTCAATTGAAAAAGCGTTTGGGACTCAAATGATCTCAGTACTTGCTTCAAAGCTCCAAGTCAATTTGCAGGATAGGCCTATCTGATGGACAGATGGCCTAGGCTGATCTAGAAGCTGGCGGTGGCTCAGCAATGGGAAAATTGCGAATGTCTCCAATTTTCTATTTTTTTTTAAGTAGAAAATATTTTTTAACCAAATTTGGTGGAAAATACATGCCCAAAATCTCCCTTGCTAATAAAGGAGAGAAACAAACTTAAATGGACCAGAAGGCTAGAAAAATCTTTTGGTATAAAGGTTACTGTTGTATTAATTTGGAG
This sequence comes from Aselliscus stoliczkanus, assembly GCA_033961575.1. NCBI lineage: Eukaryota > Metazoa > Chordata > Mammalia > Chiroptera > Hipposideridae > Aselliscus > Aselliscus stoliczkanus. The sequence continues at coordinate 25,779,669 of CM066728.1, forward strand.
ATTGGCATCAGCTGGCAAAACCATTAGAAAGGCAGAGACCACTGTTATGGACTCTTCCCCTGTCAGATATTAAGGGCTGAGTGAAGGTTTCCTGTTCTTGGATGGGGAGGAACACGTGAACACTGGGTGGGGTACACTGCGTTCAATTGTAACAGGAGGCAAATGGCTGAACTGATTTTTCTC